>OZ010600.1:12526776-12561776 GCA_963932145.1 Acanthosepion lycidas
GAAATATCTGCAGTCCAGAAATATTTTCTTTTAAAATGTTGCTATTTATTGACATTTAAATATATGTTTCGATCTACACGGGTTTCGTCTCAGTGTTTCCCGAAGTATAGAACAAAAAAACTCGCCCTGAAAATTACAATTGGAAATTGTTGAAAGTACTCGTTATGTTTGTTTCATCTGACAACAATTTATACTCTACAAATTGGATTATACTTAAGACCATTTCACTTTAACAAATGAAAATTGCCCTTTTCCCCATCTTGGCCTTGTGCCACATTTTGTAAATATTTACAAATAAATATTTCTATTCGCTATAGTACAGAGGCTTTATAAATTTAAGCACAGTACCTGACAAGCAACAAAGGTTTAATTAATTTGCAATTGTAACCGCAAGTTCTATGCTAACGGTTCTTTTTTTTTTCTCGCTTGTGGAACTCTCTACCGTCTTCATGATCTCCACTTTCGGTCTGAACATATTTCGCCTTAGTGTGTGCTTACGTATGAAAAATTGTGTGCTGATGATGAAAATTTGAAATTGTTGAAAGTACTCGGCACGTGTCTTCCATTCGAAAACTCGGATATAAGGATCTTATTATTCAAGGAATTCATAGTAAGTTAATGTCTCATTAAGTCCTGTTAGCGAAGTGATTTCTCCATTAATCACATTATCATTGTAATTTAATTCTTTGTATAAATTGTTTCTTTATGATATAAGATGTAAACAGCACAGTCTAATACATACATACATACATATCTATATATATATGTGTGTGTGTGTGTGTGTGTCACTTTAAACGTTACCGACCTGAATATTCAATACATTTTGTGAAAGAAAATTGGGCTCTACGCCGAATTCTGCCGGAGTGGTCACTTTCTAAAATAAGATTTTTCACATATTTTGTTTAATAGATGAAAATAAATTACAGAAAGCGTCGAGTCAAACCTCGTTATCTCTAAAGAAAATGTTTCAATGTGATAAAATATATGTCGGTTTAATAAATAAAAAAGCGCATTATATATATATATATATATATATATATATATATATATATATATATATATATATATATATATATATATATAATTGGCGATTTATTCAAATAATTAATTAGCAATGTTAATGTGATTAATGTCGAAATCACTTCACTAACAAAATTGATGAAACATTAACTTACTATAAATTCTTTGATAATCCTCTCTATATATTTGAGTTGTATATTTCAGTTGTTCTCAGATGGAATTGACGAGCCAAGTACTTTAAACAATTTAAAATTGTCACATTCGGGGAGCAATTTTTTCATATACACGCAAATCACTTAGACGAAATATGTGTAGTGTAGACTAAAAGATGTTTTTTCACACTGTACATATTTCTTCTCATTAAGCTTTGTGAACGAAGGGATTTCGCCATTAGTCGAATTAACATTGCTATTTAATTATTTGTATAAATTACATTTTTATGATACAATAAAAAACCTTCACACACTAATATATATATATATATATATATATATATATATATATATATATATATATAATCATTTATTTAAAAATATGATTCCAACACGCTACATAAGAGGTGTGTTGCGTATAAAAATCAACACCGCATGTTGACTGTGACTTTCACACATCAAATGATATAATGAATTTGAATTATCTTGAAATACCTGTATAAATGTTGTTTATCGTGAAAATTCTATGGCGGAATAGTTAAAAAAATATAAGATAGGGAAACATTTTAACGCATTCCATATATTTTTGTTTTGTCTGTTCACAGACTTGAAGAAATCAATGATGTCCTCAATAAATGTACGAAATTACCTTTTGAATTTAATTCTTTTAAAGTAAATATATATATATATATATATATATATATCAGATATCGATTTCTTGGCATTTTTTTCGAAATTGGCACCTGCAAAATTTAAGCCGTCTATCTTGTCCATCAAATAAAACAAATATGAAAAATAGCAGAATTTCCTTCTTTCACCCTATCTCATTCTCTGATAAATGCTTTAATAAAAGTGAAACGTTAGATTTATAAACGTTTCCTATTTGATCTCTATTCTGTGATTCAGAGCGATATTTGAACTATGTTTGATCCCAGTTCAAGCATATACCGGCTCTAACAGCAAAATTGTCCAACTGTTACATTTGAAACGTTGCATTTTAGAAATGATTAAAGATATCTTACTGGAATTCTGCGAGGTTTCATAACACTATTGGACTCTAATTTGAAAATAAGAATCTATTTAGTTTAGTTGAAATGATGATCCTACTTCCTGTTGTGACCTTCTGAACCAATTTTCCTCGCTACTTTTCTCTCTTTTTTTAAAACATATTTACCGTTCTCTTGATGGTTCTTGAAGGGACTTTGAAAAATGGGATCCGGAGTATAAATTTTGAAACCATTACTGAAGGCCTGGATGATCCTTTTTCATTTCACCATTGCTCAGTTGGGAAGACAGAGTGGGACTGATACAAAACAATTTTAACTCGTTCTCTTTCTAGCTGAATGACTATAAGAATTTTTCTGTGATTCTTACGATAAATAATATCAAAATAGTTGAAAATCTGGAAAAAAAGGAACTGAATTAGTTTAGTGGTTTTTAGATATTAGACATTTTGTGGGAGGCTCAATTATCCCATTCTGCTACACGATTTGAAAAATTTCGCTGTTACACCCGGTATATGAAAAGGATTAGATAGATGCATATGGATGGGATTAAAACGTTTTTCAACATATATATATATATATATATATATATATATATATATATATATATATATATATATATATATCAGTTGGCCCTAACGATCCGTATCGGTGAAAAGTAAGTAGGTTTACCTGGCTCTTTAGGTTCATATTTAGGTTCGCTCTACTTAGCGTATTGAGCACTTTACTTTTCCTTAACTCGTTTTGGATTTTTTTCTTTGGACTCTGAGCTTGAATACTGGACGATTGTTTTCGATTCAGTTTCATGGTCTTAGTTTTTCTTTTTTTTATCCCTTATTTTCCCTTGGCCATTGGTTTGTTCAATTATAAGCTAAAATACCAAAGGTTTTTCCAAACGAGTATAACTATATATATATATATATATATATATATATATATATATATATATATATATATATATATGTATGTATGTATGTATTTACAGAGATAGATAGATAGATAGACGGACATGAATAAGATGAGATCCATACATATGAATGGAATTAAAAGCATTTAACTATATAAGTAGGAATAAAGGGTTATATATATATATATATATATATATATATATATATATATATATATATAGAGAGAGAGAGAGAGATAGATAGATATAGATATAGATAGATATGAATAGGATGAGATCGATACGCGTTTAAATATATAAATACATATAGAGATATAGAGATATATCGATAATGAGATAGATAATTAGATAGATAATGCATAGAAATTATACATATATGTATTTGTATATATAGGCAGTGAGACAGACAGAGAGCGATATGGTGGCTAGATAGATAGATAGATAGATAGATAGATAGATAGATAGATAGATAGATAGATAGGAAGAAAAAGATAGATAGATAGATAGATAGATAGATAGATAGATAGATAGATAGATAGTTAGGAAGAAAAAGATAGATAGATAGATAGATAGATAGATAGATAGATCTATTAATTTGTAAGCAAAAAACCTTTGGGCATATTCATTCTAAAAATCTTTAAAACGCCTTCTGTTTGTGTAGAAGATAGAAAATGTTGTTGTATAAGAAGTGGAGTCAAGAACAATTACAAAGTGCAATATCGTAGAAAAAAACAACCAAAAAATATATTTTAAAAATAAAATCGTGTTAATAAATTGGTATCTCATAGATTATCACACTCCCACATTTTTTCGCTTACCATTCCTGGCCAGCCAAAGCCCCGACTCTTCAGCTAAGCTGTTAACATCCTCAAGGCATTCACCAAATGAATCCTACTAACGGACCACTCAAGCTAGCATTCTTTTGGGTGAGAATGATGAGTAAAAGGAACGAAGCCAAAGCAACATGCTTTTAAGAGTCCACAGCTTCTAGGCAGGTTTTAATGGAGGCTGATCGATAGATTTGTAGAGGCGACAATCGCGCTTAAACGAACCGGCGCCATCAGTAGGAGAGTCATAACAACGCTCAGTAGAATGAGGAAGATTCTATTCGCTGTAGTTATAATTTTAGTAATACCTTAATCTAAAATATCTTGAGATAAATTATGTTTATTATCATTAGTCCATTGTTTCGACAAGCATCTGCATCTTTATTGTTTTGATACTATTGTGAGACCGGAAACTACCTACACAATAGACTCCTCCAGGCTTATATTAAGTAAGCGACATAGCACTCTAGAGAGAGTGACAGAGAGTGATAGAGAGTGACACAGTGTGTCTCGTACGACTACCAGTGTTGGACACTAACTTATAGTAAGCCCTGCTTACACTATCTCTGTAACCTGTTGTTAATATATCTTTCTTACATCTAACCCGTGTTCCGTGTTTTACTTCTGTGGGCACAACTTTGGCACCCACATCAGTGGCGACGAGGATTCTGGAAACGCACTCACGGCGAAACCTAAATACCTTACCAATCCCACATCTGGGTCGACGAAATATTATAGAAACGCATTCACGTCGAAAAACCGCAATACCTTGCCAGTCCCACAACAGTGGCGACAGAGAAGATTCGAGAGTTTCGTTCTCACCGTATCAATAGCGACAGTACTCGAAAAATACACAAACTCCACGCGTTCCCACAGCAGTATTGAACGTGAAATTAAGCTGGTATTAATACATTAGCGATTTAAAAGCTAAACACCCAGCGTCTACATATATTCCAATACCAAACGCCATTGACAAACTAGCGATTCGACATCTACGGAAAATCAAAGTCTGTCCAATACGAGAACGATTTCTACACACCCACACACACAGAAAAAAAAAACTGTTCGTAAAAAAACTGACAACACAAGATCAAGTACTACCATTTTTTATGTAACTGAGTTGAACTCGGTTATAAAATTATTCTCCCCTCAAATTCCCTGAGGTGAGTTTTCTTCTTTTTGTACCTCTATAAAAAAAAATACATAAGTCTGGTGAAAAATTATTCAATTACGTTAAAATTAACGAAATCACGTAAAAAAAAAGCTAAAGATACATAATTAGTTTAGTTTAACTATTGTCTGTCCATATTTTTTTCTGTAAAAGAAAAAAAGGAACAAATCTATCAAGATATTTTGTGTACCTCCTCTTAGTACACGTGTTTCAAAGCAACAAAAAGTGCTGTCATTTTTAAATTTGGAAGATTTGCAAAAAGTAGTTGCTCAAATGTTAAAACTAAATTTGGACCAGCAACAAAAATCAGAAGAAAGACAACAACAACTATTTTTGGATTTACAATAAACAGCAAATGGAATTCCAAAAAATTACGGTTCAGAATGCTGAACTACAACAGAAACAACTTAAAGAATTACTCGTAAATGCATTAAAATGCTCAAACTCTGAAAAAGATACAATATTCTCCCAGAGTATAATCTACAATTCAATGGAAACATTTGAATACGTACCAGAGGAAGACAAAACGTTCCAGGCTTTTTACAGGCGCTACGAAGATATTTTCAACGTAGACTGTGAACAATGGCCCTGTAAAAAAAGGTACGTCTACTATTGAGAAAACTGGGAATTACAGAACCTAGTAGGTTCGAAGACTTCATAATACCCAAGAAAACGACTGACATGGATTTTTCAGAGACGATTAAGCTCCTATCGGAATTAATCGGGCCTAATACAACCTTGTTCCACAAATGTTGGAAATGCCTGAACACAGTCAAAGACAACCAGCAAGATTTTCTAACGTTTGCAGCATCGGTGAACAAGCTATGTAATGATTTTAAACTAGCCGAACTGACTGCCGATGATTTTAAGTGCATAATTTTCGCACAAGGTCTAGTATCTGCAGAAGACGCCGAAGTCAGACGACGGGTACTGACTAAGCTTGAGAACGAACTAGGATTGACTCTCCAAAAACTGGCAAGGACTGTCAAAGAGTAATATCTGTAAAGCGTGACTCAAACACTATCGCGGAATCAGGTGTGACTCAGATTAATATAATCAGAAGTAAGTCTACCTCCTATTCCCCTCAAAAAGACAAAAGGCAAATCCCATGTCCTAAATTAAGCAGTAATCAAAACTCAAATAAGTTAAATAAACCGCCCGGACAATGTTACCATTGTGGTAAATGGCATTGGATGAAATTCTGTCCAGTTAAGAACAAAAAATATTGCAAAAATTGCAATAAAATTGGCCATACATTAACTTCGTGCTGGTACGCCAACAGAACGATAAAACCCATCTGACAATATTGTTGATAGGAATTTAATAAAATATGTAACAGTGGATATTTTCAATAAGTCCATTAAATTCCAGCTTGACTCGGGTTCTGATATTTCAACCATTAACTGGCGTACTTGGCGAAAATTGAACAAGCCGACCTTATTAAAAACGGATAAAACAGCAAAATCCGTAACTGGCGAAAATATTAACATTTTAGGCGAGGTAATACTTACAGTAACACTAAATGGAGTTACCAAAAAGCTCAAAGCCTACGTATTAAAAACTTCAGACATTTTGTTTCAAGATACAAAGTACAAACCTCCAATTTGGTAAATCTAAAAAAGAAACTCAAACAACAATTTCCCCAGGTTTTTTTCTGGCGGCCTTGGGAAATGTACTAAAATGAAAGCTAAGTTCAAGGTGAAGGACGGTGCACAACCGGTATTCAAAAAGAAACGGAATGTCCCTTTCGCTGCTCTAGAGCAAATCAATAAAGAGTTAGATAGACTCGAACAAGCAGGTATTCTGGCAAAAACAGATTTCAGCGAGTGGGCAGCACGTACGGTCTACGTAAAAAAGAAGTCCAATCAAATACGAGTATGCGCAGATTTTTCCACAGGGTTAAACGATGCCTTGCAAGATCACCACTATCCTCTCCCAAGCCCTGAAGAAATTTTCAATAAACTCAATGGTGGAAAAATTTTTCTAAAATCGACCTCTCGGACGCATATCTTCAGATAGAGGTGGAAGAAGAAAGTTCCAAATTGCTCTGCATAAACACCCATAGAGGGTTGTACAAATACAACAGGCTGGCATTTGGAGTAAAGACTGCGCCTGCAATTTTCCAGCAGGTCATGGACGCCATGCTGGGCGATCTTGACTACGCAACAGCCTATGTGGATGATATACTAGTTACTAGTAAAACTACGGCAGAGCACCGGAACCATATAATAAACGTATTCGAAAAGATACAAGAATACGGATTTAAGGTTAAGGAGGCAAAGTGTGACTTTTTCTTACCAGAGATTAAATACTTAGGGCACATTATAAATGAAGATGGTCGTCGGCTGGATCCAGAAAGAGCCAACGCGATCAGAAAAATGCCGGCCCCAGATAACGTTCAAGTGTTACAAAGCTTCCTCGGCCTAGCTAATTTTTACCAAGGGTTCATTAAGAACATGCAAAATTTGAGAGGGCCTCTAAACCAACTTTTAAAAAAGGACAAACCATGGTCATGGACCCCGGAATGCCAAAACGCATTCGAGAAGATCAAGAAAACTCTTACTTCAGACCACTCCGTCACACATTTCGACCCTCGTCTCGACATCATAGTCGCAAGTGATGCAAGCTCGTACGGCATTGGTGCTTGCATTCTGCATAAACTGCCAGACGGTTCGCGAAAAGCTGTGACTCACGCATCAAGATCTCTACTTCCAGCTGACAAACAATAAATCCCAAGAGGAAAAAGTATTAACAGTTTTAATTTTTTTCTCTCCTTTTCAAAAAAGAAAACTCTTTGGAAGTGGGGTATTGTGAGACCGGAAACTACCTACACAATAGACTCTTCCAGGCCTATATTGAGTAGGTGACATAGCACTCTAGAGAGTGATGGAGAGTGACACAGTGACAGTGAGAGTCTAGTACGACTACCAGTGTTGGATACTAACTTATAGTAAGCTCCGCTTACACTATCTCTGTAACCTGTTGTTAATATATCTTCTTTACATCTAACCCGTGTTCCGTGTTTTACTTCTGTGGGCCCAACTTTGGCACCCACATCAGATACTAACAGTTCAGCCGACGGATTCTTCAGCATTTTTTTATTACGTAACGTTATGAGATTACTTAATTTATTTTTTTTGATGGGGGGTGTAGAATTTTTTCAACACGTGTGTTGAAGTCCTCACAAAATATAGTATTGTTGAAGGTTTCCCTATTTTTTTTTTATTTTTTTTTATCGAGATTTACAAACTCTACGTTTCCTTCAATTTTCGCAAACCAATCGATGAAATTTAAATAAGCTGATTTGTTTGGAACAATGCATTAGCGAAACCCTACTTCGCAGTCTTTTAAATTCTATTAAAACCAACTTCACTTTGTACCCACTTTTCTGTTGGCACTTCTCTCCAAATCTTTGTTTTCGATCGAACTATGTACGGCTATTTTAGAGAGTGTGACGGACGGACTAACGAAATCACAGAATTTTATATATGAGAATTTTCGCAACACTCTAATACGTGTTGAAGTCATTGCAGTATTTAATATTGTGAAGTTATCGCTAATATTCTTTGTTACAATTTACAATCTCTACTCCCCTACTGTATTCATATCTACAGTGCTAGAACTGTGCATTCTATTTTACCAGAATTAAATATATACACCCTTGTGCAAATTATTGAAACAAAACGAATAATTCAGTTATTACTTCCATTTGCTTCGTCTTTTTCCAACGAAACATGACCCAGTGCACATGTTAGTACTTCTTATGTCCATTCCACGAAGTCTTTTCTTACAGATTGACCATAGATATTCGACTGGATTTAAATCAGGAGAGTTTCTGGGCCAGTTTATAATACTTTGATTTAATCACTGCTAAGTCTTACAAGTGTGTTCCTGCAACGTTACAATTTTCGTACGCTCCTTGGGGTAATGTCCATCTCTGACAACAGCCTTAGGATAACTAATCGACAGTCGAGACAATAGTGACTGGGCGTGATATAAATCTGATGCAATCACTGATGACGCAATATTTTTGAAGGCTAAGCAAATTTCATCATACACCCCAAAAATAGATTCATATTACTATAAAACCTATAAATGATATGCACAAGTATTTTTTCATTTTTTATTAAATAAGCATTTGTTATTTTAATCATTAAATTGTTGTTCGAAATAGTGGCTGTATTTTTTATGTTAAATGATAAAACTTCTAAATTTTGCAAAAAAATATAAAGAGAAAACTGAAAATTTATTGTACTAATCTACACACGTTATGTCGACCCACCTGTAGTTGGAGATTCATCTTCAGCTAGACAGAGAGTATCCCTAGCCGGGACAGTCGAAGGGCAGAGTCTCGTCTCAGGAAATACCTACCCGACCCCATTTTATACGGGGTCTACGAGGAAATTTTGGCTGAATCTACAGGCTCAGGAACCCCACATTAAATTCGGTAAAACTTAGTAAACGTGCTTGTGTAAATGGATGGCAGGACAGGGCGTAGGAGAAATAGCAAGAAGATTAAATTTGCTAAGAGCTACAACAGATAGGACGTTGTGGAGAACCATGATCGGCAACATCCTGAAGTGACACAGTACATAGAAGAGGTAGAAGATGAAAGAAGACGAATACAACACACCCAAATGAAAGAAAAAATAAGAAAAGAGTACTACAGGCGTGTACGTCTGATACTAAATACTGAACTAAACTCAAAAAATAGAATATCAGCTATAAACACATTGGCTGTCCCAGTGGTGCATTACAGCTTTAATGTCCTTAACTGGACCATAGCTGAAATTAAGCGAATGGACGCCAAAACGAGAAAGCTTCTCACTTGCTATCGCATGCATCATCCCAAAGCTGATGTTGATCGTCTGTATGTGCCCAGATCCGAAGGAGGCAGACGATTAGTTCAACTAGAACTGTCCTACAAAACTACAACAATTGGCCTCCAAAAATACTTGGAAACTACAGAAGACTGGATGATGGTATGCGTCAAGGAACATGAAAGTAGTAAGCGTCTTTACTCCGTAATGAAAGAAGCCAACAAATTCAAACTGGAGCTTCAAATGGGCGTAGAGATGCAACTACAGCACAATACACCGGCTGAAACAGCAAAATACTTGAAAAAGACAGCAAAGACGAATGCAACCGACCAGATACAGAAGCGATGGCAAGATAAACCGCTTCATGGCCAATACTCTGCCCGTATCAACCAAGCTGATGTAGACAAAACCCGTACCCATCAGTGGCTACGCAGTGCAGGGTTGAAAGCGGAAACTGAAGGTTTTATCCTTGCTGCGCAGGACCAATACTTGCTAACTAGGAATTATCAAGCACATATACTAAAATATTGTGTCAGCCCAAAATGCAGATTCTGTGATAAATATCCAGAAACGATTGATCATCTTGTATCAGGTTGCACGATGTTGGCACCCACTGAATATAAAACCCGACATGACAGAGTGGGCCAATATCTGCACTGGAAAATCTGCAACTTCTACGGGAAGGAAACTGAAAGAAACTGGTACCAACACCACCCAGACCCAGTTACGGAGATAGGACCTGTTACAATTCTATGGGACTACACAATTCACACTGACAGAACAATCAAGGCCAACCGACCAGATATTGTTATTAAAGACCACAAACAAAAACGGTGCCTCCTTATTGATATGGCAGTCCCTGCTGACTGCAATGTATCTTTGAAGATATTCAAAAAGCTGTCAAAATACAAGGACCTTGAAATAGAGGTCTCGAAAATGTGGCATATGGGAACATCAACAATCCCTGTTGTAGTTGGAGCCCTAGGACTGGTTGGAAAAGATTGCAGTAGACTAATTGCAGGGATTCCTGGAAGCCCATGCCTCAAGGAGATACAACAAATTGTTCTGACAAGTACAGCCGACACTTTACGAAGGGCTCTATCTATGTAATTTTTTTTTTTTTTTTTGTCAGTGAAAAGTGTCATGATGCCATTTCTAACCTTAGGTCCCTGGGTGGGACCCGGAAAGAAATGTGTAAGCGCCAGAAAGCAAAGAAAATAAAAATAATAATAATAATAATAATAATAATAAGACGGTGGAGAAAAAGAAAAGAAGAACAAGAACTAGAAGAAGACGAAGAAGCAGAAGACAACGACGACGACAAACGAGGAGAAGGTGAAAAAGAAGAAGAAAAAGAAGACGATGACGAAGAAAAAGACGACGACGAAGAAGAAAACGAAGAAAAAGACGTAGAAGAAGACGAAGAAGCAGAAGGAGAAGACGAAAGACGACGAAGAAAAAGACGACGACGAAAAGAAAACGAATAAAACGACGAAGAAGATGAACAAGAAGAAGCAGAAGGAGAAGACGACGACGACGACGACAGTAAAGAAGAAGACGAAAAAGAAGAAGCCGACGAATAAATAGACGACGAAGAAGAAAACGAATACTAATAATAATAATAATAAGAATAAGAATAAGAATAAGAAGAATAAGAATAATAATAAGAAGAATAAGAAAGCGTTCACTCTTTATTAATCTCCCACTTACACTGAAAACTAACTGGACATGTTCCGTGATTAGATGAGCTAACACCTTATAAAATAACACTCCTTTATTTCAAGAAAAACCTGGAACAACCATCTTATACACATTGAAAGGACATCAAAAGAACCAGGAATAAGATGTAATCATTTTCCCTGAAAACTTTGAAGACCTGAAGCTCTTTCATGAATTAGCAGAGAACAGTGGGGTTTGGAGAGGATTGATAAGAATTATTTACAAAGTGCTTGAAGAATAGAAATCACAAGCATGTACGGTATGCCTTCCTTTCGAATTTGCTCAGATGATATTGATTTCCCACTCTTATGTTGGACATAAAATGTTGTTTATGTTGTACAAGACCCAAAAGCCACTCGTGGCAGAGCATTACAAAGTAAGTGTCACCATTTTAAATTATGTAATATTAATGAAAATTCATTAAATTAAGTCTGCCACGTATGCAAAACAAATAATGTAACGAATATTTTTAATCGCTGTTGCATGATGATTCTTTCTCTTCTAATGTCATTTTCAACATTTTCATTTTTTCTTTCTGCTTTTGTTCTTGAAATGTTTTAAACGAAAGACAATCTTTAACTCTGCGTGCATTATTGCAATCGTCATAGCTGAATGCTGGCTTTCTTTCCATAAAACTGATTCCTTTGCAATAGTTTTTCAATTTCAGTCCAGGTTTCATCCCAATCATGTTTTTTTTTTATTTCCTTCTTCATTGTGAGAGTGTGAACGCTGGAGAATACGTTCTTTGGAAGATTTTATATCAGACAACGTTGACTTTTCTATGTTGAACTCAGCCATTAGTTGCAATGAACTTACACCAGCGTTTAAAATTTCCACTTTTTGCGATAACTGCAAAGATGTTCTTTTCCTCTTCTCTTTTTCACCAATACAAGCCATTAGTGGGAGAAATAAGCATAAGCAATTATCCAAAGTAAATTTCCTGAAAAACACAAATTTCAAATGAGTTACATATCAACCAAATAGTTCAAATATACACATCATAAACATGTACGGATATGCGGTATTCCAGATAGGAGCCACACATGACCAATAATATTGCAGGTTCTTCTTTCCTGGGGTGATTCCGATTAAAAAAAATTTTTTTCGGTCAACGTGTGTGGCTGTAAACTGAAAGTAATTCCCTGGAAAGTCATGATTACCTATGATACCTGTATCGAAACGGTTCAAATTGTTATTTTCGTTTTTGCTCAAGAAAATTGAGAAGAAACAGATTTACTTGTAAAACGAGAAAATGTGCTTCCATTTCTCGTTGCTCTACCAGAAAAGGTCTGTCCCATTTACATGGAAGACGGTGCTTAGAGAAAAGCATATATATATATATATATATATATATATATATATATATATATATATATATATATATATTCATGAATTATTCAAACATAAAACAAATACAAAATTTAATGATTAAATGGCGATAATAAGTGCGACATTACTGTAATTATTGAACAATATAGTTCATGCCACTTTGACGGAAAATTTACCAGTAAAAAAGAATTCTCTTATCACTACATTTGTACAAAAACGCAGAACTTTAAGCTTAAAATTTAAATTCAAACTCAGCTTTGCGACTGCACGTTCCAAAACTATAACACACATTTCTCATAGCATTTTTCGGATTACAACCATGTTTTCGTTTGTCCACTTATTACTGAAAGTATAAAAAAGAACACAATATTTCATACCTGAGGATGTCTGTAGAAAAAGACGAAAGCTTGTAAAATAAAAAATATCTAATGCGACGGAAATTTATAAAACAGGATCTTTTCATTCATAAACAGATTCGGGGTTTTTGTATATTATTGAATTGTTCGCGAAGATGGATTTCTCGCCATTTAATCATTAACCTTTGTATTTGTTTTATGTATGAATAATTCATGAATTTGTAAATTGATTGCACCTTTACTGAAATATATATATATATATATATATATATATATATATATATATTGTCAGAAGATTGGGTTTATTATAGAAACATACATTCGTCGGTGGTTGTTCAATGTCCACTTTTATATTTCCATACACCTTATTACTATATATATATATATATATATATATATATATATATATATATATATATATATATTCGCAAAAAATATAAGCTAGCATTAGTACTGAAAGGTTTAGGGGTAGGAACTCCGACTGCCACTAAATTTGTTGGGCTTCGATCCAAGCTTATGGCTTTTGGAGGTCTAGTCGCACTGAGGAGCTGTCATACACCGAAACAGTACTGTCTTTGAATTATACACACACACACACACACACATATATATATATATATATATATATATATATATATATATATATATATATATATATTTATATATATATTTAAATTAAATTAGGAGATCAGCAAATTTTTAAAAGCTCTGCATATTAAATTTATTTTTTTAAAATTTTCTTTATGTTTATTTCATATTTTTAAACATTGTACTTGCTCTGGGTTTTTTCTTTGTACCAGGAATTTAAAGTTCTGAACTATTTCTTTCGCCTTCTTCGTAGGTTTCTGGTTCTTTCTTTCTTTTTTTTTTCATTTTTCTTGCGATGACAATTTATTTGAAAATTGCGCTATCCAGGTTTTTTTCATTCACCGAGTTTAAATACATTTGCGTTATATATATATATATATATATATATATATATATATATATATATATATATATATCGAGAGAGAGAGAGAGAGAGAGAGAGAGAGAGAGAGAGGGAGGGAGTGGAGGCACACATAAAGAGAAGAAGACGTTATAAATTTTCCAAAGAGACAAAAGTGCATATATTAACAGGAAAAGAGTAACCGCAAACGTTTTTGGTTGTAATTTGGATTATGCGTTATTTTTGCAACACGGATTTCGGGTGACGCGACCTACTTCAGGCAAAGAGTAGATATTTCCATATATTATTAAAATTAATTAATTTTCCTTATATTTTTCGCGGTTAAACTTTGTCGATGTGAAACATTCTCTTTTTTGTGTGTTAGAGGCACAAAAGTTTTACTTGAACTGGTAATGAAAATGTACTTCTACTTGAAGGGCAATAAAACAATTAAGATTGCTCCAAGAAAGGGCGAGGAAATATATCTCTATTCTCATCTTTTAATGATTCTTGTGCATTCTTAGACGTATTTCTATTTTTTGTATTGTGTGTATTTTTGTTAGTATCCGTATGAATATGTGTATTCTTTTCCCATACATACATGTTGTCATATTGTAAGGAATTAGTATATACATACACACGCGCGCACACACACATATATATATATATATATATATATATATATATATACATGCACATCCTATGTTGTGCAGTGTTCGTGTGTGTGCTTGTGAGTATTCTATTTGTTTTTGCTAATATGTGTGTACATATATATATATATATATATATATATTTCGAATGGAGAATACTCGAATAAAAGCAGATGTTTGAATACAAAATGCTCAAATAGGAGATGAAATTCGAAAGCTGAATAAGCATATTGGAAAAACAATTCCAATGCGTGTAAATGTAAATGTAAATTTTCGAATTCGAAACGATGAAATATTAAATATGACGGATGTTCAAATAATAAATGAACAAAAAGTACAGAATCTGTATAAAAAATTTTTTTAAATGGGGACAAATATTCGAATGGGAAACTCACAATAACGAACCTATGTTCTAATAAAAAATATTTAAGAAAAAGAAATTCGAACGCCGAATACCGACAGATTGTCGAATGCCGATGACATAAATACGAAAAGAAATACGAAGATGAGAATTATATTTCGATTGTCGAATGATTAAATAAGTACAGAAATTAAAATAGAAAATTCTCAAATAAGAACAAAAATTCGAATAAGGATTTCTCAAATAAAATAGAAATTCCAATGCTAAATTCAAAATAAACAACAGACTTTAAAATATCGAAATGTTCAAATATTAATATTATCAATGCCAAATTTTAAAATCAGAAATGAATCTCGATTGCCGACTTACCGAAAAAGAACAGAATCTCGAATACGTAATTCTAAAATAAGAACAGACTCGCGAATACATAATTCTCAAATAAGAAGAGAATCTCGAATACGTAATTCTCAAGTAAGAACAGAATCTTGAATACGTAATTCTCAAATAAGAACAGAATCTCGAATACGTAATTCTAGAACAGAATCGCGAATACATAATTCTCAAGTAAGAACAGAATCTTGAATACGTAATTCTCAAATAAGAGCAGAATCTCGAATACGTAATTCTCAAATAAGAAGAGAATCGCGAATACATAATTCTCAAATAAGAAGAGAATCTCGAATACGTAATTCTCAAATAAGAACAGAATCTCGTATACATAATTCTCAAATAAGAACAGAATCACGAATACGTAATTCTCAAATAAGAACAGAATATCGAATTGTTCAAATCTGAACAGAATGCTGGTTATCAAAATACGAACAAAATTTTGAATGTGAAATGTACAAATTAAAAGAGATTTTTGCCAACTAAATGAAAAGCAAGATATACTTTGTGTGTTTGAATTATTTCAAATATTATCCACATTCAGAATTCTCATTAGAATCTGGCCGTGAGTTAAATAAAGTCTTGCGTTGTATTTTTCTGTACATGTATGGACAATTTATTTGGAAATTCTCGCATGATTATTTTTCTGGATTATAGAATTTGGTATTTTCTAAAGAATTATGGTGTCGTCTAGTAACAGCGGGAATTAAAAAAGAAGCAGAAATTATTTCATAGGAGACCGTTTCTGCCTTTTGGCTGAATGGCCTTAAGCGTCTAAAAAGAGAGTCGAGAACATTTCATCTCCCCGCTGGGTTATTAAGGAAATTATATTCATCACACTTTCGTATTACCTACAAAACTATAATGTAAAAAAAACAACATATATATATATATATATATATAAAGATAGATAGATAGATAGATATGTTTGAGTATGCGTATATGTGTGTGCCCTGAGATGAAAGAAAAACGAGGAAAGGAGAAAGCAAAAATGATAACAAGTCAAGGGAGTGACAGTATCTCTCTCTCTTTCTTTCTCTCTCTCTCTCTCTCTCTCTCTCTATATATATATATATATATACGTATAATTATTTATTTAAAAATTATATATATATATATATATATATATATATATATATATATGCATATAATTATTTATTTAAAAATTATAACATAAATAAGTTATAAAATTGTTGTTTATTGAAATTTATTCCGTATACACCAATCCTATACCTGTATATATATATATTTTTGTATATATATATATACAGGTATAGGATTGGTATCTCTCTCTCTCTCTCTATATATATATATATTATATATATATATATATATATATATATATATTAATTTTTTCTTATCTCTATATCTTAATTTGTTCATAAATATCTTTCATAATTTTTCATATCCTGGACGAAATATTGCCTGGGGGATGTCTTCCAGCTGTTGAGCTTAATAATAGTTCTAAACACAAAAATAATGTGGTCTTTATGGAATATATCCAAACGCCAAAGGGGACGGATAATGCCATAAGACCGAATTTAAATTTGGAGTCCCACATGGACATTGGATCAGAGGCCCAAATATAGTTCTATCTACTTGTCACTTTTGAGCTGTCTCAGTCCCTTCTCGGTGAATGTTTAATGCCATCGATGATGGACATCTTGAGCTGAAATTTAACCCTTTGAGCCCTGCGCTCCTGAACAATTTTAACCTTTCTGCCTGAGCTCCTGAGTCAAAATTCGCAAATAATTCGAATGCAATATTTGACTGTAGATATAAAAATAGAGGTTTTTACGCACCTTTCAACCGGTGTCTTGGCAGTAAGTAATTTTTCTCTACCACTGTTCAACTGGTAGCCGGGTATCACGTCATTTTTCTCTACCTCCGGTCTCTACGGTGGTCTTGGCTCAAAGGTTTAAGAAAGAATAGCGAAAAAGAATCAAAGAAGGAAAAGAAGCGGGAAAAGAAATGTCGTCTTTCTTTAATCACCGCGGAGGAGAAGGAAATAAGGAAAGAGAATTAAAATTAAGAAATATTGCTTAAACCATTTAAGTCCTGCGTATCTGAACAGTTCCTGAACTCCTGAGTCAAAATTCTCAAATAATTGGGTTTAAGGTAGATCTAAAAAGAGTTACAAGTCTTCACCCACCGTTCAACCGGTGGCTGAGCATTAACTTATTTTTCTCTAACACCGTTCAACCGGTGGTTGGGCATTAAGTCATTTTTATCTACCACCGGTAAATCGGTGGTAGGGCTCAAAGGGTTAAAAAAAAAAGAATCAGGAAAACGAATGAAAGAAGGAAAAGAAGCGGGAAAAGAAATGTCGTCTTTCTTTAATCACCGCCGAGGAGAAGGAAGTAAGCAAAGCGAAGTAAGAAATATTGATTAACCCTTTGAGTCCTTTCTACCTGAGCTCTTGAAAGAAAATTCGCAAGTAATGTTACACGGCAGATATAAATATAGTTACAAGTTCAAATGACTTAATGCCCAACAACCGGTTGAACGGTGGCTGGGCATTACGTCATTTTTCTATACCAACGTTAAACCGGTGGTCAGGGCGCAAAGGCTTAAGAATAATGACGAAAAAGAATGAAAGGAAAAGAAGCGGGATAAAGAAATGTCATATTTCTTTCTTGACCACGGAGGACGCGGGAATAAGGTAAGATTAACCCTTTGAACAATTTTAATCTTTCTGCCTGAGCGCCGAAGTTAAAATTCGCAAATAATTAGTGTGTAATGTTTCACGGTTGATATAAAAATTGTTACAAGTGTTTACCAACCGTTCAACCGGTGGCTAGGCATTAAGTCATTTTTCTCTACCACCGTTCAACCGGTGGCTGGGCGTTATGTCATTTTTCTCTACCACCGGTAAAACTGTGGTCAGAGCTCAAAGGGTTAAGAATGAATGACGAAAAAGAATGAAAGAAGGAAAAGAAACAGGAAAAGAAATGTCATCTTTCTTACTTAACGACGGAGGAGACGGAAGTAAGGTAAGATAAGTAAGAAATATTTATTAACCCTTTGAGTCCTTTCTACCTGAGCTCTTGAAAGAAAATTCGCAAGTAATGTTACACGGCAGATATAAATATAGTTACAAGTTCAAATGACTTAATGCCCAACTACCGGTTGAACGGTGGCTGGGCATTACGTCATTTTTCTATACCACCGTTAAACCGGTGGTCAGGGCGCAAAGGCTTAAGAATGAATGACGAAAAAGAATGAAAGAAGGAAAAGAAACGGGAAAAGAAATGTCATCTTTCTTTCTTACCACGGAGGAGGCGGAAGTAAGGAAAGATAAGTAAGAAATATTTATTAACCCTTTGAGCTCTGTGCTTCTGAACAATTCTAACCCTTCTGCCTGAGCTCCTGAGACAAAATTCGCAAATAATTTGTTTGTCATATTTCACGGTAGATATAAAAATAGTTTCAAGTGTTTACCCACCATGTAACTGGTGGCTGGACATTAAGTCATTTTTATCTACCACCGGTAAAAGGTTTAATGTTGCGGCTTTCACGTAGTTTCTTATATCTTTCCAAATTTACTCGACTTGCTTGATGAAGATAAATAATTAGCATATAATGCCTTTAAAATCAAAGTTTAAATACAGCAGTGGATCGTTTATCTCTTTTGCAGTGTTTATCAACAAGCGATTATATTTTTTATGCAATTTAGAAGCAAATTGTTTCGTTGTTGAAAGAGTCATTTTCTGTTCTGAAAATATTCTCTTCTATTTATTTATTTAGTTGAATTAAACGGAATCCCGTTTCATGTCTTTAGGTATAAGGAGGGTTGGTAACAACGAAGTAGGACAAAAAAATAAGACCTATGAAGAACTTTTGACATATCTATTGACAACAATAAACTTTGTGATTCAATAAAAACACCGTGGAGAAGGCAAGGGGAAACTAATCCACTCTCAATTCCTAGAACCCTTATAGCAATAGGCAATATAAATATTAGAGATCACAGCGTGATGAATGTCAATTCCACTGACGTGAAATCATCGTGACTGCGGTCAGTTGGCCGTTATCCAGCGATTGTTCGCAAAACCAGTATAAAGAATAGTGGATGGCTTGATGAACGGGGTTATGGGATGGAAGGTAGAACGACAAATCTTGCTAAGGGCTACAAGGGATAGAAAGGGGTAGAGCGCAATGATCGCCCTCGACTTAAAGGGGCACAGTAGATAGAGAAAGAATCAAAGGGAAGTAAACGTTTTAAATAGTCTTTTATTATTTTATAAATGCATTATTTTTTTTTAAATTTTAATGTTATTTAAATATTTCATAAAAAGAAGGACAGGTAAATAAGTTATGTTTTAAATATTCATTATTATTTAAATTTATTATTTGAATTAATTTTGATAGTGTTTAAATATTTTAAATATTTATTTATTATTAAGATTATTATAAGATAAATGGAAAAGCATTGGAAACATGCAGGTAAGTGTGTCGGGTGATTTCCTCCTAATTCCTGAAACCGTTTCTAGAGGGCGCTCTCCGATACTATATAAATACATGGCGATATCTTTTCTCGTCCTCTTTTTCTCATTTCTCCGTTTAGATGTCAACATGTGAATTTCTAGCGGAAGAACGGGTTCCCTCTTTTGGGACAGGCATGGATATTACGCAAACACACATACACACACGTACGCACATTCACTCCCGTCACATACAGTTTTGACCAAAAATTTTCCACATTCATTTGTTACACACATTATTGTCTTTCTCACTTGTAAACTTTTGTTTGTTAATACATTTTAATTTGTTTATATATATATATATATATATATATATATATATATATATATATATATCAATTCATGTTATTCCGTACACTTTTTTTCTGCTGGACTCATGCTCTGGGTCTACCATGTTTGTTGTGGGCATTTCAGGAGACACACGGTTTATCTCACAACATCTACACAGCGGCCCGCAACAAATGGAATCGAAAAATTTAATTTCAAAGGCGTTTCAGACAGTGGAAGTGGCATAATATACAGAAAAAAAAAACAGTGACCATTTGTTACTATCAGCAAAACCTATACTTGAAGATGTCTAGTTATAAAATCGAATACTGAAAGTGGGAGAGTTTCACTCATTCACAAGTCACTGTGAAAAAGAATATTTTCGTATGTTCCGACGATAGAACAGCGGTTGATTTTGTTAATGGATGTCTTCTAGTGGAAATATACTGGTATTATAGATGATTTACTTTCCCTTATAAAAGACGATAACTTAAATTACATTTGAGTTATTTGCTTTGTCTTGAAAGTCGAACGCGGCACTTCTGAATTAAACACCGTGACAACCGACACACACGTATAATTCATGGTTTAAATCCACACAAATCCTTGCTGTTCTCAGGCAGTAAATGAATAAAAGTTGTTTTTCTTTTTTATTATGTTTGAAAATACACTTGTCTTTGATTTTCAATTGTTTTTGTTCATTCCAACAGCCTCGGATATAACAATCGAAAATTTAGATTTATGAAACGTAAGAAATGTATATAATTATTTCAGAAATATTTTTAAGTGCCTTTGTTTGTACCTACGCTTATTACACAACCATTTACTTCAGTCTCAATAGTCAAACTAAATTAATTTGTTCATATCTATCAATCCTTCACAGTTGATCATATATAACTTAATTTGAATTAATATCTATCTAGCTATCAATCTATTTCAGTTTGTCCATATATATCAATCTATCTATATACTTATCTATCTATTTTAGTATCTGTCTATATTTCTGAGATGAGGTATTATGTACACTATTCTCCTCATCTTTGTCGCCATATTTATTAGAACGTTTCGTCCGTTGAACGCTCCAGTCTTCTTCAGGAATCAACACATATGCTAGGCCACAAAAATATTCTAAGCCGACCAAGCATAGAAATGAATACAATATGGGAACCAGTAATAAGGAGCGCCAGAGAAAAGCGATAACAACAACAAAAATTGCAATATGAGCTCTGCTAAAAACGTGATAATAACAGTAAAAATTGCAATATGAACACTCGTAAAAAAAAATGGTGCTGAAGACATTAGGTTTATAATATCCAGAAATTCACACATAGATGTTCTCAAGGACACATGGCACAGTGGATAAGGGCGTTGGTTAGATCCAGTGACAGGACCCAAACTGTTTGAGTTCAATATTTGAACTTGGAGAGGGGAATTAACAGGAGATAACTGATAACTGACCTGGAGAAGGCCGGAGCGTACAACGGCCGAAACGTTGTAATAAATATGGCGACAAAGATGTGAACAAAAGTCAGAATAATGTAAATAGTGTACATAATACCTCATCTAAGAAATATAGAGAGATGCTGGACGGCCAAAATATAGACAGATACTGAACTGTAATAAATATGGCGACAGAGATAAGGACAATAGTCCGAATAATGTAAATAGTGTCTATCTATTTAATATGTATCTGATTGAATCTGCTCAGAATTACTAAAAATAAACGCTCGACAAGGTCAAAAGGTCAGCCGATGTTGATGTTCAATCCGTTGTTAACTGGGGGAAAAATGGCTTGTTAATTTTAACGCCTTCAAAACTAAACTTCAATTAATCATCTGAGAAACCCTTCTCTGCCTTTCATTACCATGGTTGCTGTTATCCACCCGTAAAGTGAATCGTTTCTCTTTGTCGAGCTAAAGTCCTCAGCTGGCATGAAGTGGAAAGACTATATTGAATCTATTGTAAGGTCAGCTGCTAAGAAACTTCATTCACTGCGTCTTGTTATTTTACTGTCCTCTTCCCGTTCATTATTAATCTTTCTATTCCTAATTCTTCCACACCCTTAAATCCCTTCTACCTTTGTGCCTTAATTTCATATCTGGCTTAATTTGTTCATATTTATTATAATCTATCTATCTATCTATCTATCTAATGTATTTACCTTCATTCCTTTTCTATCTATCTATCTAGCTAGCTAGCTAGCTAATGTCTATACCTTCATTCCTTTTCTATCTATCTATCT
Organism: Acanthosepion lycidas; assembly: GCA_963932145.1. Lineage (NCBI taxonomy): Eukaryota > Metazoa > Mollusca > Cephalopoda > Sepiida > Sepiidae > Acanthosepion > Acanthosepion lycidas. Next base: position 12,549,401 of record OZ010600.1, read on the forward strand.
ATCTATCTAATGTCTTTACCTTCATTCCTTTTCTATCTATCTATCTATCTATCTATATATCTATCTCAGGCTGTACAGTATCTATCTATCTATCTATCTATCTATCTATCTCAGGCTGTACAGTATCTATCTATCTATCTATCTCAGTTTTTCATATGTATCTTAATTTGATTTAATGATGTCTATCTAGATATTTAGTTCAGTTTGTTCATATCTATCATAGTTTTTCCATATCTATCTATCTATCTATCTATTTTACTTTGCTCATATGTATCTGAATTTGTTAATATCTATCACAGTTTTTTCATATCTATCTATCTATCTATTTTAATATGTATTTGATTGTATCTGCTCAAAACTATTAAACGACTAGCATGATTTAGTCGCAACTTTTACGTTAACAGTTTCTTTTTTCGCATTTTCTTGCTTGTGGAACTCCCGTTCGGCTCCATGCTTTCCAGCCAACGTTAACCTGAAAGAACTTAAATGCAATATCAATCGCTTTCTACTGTCCTCATGAATGGCCTTCTCTCTTTTCTTCGTTATTAATGTTTTGTTCCTAATACCAAAAGCAAGAGAAAAGTAGGAAGCAATCAACCTAACGAGCATTTTAAATGAGTGACAGGACAAGGATTATGATCATTCGCCTCTTGAAGGCACGCAGCACATAAAGTGTGAAAATGTCAGGTTGGAGACGTTGTCGAAATGTCTTCTTTTTTTTGTTAGCTGGGTAACCTTGTAGTTAAGATAATTTAGCATCTTTTCCAATCGAGACAATTTTTAACGTTGATATTCTGACTATCAATCCCCCAAAAGCTGAAAAAGTGGCGCCGCACACTCTTGTTACACACGACATCAACCGTTAATCTTAGACGAAGTTTAGTAAATAAATTTGAAGAAGGGACTGAAAACCAATTAAATTAAACAAATCAATGACAGTCGGGCTGGAGAAACACCAGATGACCTTCAGTATTTTCGCCTGCTAGTTTTTTTCGTCCGCTTGCATTCATCTCTCATCACGATCTGTTTTTCTTCCGCCATTAAGTCTTTAGTTTCTTCTTTTGGTATCTATGCCAATTTTCATCTAATTGTGCCCTTAGCTATTTTTCTTAAGTACATGTTCACCTTTACATACAGTCTACACCGCACAGGCGTTATCAGGAATTATTTCTATAAAGCATATGATAACCAAACAAAGAACACCAACTGTATTATAATTATTTGCTGACTGTTGCTTAGATGTAGCACAAAGCTTCAAGGATGAATCCGTCTTTTCTGACCTCTGATTATACAACTTGTATTAAACAACATTACATATAAGTCCTTGCAAACTTAATGGTATCTGCGACCAAACTTAGCTGCTGAAGAACAGTCTATTTTTCGCCATCTACGGACTCTGTGGTGATAACGGTTTAGAGTTGACTGTAATCTTCAACAGCCCCCGCCTACGAAGGTTTTATGTGGTACAAGGCTGTGTTTACCATGGGTTTTCCGAGCTCGTAGGCTCGGCCAAAAATATTTCCTTAGAACCCGCATAAACAGGTTCAGGACATGTCTACCTCCCCTGACATAACTTTACCCTTCGGCAAAGCCTTGTTCGAGTTCCTCTCTGCTCAAGACACTGAGTTCGACAGAAATAAAAAAAATCTTGGCGATTGTTCTAGTGTGGAGCTGACTGGTCCTGCAAGTGTTCATTTCGTAAGTCTTATCAAGAGTCGGTGTTCTTCAAAAAGAGGTAGAGGTAGCAACTGTAAACTGATTAGCTAGCCTTAAACTGCCAAAAGCAGATAAACATATCTCTTATTTCTCATATATATATATATATATATATATATATATATATATATATGTTAAGCATTTCACTCCTAGCAAGGCGGGAAGCCATTAGCACGCAAGGGGTTACAGAGGAATTAGAGCGAGAGCAGATGGGAGAGATAGGGGAAAGGATGAGCAGAAGGATAGTGGATAGATCAAAGCAACTGGAGATATCGATTGACATTACATTTGAATAGTTGGAGATTATAGATCAAAGAGAAACAGGAATAGGGAAAGGTGTTCCACAGGCGAGAGGTGCGAGAGATGAAGCTATTGGAGTAGAAGAGACGGCTACATTTAACAGTTTCAACAGTGAAGAGGTGAGCGGGATGCCAGCCTCATAGGACGCTTAAATTCATGTAGTCTGGGAACGAGCGAATGCAGGTCCTCGGAGCAATTACCATGAAAGTATTTGTAAAAAAGACAGAGTGAGGCGACGGCACGTCTGTGAGACAGCGACTGCAGACGAGATGCCAGATTAGGGCCAATTATATTGCATATCCGTCTCTGGATCTTATCAAGGAACTTAAGATAAACAGAAAGGGATCAAGACCATATATAGCAGAGATAATCCATGCAAGGGCGAATGGTTGTTATCTTAGGTATGTGACGAAAGTCCGGAAGGATGGAACAACCAGTGAGTATCGAACTCACTACTCATTCAGAATTGTTCAAACTAGTTAACTAACACACAAGGTCGAGGTATCCCTAATATGATATAAGGGTCACCAATTATTTTTTCACGTCCACATTACGCTTTATGCTGTGATGTCTGCATATTTTGCAGAAGCAAATAGTGTTCTGTTAGTATTTATTAAGATTAGTGAGTTGCTTACTATTCAGCGAGCCAAGGTCGAATTCCAGTCAAATTCATTATAATCACTTACGAAATAAAACTCAAATAAACTTACGAAAGGAATGGATCTCTCTATTTCCCCGATAAACTTAACTCCCAGGCGTATCAGACACACCCGAATTTATTTTTTTAATGTGTATTTAGTAATATTTTGCCCAATATAAACTTCGAGGGACACTCAAGGTAGAGGATAACTAAATAAGATTATTGCAAGTGGTTGATTTTTTTTTACGGGCTATGAACCTTTAAGCGGTTATTAAAAGCCAGAAATGATTTTTAGATTGTAAGAATGTTTTGGAGATGATAATTTACAGATGCAACTTTTACTAATTAGTTAATAACTGGGGGAGATTAGCGGGTTAAATAGCTTTCCTAAGGATATTTGCGTGTAGATTAACATACCAAACCAAATCAAGGAAATCAAGTAGAGTATTTTAAATATCTAGGACGAAATATGCGATAGGGAAATAAGAAAGCGTATTTGGATAGCGATAGATTTCTTCAAAAATTTAAGCAAAGCCTTAAAGAAACAGGAACATTTCATTAGTTACGGGGTGTCAAAGAACACTCGTTGCCACTTTTGTAATGTCATCGAATAATCGTTGTCATTTTCGTAATGCTCGTTGTAGTCGTCGGCATCCGTCCGTCTCGAGAGACGATATAGTAGCGCGGTGCCTGGACGGGATATATGGAGAACTAGGGCTGCCCAGACATCTAGTTCCTCCTCTCGGCCTTGCTAACAGCGTGCAAAAAAGAGGATAAACCAATACAGTTTGGTACCAGCGCAGCTGCAGGAGTTGCCGGAAGGTAGCACAAACCTTAGGGGCTCCACTCCGGGTTTGAATTCAGAGTTGTCCTTCTCCTAGACCACTTGACATCCAAGGCTATAGAACCCAGTCTGTCCTACTATTTACCCATAGCTGGAGGGAGAAGAAGAGGATTCCTACTTTTCCCAAGAGTATTAGCACATAAGTGAATATCATTCAGTTATGTGCTATGCGTGATACACGCTTAGGCGATCATGTATCTTTCGATAGATGACTGACGAGAAAGGTTTTTCCCGCAGTAGGTTGCCATTTCTTTCTGCGGTAGACCAGTTGCCATCAAAGGCTATAGAACCCGGTCTGTCTTACTATTTACCCATAGCTGGAGGGAGAAGATGATTTACACTTTTCCCAAGAGTATTAGCACGTAAGTGGATTCGACTGGAATTCGAACTCGGCTCTGCGATTCCTCAATCCAAGCCGCTATCCATTACTCCACCGTGTCTCCTTCGTTTTAGCAGACACTTTGTGATCGCAGATACAACTATAGTAACGCCGTTGAACAATACTTGTGTCAGACGCCGTCGAATATCACTCGTACTAATATTACTTGCTCGTTAATAATCGCTCGAATAGTATTCACCGAATAGTAATCCGAACAGTAATCTGTGATTAGTATAGATTATAGTGAATAGTATAGAGGAATAATATAGGGATTAGAATAGCGTAGAAATAGTGACCCGTAAAATAATAGAAGATAGACTAGAAATGGTAATCATTTAGGCGCCACGCTAATTTCCACATATACATTTCATTTAGCATGACTTCATCTACTTTTTCAAAATGAATCAAAACGATCTACGTTCAAATTACAGTGTCGCCAGAGACACTATACTCCTATAGAACAATCAGAAACAAAGAAACGATTACTAAACTATTATACAATATCGAATATCAGTGAATACTAGACAATCTCCTAAATGACTAGATGGAACCGTAAGTTCTATGCTAATGGTTTCTTCTCTCGAAGTTCACATTAGTGAAACTCTCTTCCGTTTTCTTGGTTCCTAGTCAAATTTGATGATCAAAAGTGTAATTGCAGTGACATCTGTCTTCTTAATTCCTGTTCTTTTGTTGTTCTTTTCATGAATAGTTTTTCCCCCTCTCTCTAAAGAGCCCCTTGCGTTTGGATGACTTTATTGCTTTAGCAAATAAGCAACTCGACTGAGGAACTCGACTGGCTGATTTCCAATTCCAGGCCGTAATGCATTACACCACCTGCACATCCAAACTTACAGCGCCTGGTATTCCCAAACCGTCACCCATCTAGATACTGACCAGGCTCGACGTTGCTTAACTTCTATTTCTCATTCCAAGCCGTTGTCGATTTCATCATCTGCACATCCAAGCTTACAGCCCCTGGTATTCCCCAGCCGTCACCCATCTAGGTACTGACCAGGCTCGACATTGCTTAACTTCTATTTCTCATTCCGAGCCGTTATCCATTGCATCACCTGCACATCCAAGCTTACAGCGCCTGGTATTCCCAAGCCGACACCCATCTAGATACTGACCAGACTCGATATGATAGGAACGACTAGATCAGCTCAAAAAGGTTCCCGAAAATACCGTAACTTTTCAGTTAGTGGTAAAGACCTGAGAGCAAAACCATGTCAAGGACTTTCGAGATGTTCTAAGCTCCATCCTGGGTTTTATCGTTTTTATCTAAAGCACAATAGACCCTTTCCGCAATTCAACTGCAGCTGATCTGGAGAAACGTGAATCGTATTTCTTGTTTGAGAAAAGGCCCTGCAATGAGAGATGACGAGCCAATTCTGCACTGATTAAAGCTTTTAGGAGCTCCCCAAAATGGGTAGATGGCTAATACGCCGATAGTTGCATGGGTCGGATGGTTCAGTAGAGTTCTTAAAAATTGGAAAAACAGACGAGGACTTCCAGCAAGCAGGAAAGCAAGAGGCATTTGTTATTACGTTTAGAGACAACAGGAACCAGTTCGGGAGTGCACTCTTTAATTACTATGACAGGGATACCATCGGGTCCATATGCTTTGTAGGGATCAAGGTTAGAGATGATAGCATAGACCATGGATGGGTTTATATGCTTATCACTCACCAGAGAATCAGTTCTGAGAAGTTAGGCAGGGATACTCAAGATGAATCAAGAGTAGCGTTTGTATAGAATTTATGGGTATTCATTCAGTTTTGCTAGCAGAGAATGATAACAACTCAACCTCGTTTGAATAGAGGAGAATAGAGACCTTCAGGTACCCTATTACAGAGACCCCGAGAGTGCCAAAGTTTTTAGAGACTATGTGTATCATTATCTCAGCAAACAGGGACTTAGCTCCTTCAAGGACTCACTTACATTTGTAACGAGCAGTAGCAAACAGGCACTTGTTTTGACGCATGCTGTCATGTATAGCCGGAAATAGTGATTCCTGTGTGTTATGGCGGCCGAGGATGCTTGTGCAATCCGTGAAGCAGTTTGCGGTTTCACTTGGTATTTCCAAACAGGGAAGAAAGCGTTCATGCCGTTTTTGGCCCAAGAAGAGACCTCAATAGCGCAATTTTCAATTGGAGTGTTGAAGATGTCAGTCCAAGGGGTGTCACGAAGGCATTCACTGAATGATTCCCGATCAGAATTCTGGTAACGGAAAGCAATCTTATGGATAGTGGGTTCCTGTTTCATGTATCTTTGGAAGGTGATAACAATGACTACCCCAGAGTTGTCTATGTTACCGATAAGGCAGTATTGCGAAGCTCGGCATGAGTAAGGAGGTATGAAACAGAATCAACAGAGAAGCCTGTTGCTCGCTTTGGCTATGGAATCCAGTAGGGAAATCCATTTTTTACAACACTATCAAATTCTACTTTTGAGCAATAATAATAATATATACTCTCCAACCTTAACGGAAGAATCGTTAAAATCGAACATAAAAGGAAATGACGTTCATTATTAATTAATCATAGCTATGAATTGGAGGCAGAAGAAATATTGAAAGTTCATATATATATATATATATATTACGGCGTTAAAAACATGAATATTTTTACATTGGGCCATGATGTTATTAAAATAAAATACCAGCCGACCGGTTTCGCCCCCTCTCTTCAGAGCTGTAAACGGGGGAAAATTATGAACAAGGAGAAACAAAAAAAAAAAAAAAAAAAATATATATATATGGGTGACGTGAATGAACGGAAGGGAAGTTGTTACACCTAAAGATGCTAGAGACCCAGAAGAGCAAGCCCAAGCAAACAATCTCTCTGTTTACAAAGAGAAGGTCGCCCAGACTTGATAAACAGCGTCTCCAACACCTTCAGATGGAACAACGAGTGCGAAGTGGACACCACAGAAAACCAATTCACACTAAAGTCCACCGCACAACCAGGACTATTTATGAGATGATCCGCTATAGATGACCCGTATGTGTTTCGAACGGTATCACCAATCGAAAAATTTTTATTATAAATTTTAGCAGGCACGTGTTGCTTGATTCTAACATCCAAGCGTTGTGTAGTTCTACCTATGTAGTCGGCACCGCAACTACATTTAAATTTGTAAATTACAGAATTAATATGATGAGGAGGTAAAACATCCTTACTCATGGATGGAAGAACAGATCTTGTTTTAAACACAACACGTACATTCGCTGCAAAATAGCATTGATTAGAACTCGATGAAATTTGCTTAGCCAACATTTCGCTATCCCCCCCAAAATATGGAACTCGTAAATACACGGGACATTTTTTGACAAGCACTGGTTTTACTTTATTAAAGTCCACCAACTTTTGACGAATAACCATTTGAACGATATCATAAGGATAACCGTTACTAGTGAAGATGTGAGTTAAAAACTTAATCTCATCTTTCAAAGTGTCATCTGAGCAAATCCTCAATGCCCTATGGGTCAAAGACTTAATTAAATTAATCTTTTGCTGTTTGGGACAAAAGGAATCCCAACGAGTGTAAAGACCCGTAAAAGTAGACTTCCTATAAACTGTAGTAGTATATAAGGAAGGTGTTCTACGAACTAGAACATCAAGGAAGGGTAAAGTGTTATCCTCTTCCTTCTCTACTGTATATTTAAGGGCAGGATGAACACTATTTAGTAGGGAGAAAAATTTGTCTACCTCGAATTCATTACGAAACACACAAAAAGTGTCATCAACGTAACGGAAGTAAACAGTGGGCTTAGAGGAATCTGTAAACAAACTCTGTTCATAGAAACCCACAAAAATGTTAGCTAAAACAGGACCCAAAGGGGAACCCATAGCAACACCATCAATCTGTCGATACATAATATTATCAAAACTGAAATCGACAGACATGGTAGCAAATTTCATGAGTTCAATAAAAACATCTTCAGGTATTGTCGGAGGTGTCAAATGACTACGATATAGCAAATCACTGCAAATATCTATAGTCTCCGACAATGGAACGCAAGTGAAGAGGCTACAGATATCGAAGGAACACATAAATCCATCAGTGGTCTCAAGATTCCTAATATATTCAGAAAACGAGAAGGAATCTTTAATACAAAAGGAGCTATAATGCTGCAACACTGGTTCCAGCATTATAGTTAGCCACTTAGCGACTTTATGTTGAGAGGACCCAATCATAGATAATATGGGTCTCAACGGAACACCCTCCTTATGAATTTTAGGTAATCCATAAAGACGGGGTCGAATCGAGCCTGACGGTCTCAATTCCTCAGATATTTCAGAAGAGAGAACACCACTTTTTACCCATTTAAGGAGACGCTTCTGAAAACGAATTTCAGAAGTTAACGTATTATCATGGGTATCAACGTGACCAAGACGCTGAAACTTAGAAGGATCATTAAGTATATGTAACATTTTAGTCACATAATCCTGGCGGTCCATAAGCACAACACCAGAACCCTTATCTGGTCTGGTAATTACCAGAGAGTGATTATTCTTTAGGGACTTAATGATCCTGTGATGCTCCCTACTCCATTTAAATTCAGAGGAGGAAATTGAAGAACTTGCATATGAATGAGCTAAGTCATTCAATTTTGCTCGGAAGTCACTGGATTTACTCACAGAAAGGGGTTGAAGCTTACTAAGCTGAGCATAAAGAACCTCAAATTCCGAAAAAATCTGTTCTCTATTAAGAGAAACAGGCGGAATTTTGAAGTCTAGGCCATGTGCCAAAATAGTAAGCTCTAGCTCAGAAGGACTATATGATGATAAATTAATTACATTAGTCAAATTAGGTTCAACCGCGCAGCCAAATCTTTTGAAAATAAGATGTTTTAATTTGCTATGATTGCAGCACGTTGTCTTCGAACGACAGCGTGCAACTACCTGACCAACATAACGGGAGAAACGGACCATATCAAAAAACCTCAAAATATTCCTAGTTTCACGCCATATCCTCCTATATTTTCCCATAAGGTCCAAACGCTGGTTAGAAGCTTGCAAGAGAAAGTCTTTAATAAAAGCCCTCTCCATCTTCCAACCAGACATCAACCTAGCCCGCCTAATCCGAAAAGAAATGAACGTAGGACAGACTTGGTTTTGAAGGCAGGATTGTAAAAATACTATTTCTGCCTTCAGTTTTTCAATTCTGGACCTAATGTATATAAGTCTTTACACTCGTTGGGATTCCTTTTGTCCCAAACAGCAAAAGATTAATTTAATTAAGTCTTTGACCCATAGGGCATTGAGGATTTGCTCAGATGACACTTTGAAAGATGAGATTAAGTTTTTAACTCACATCTTCACTAGTAACGGTTATCCTTATGATATCGTTCAAATGGTTATTCGTCAAAAGTTGGTGGACTTTAATAAAGTAAAACCAGTGCTTGTCAAAAAATGTCCCGTGTATTTACGAATTCCATATTTTGGGGGGGATAGCGAAATGTTGGCTAAGCAAATTTCATCGAGTTCTAATCAATGCTATTTTGCAGCGAATGTACGTGTTGTGTTTAAAACAAGATCTGTTCTTCCATCCATGAGTAAGGATGTTTTACCTCCTCATCATATTAATTCTGTAATTTACAAATTTAAATGTAGTTGCGGTGCCGACTACATAGGTAGAACTACACAACGCTTGGATGTTAGAATCAAGCAACACGTGCCTGCTAAAATTTATAATAAAAATTTTTCGATTGGTGATACCGTTCGAAACACATACGGGTCATCTATAGCGGATCATCTCATAAATAGTCCTGGTTGTGCGGTGGACTTTAGTGTGAATTGGTTTTCTGTGGTGTCCACTTCGCACTCGTTGTTCCATCTGAAGGTGTTGGAGACGCTGTTTATCAAGTCTGGGCGACCTTCTCTTTGTAAACAGAGAGATTGTTTGCTTGGGCTTGCTCTTCTGGGTCTCTAGCATCTTTAGGTGTAACAACTTCCCTTCCGTTCATTCACGTCACCCATATATATATATATTTTTTTTTTTTTTTTTTGTTTCTCCTTGTTCATAATTTTCCCCCGTTTACAGCTCTGAAGAGAGGGGGCGAAACCGGTCGGCTGGTATTTTATTTTAATAACATCATGGCCCAATGTAAAAATATTCATGTTTTTGACGCCGTAATAAAGTTTTGTACCACAAAAAATATTTTTAAATATATATATATATATATATATATATATTATTTCAGGATCATTTTCTAACTTATTCAGGATTATATTCGCACGCTCTAACTTCTTAGCTTTCTGTTCTGAAGTAACAATATGCCTTACATGTTTCACGTACAATTTCATTTTCAAGTATTAGGTTGGTGCAACAATAATGTCGGTTTTTTACGTATTTTTAACGTCAAAAACCAACATTATTTTTACACCAACATAATATTTTTCACTGCTCTTTGGAATGTCGTAGGTGAAATTCCTTTCTCACATGCCAAAGCTCCTATGTACTGAGTTGGATCTTTTCTAATTGATCTCTTTAGCTCTGACTAGAAATGATGATCTCTCTTTCTGTTGTGAACTCCTGATCCAGTTTTCTTTTCTACTGTTCTCTATTTTTAAAAATTATTCACCGTTTTCTTGAATGGAAGCCAGTGTATGAATGATGGTACCATTATTGAAGGCCTGAATTATTTTTTCTTCTAGCTATTGCTCAGTTAGACAGACAAAGGAGCTGACACAAAATGATTTTATCCTGTTCTATTTCTAGCTGAATAACTCTAAGGGTTTTTCAGTGATCATTACAGAAAATGGTATCAAGAGGGCTAAACGTCTTATTTGAAAATATGGAAAAAAAATTGTGTTTATTTTTAGATATTAAAACGTTTGTGGGATGGACAATTATACCATTAGAAATTTGGACAATTTTGCTCTTACAACCGGTATATATACAGAGTGTTGCAGCAAAAATCGACACATGACAAAAAAAAAAAGAAATAGGCAATAAAAACAAAAGTTTATTTAGCAACAGTTAGAGTTCCATACTACATTATTTTTCAATCTAACCGCCGCCGGCAGCGACGACCATCTCAAGGCCGGCGCGAAATGAGTCAAACACTTTGACGACCATGCCCTTGTTCATAGCGGCGAACGTTCCAAGATGGCCGCCTTCAGAGAGTCGACCGTGTTGTGGGCGTGCTTTTTGGTCTTGGCCTCGATCACGCCCCAGAAGAAATTGTTAAGGGGGGTGCAGTGGGGTGAGGAGGGCGGCCACAAGTCTGGGAGACCAGTGGTGAGGAACATTGTTGAGCAGCCACGCCTGGGTCGTCTTGGCATTGTGTGTAGGAACGGAATCTTGCTGGATGACGTAGGGGCGTCCGGCGGCAATCTCGTCCATCCAGGGTTTCAAAATGCTCCTCAGCTCCTCCTGGTAGATCTCAGCGTTGACTCTCAGGACCTTTTGAAAGAAGAACGGAGGCATGACTTCCCCCTCGCTGGAGATGACGCCAAGGATCATGACGGAGGAGGGCAACTTCGTATGCTTCAGGACGGAAACCTCAATAGCTTTGCAGGTTCACCTGTCGTTGTACCTGTTCCTCGTCTGGTCCTGGATGAAATTCTTTTCATCAGAGAAGAACTTTAGCATCCCGGCGGACCCATGCTTGAACTCGTCCAGCAAAACCGCCACCTTGACCTTTCTCGAGTCTTTGGAGGCATTCATGATGAGCATGTGGTGAGACTTACGGTAGGATGAGTAACCAATGTCCTTCTTGATCGATCGGCAGATCGTCGACTTGTGACACCCCATGTTAGCGGCGATATTGCCGTAGTTCTGGCTTCAATCATTGTCGACTGTCTCCTTGACGGCGGCAACGAACTCGTCGGTCCTAACGCGCGAAGAACGAACGTTGTGGGCCTTTGTTTGGCAGTAAACTTGTCCTTGTTTTCACACGCCTTCCACTTCCTCCAAATGTCTATGACAATTATGAGAGTGTAGTGAGTTCGATATTCACTGCTGCCCCCTACTTTCGGCCTTGTGTCACACGTAAGCTACGCTGCAAAAATCACCATCTGCGAAGAAATGTTCACCATGCTCTTTCATATACGAGCACCGATATTACGCAGCTGTTTTTCTTTGTTTCTATGAAAATTTTCCTGTATCTTAATACTTTGCTTATCTTGTTGAAGTCATTTTTCTTCATTTCAATACGTTTTTGGTTCTATGTGTCACATTCCTTTTCGTTTGTTATAACACTTCTTGCAGACTTAAATTCCTGTAATGGCATGATTTATTACATATCCAATTCCTAGGACGTATCTTGAAATGTTCTTTTGACTAAAGACCACGCGTTCTATTTTAGATCAGGGAAATTCCTAATTACTGACTACGTGGAAAGGAGTGCGCCTTTGTTATGGTCTGTGCCCCTGCACAAAGGTCAAGAAAAAGAGATGAAAGATATACTTTTTGTAAACTTCGGTTGTTTAGAATGTCGATTAGTCGCTTTTCTATTATGTATATGCACTACAGCCAGCTATATATA
>OZ010600.1:12566776-12584276 GCA_963932145.1 Acanthosepion lycidas
AAAAAAGAAAAGAACTAAAAAAGAGGAAATGAAAGAAAGCACCAATGAAAGAAAATGAAGGTCAATATTATGCGTGGTTAATAAAAAAAGGTAATTAAGAAAGAAAGAAAGAAAAGGAGAAGGAAATAGAGAAAAAAAGAAAGACAGGAAGGAAGGAAGGAAGGAAGAAAGAAAGATGGATATAGAGAAAGAAAGGAAGAAAACAGAAAGAAAGAAAGAAAGAAAGAAAGTAAAGAAGAAAAAAGGAAGAAAAAAGAGGAAATGAAAGAAAGCACCAATGAAAGAAAATGAAGGTCAATATTATGCGTGGTTAATAAACAAAGGTAATCAGGAACGAAAGAAAGAAAGAAAGAAAGATAAAAAGAAGGAAATAGAGAAAGAAAGAAAGACAGGAAAAAAGAGAGAAAAAAGAAAAGAAGAAGTAAATAGAGAAAGACAGGAAGAAAACAGAAAGAAAGAAAAGAAGAAAAAAAGGAAGAAAAAAGAGGAAATTAAAGAAAGCACCAATGAAAGAAAATGAAGGTCAATATTATGCGTGGTTAATAAAAAAAGGTAATTAGGAAAGAAAGAAAGAAAGAAAGAACGAAAGAAAGAAAAAAGAAAGGAAGAAGGAAAAAGAGAAAGAAAGAAAGAAAGAAAGAGAGGAAGGAAAGAAGAAAGGAAGAAAGAAAGAAAAATGAAAAGAAAAAGGAAATAGGGAAAGAAAGGAAGAAAACAGAAAGAAAGAACGAAAGAAAGACAGGAAGGAAGAAAGAAATAAGAAAAGAAGAAGGAAATAGAGAAAGAAAGAAAGACAGGAAGGAAAGAAGGAAGGAAGGAAGAAAGAAAGAAAGAAAGAAAGAAAGAAAGAATGAAAGAAAAAGGAAAGAAGAAGTAAATAGTGAAAGAAAGGAAGTAAACAGAAAGAAATAAAGAAAGAAAGACAGAAAGAAAGAAAGAAAGAAAGAAAGAAGGAAAAAAAGAAAAGAAGGAAATACAGAAAGAAAGGAAGAAAACAGAAAGAAAGAAAGAAAGAAAGAAAGAAAGGAAGAAAAAAGAAAGAAAGATAGAAAAAAGAATGAATGAAAGAAAAAAGAAAGAATGAAATAAAATTGAATGGCAGAATGAAAAAAGGAAATACAAGACAATTGATAGAAAGAAAGAACAAATCAGTGTTGGAATGAGAAAAAATGATACAAAGAAGGAAAGAAGGAAAGAAAATACGAGCGATAGAATGAAAGTAGAGAGGAGGGAATGTATGAAGGAGGAATTAAATAATAGAAGAAACGAATGATAGAAAGAAAAAAATAAAGAAGAAGAAATAAAGGACGGAACGAAACACAAAATAAAGGAAAGAGTAAATGAAGGAAAGCGGAAAAAAAGAAACAACGAAAGAAAAAAAAATGATAGCGGTAATGAAAGGTCAAATATATTAAGGAAGGATAAAGTGATGAATAATTAAAGGAAAGAAGAAAGAAATCCTAGAAAGAGAGAATGAATGAATGAATGATCGAAGAAGTATGAGATGATACATAAAATGAATGAAGAAAAGGACAATCGATTGAAAGAAATTCAGATTGATAAATAAATGAAGGAAAGAAGAATCAATTGCTGGAACGGAAGAAAAGACTGAAGGAAGAAAAATGGTAGAAGGAAGGAAGGAAGGAAGGAGGGAAGGAAGGAAGGAAGGAAGGAAAAACAAATGTTAGAAAGAATGAACATAAGAAAAACCGAATCGTATGAAGAAAGAAGAAACACATAAATGCAGGAAAAGAGAAAGAGTATCAAATGTTGGAAAGAAAGAAAGAAAGAAAGAAAGAAAGAATGAATGAATGAATGAAAGAAAGAAAGAAAGAAAGACAGAAAGAATGAATGAATGAAAGAAAGAAAGAAAGAAAGAAAGAAAGAAGAAATTAAAGAAAATATCAGAGACATAAAATAATAAATAAAGAATATAGCAAGTGGAAAAGAAATGATTTGGTTTGGTTTGTTTTATGGAATTTCAACCTGAATTCGTTATTTAATGCCGACACGATTTTTATTGCTGGTTTGGTATGCTTTGTTTTGTTTTACGTGATATCAACCTCAATGGGTTATTTAATGCCGACAAGATTTTTATTGCTGGTTTGGTTTGATTTGTTTTGTTTTACGGCATATCATCCTCAATGGATTATTTAATACCGACAAGATTTTTATTGCTGGTTTGGTTTGTTTTGTTTTGTTTTACGGCATATCAAACTCAATGGGTTGTTTAATGCCGACAAGATTTTTATTGCTGGTTTGGTTTGATTTGTTTTGTTTTACGGCATATCAACCTCAATGGGTTATTTAATGCCGACAAGATTTTTATTGCTGGTTTGGTTTGATTTGTTTTGTTTTACGGCATATCAACCTCAATGGATTATTTAATACCGACAAGATTTTTATTGCTGGTTTGGTTTGATTTGTTTTGTTTTACGGCATATCAAACTCAATGGGTTATTTAATACCGACAAGATTTTTATTGCTGGTTTGGTTTGATTTGTTTTGTTTTACGGCATATCAACCTCAATGGATTATTTAATACCGACAAGATTTTTATTGCTGGTTTGGTTTGATTTGTTTTGTTTTACGGCATATCAAACTCAATGGGTTGTTTAATGCCGACAAGATTTTTATTGCTGATTTGGTTTGATTTGTTTTGTTTTACGGCATATCAACCTCAATGGGTTATTTAATGCCGACAAGATTTTTATTGCTGGTTTGGTTTGATTTGTTTTGTTTTACGGCATATCAACCTCAATGGATTATTTAATACCGACAAGATTTTTATTGCTGGTTTGGTTTGATTTGTTTTGTTTTACGGCATATCAAACTCAATGGGTTATTTAATACCGACAAGATTTTTATTGCTGGTTTGGTTTGATTTGTTTTGTTTTACGGCATATCAAACTCAATGGGTTGTTTAATGCCGACAAGATTTTTATTGCTGGTTTGGTTTGATTTGTTTTGTTTTACGGCATATCAACCTCAATGGATTATATAATACCGACAAGATTTTTATTGCTGGTTTGGTTTGATTTGTTTTGTTTTACGGCATATCAAACTCAATGGGTTATTTACTGCCGACAAGATTTTTATTGCTGGTTTGGTTTGATTTGTTTTGTTTTACGGCATATCAACCTCAATGGATTATTTAATACCGACAAGATTTTTATTGCTGGTTTGGTTTGATTTGTTTTGTTTTACGGCATATCAAACTCAATGGGTTATTTAATGCCGACAAGATTTTTATTGCTGGTTTGGTTTGATTTGTTTTGTTTTACGGCATATCAACCTCAATGGATTATTTAATACCGACAAGATTTTTATTGCTGGTTTGGTTTGATTTGTTTTGTTTTACGGCATATCAACCTCAATAAGCTGTTTAATGCCGACAAGATTTTTATTGCTGGTTTGGTTTGATTTGTTTTGTTTTACGGCATATCAACCTCAATGGATTATTTAATACCGACAAGATTTTTATTGCTGGTTTGGTTTGATTTGTTTTGTTTTACGGCATATCAAACTCAATGGGTTATTTAATGCCGACAAGATTTTTATTGCTGGTTTGGTTTGATTTGTTTTGTTTTACGGCATATCAACCTCAATGGATTATTTAATACCGACAAGATTTTTATTGCTGGTTTGGTTTGATTTGTTTTGTTTTACGGCATATCAAACTCAATGGGTTGTTTAATGCCGACAAGATTTTTATTGCTGGTTTGGTTTGATTTGTTTTGTTTTACGGCATATCAACCTCAATGGATTATTTAATACCGACAAGATTTTTATTGCTGGTTTGGTTTGATTTGTTTTGTTTTACGGCATATCAAACTCAATGGGTTATTTAATGCCGACAAGATTTTTATTGCTGGTTTGGTTTGATTTGTTTTGTTTTACGGCATATCAACCTCAATGGATTATTTAATACCGACAAGATTTTTATTGCTGGTTTGGTTTGATTTGTTTTGTTTTACGGCATATCAACCTCAATGGGTTATTTAATGCCGACAAGATTTTTATTGCTGGTTTGGTTTGATTTGTTTTGTTTTACGGCATATCAACCTCAATGGATTATTTAATACCGACAAGATTTTTATTGCTGGTTTGGTTTGATTTGTTTTGTTTTACGGCATATCAACCTCAATGGGTTATTTAATGCCGACAAGATTTTTATTGCTGGTTTGGTTTGATTTGTTTTGTTTTACGGCATATCAACCTCAATGGATTATTTAATACCGACAAGATTTTTATTGCTGGTTTGGTTTGATTTGTTTTGTTTTACGGCATATCAACCTCAATGGATTATTTAATACCGACAAGATTTTTATTGCTGGTTTGGTTTGATTTGTTTTGTTTTACGGCATATCAAACTCAATGGGTTGTTTAATGCCGACAAGATTTTTATTGCTGGTTTGGTTTGATTTGTTTTGTTTTACGGCATATCAACCTCAATGGATTATTTAATACCGACAAGATTTTTATTGCTGGTTTGGTTTGATTTGTTTTGTTTTACGGCATATCAAACTCAATGGGTTGTTTAATGCCGACAAGATTTTTATTGCTGGTTTGGTTTGATTTGTTTTGTTTTACGGCATATCAACCTCAATGGATTATTTAATACCGACAAGATTTTTATTGCTGGTTTGGTTTGATTTGTTTTGTTTTACGGCATATCAAACTCAATGGGTTATTTAATGCCGACAAGATTTTTATTGCTGGTTTGGTTTGATTTGTTTTGTTTTACGGCATATCAACCTCAATGGATTATTTAATACCGACAAGATTTTTATTGCTGGTTTGGTTTGATTTGTTTTGTTTTACGGCATATCAACCTCAATGGGTTATTTAATGCCGACAAGATTTTTATTGCTGGTTTGGTTTGATTTGTTTTGTTTTACGGCATATCAACCTCAATGGGTTATTTAATGCCGACAAGATTTTTATTGCTGGTTTGGTTTGATTTGTTTTGTTTTACGACATATCAACCTCAATGGATTATTTAATACCGACAAGATTTTTATTGCTGGTTTGGTTTGATTTGTTTTGTTTTACGGCATATCAACCTCAATGGGTTATTTAATGCCGACAAGATTTTTATTGCTGGTTTGGTGTAGTTTGTTTTGTTTTATGGTATATCAACCACAATGGGTTATTCAAATATATCGTGGTTAATTTTTAAAAAAATGTATAGCTGGTAATTTTTTTTTCCAAAAATGTATAACTCGTAATAAGTTTTTACAAAGTATTTCTGGTATTAAAACCTATTTTTACATTTTCATAGTGTTTCGATCCCAGTTTGGGTTTTAACAATTTGCCCATAGCTGGGAACCTAAGAGGTGGTACCACCCCGGGTCAAAGTGGAACTGGGAACACCAGCGATTAATCGGTGGTTCTACACTCCTCAAAACCTCTCTCTCTCTCTCTCTCTCTCTCTCTCTCACACACACACACACACACACACATATATATATATATATATATGTAGAGAGAGAGAGAGAGAGAGAAAGAGAGTGAATAAACGATAAAATAACACCACAGTTATGATTTCACCCGTAGATTTGTTTTATCTTCAAAGATGGTACTTAAATTTTTACCGCCGAAACAGATACAAAAGGACTTGGAAATAAAATCCTGCATACAATATAGATAAACTCTGACGTTGTTTTTTGTATCCTTTGATCATTTCGAAAGCAGAATGCACCGGAAAGAGTGATGCAATTCAAAACAGCTTGAGAGATGTGATATGGATCTTCAATTGCATAAAAGAAAGACTTGTTAAAAATTAATATGAAATCTTCCAGTGAGACGAGTTTCTCTGATCGAATCCTACAATGACTGCTTTACGACATGATGACGCTTACTTAGATATCTATATTGGCGTCATTTTTCATAGCTTTGGAATTTTAATTTCATTTTCAGTACACACACACACACACACACACACACACACACACACACACACACACACAAAATAGAGAGAATTCCTCCCAGATGCGTATCACTGAGATGATCCGTTTTGTTATTCGATGTTGTCAGCAGTGAAAGATTCCACGTAAACGGATCTTGAGTGTAAAACGGCCGGTGTTTTTTTTTCTCATTTGACGAGGCATTGCGGTGCTGATTGATTCTTTTTATTCAACCCGGATGTCTTTAGTCTTTTCTTTTTTTTACTGTTTTTTTCCCCTGATATCGATTTGTTCAAATATATTTTTATTTACAAATTGTATTATCCGATTTTTTTTCCTCACCGTCAGAATATAGGTTTTAAAATAATATATATATATATATATATACATATATATATATTGCCAATTCAAGAAAGATATTCGGATTACTAACACAAACAGAGAGAATGTCTCATATCGAGAATATTTAACATTGAAAAACATAAGGAAAAAATTAATTATTTTTAATAATATGTGGAAATCTCCGCTTTTACCTGAAGAGAGTTACGAGAGCAGAAACACGTGTAGTAAAATTATGGAAAATAAAGTAAAAAAAACACATTATAACGAAAAACGTTTGCGGAACCTCTCTTCTCTTCTTTTTAGTATACATACTTTTCTCTCGTTGGAACCACTACAACCTCTTTCTTATATATATATATATATATATATATATATATATAGATAGATAGATAGATAGATAGATAGGAAGAGAGTGAGAGAGGGAGGAATAAGTTATATTTAGGCAAGGCGTATTCATCCAAAGAAGATTGGTTATAAAGAGCTGACAAAGTCTGTCTGTATAAATTTTTATTGTTTTTTTCCTATTTTCGAATAATGTATTGACAATTTCCCTCGAAGTACTTGAAGAAAAATGACAAAATAAGAAAATCGAACACGTTATGCACAACTTTGAGCATAATAATCAACACCTTAACCGAAAAGTGGAAGAAAAAAAAGTTTTTTTTAATCATACTTGTTCGTATATATATATATATGTATATATATATATATATATATATATATATATATATATATATATATATATATATATATATATAAACAGTAAAATCCAAATTTACCTCATATAGCCTATTTCGGCAGATGAATATATCGGTCGGTTGTCTTTTCAACCCCGTTGTGGACTGAGTTAGTGCCTATACAGTTAGGAGGGGCGGTAAATAGAAATCAACTGTGAAACCTAAAAGAATTATCCTGTCGAAAAACTGATATACATAAAAATAAAGAATTTATCCATTTCAGTGTTTCAGTCAGACGAAAGTGACGAGACAGGGGTCACAGGAGTGTGAAAGATATTTGTTTTAAATGGAAGAGGTTTTATATGATTAATACCCAATATTAAACTTATGACATTAATTTGGGATGATATGAAGAATGAAATATTAATTGGGAATTAAAAGAGGAATAAAATGGAGCCTAAAAATAATTTGAAAATATATAGATAAAAGGAAGTAAGGAATTTATTGAAAAAGTCTGGGGAGATATGACAATACGGGAAGTCTTATAATTTATACTATAGTGAAAAAAGGTTATAGAGGGGACAAATGAAATAAGGAAATTAAAATTAGTTATAGTGTAGACATTTGAACAGTTAGAGGGGAGTATATATGTATATATATATGGGTGTGTGTATATGTGCAGATATGTAGAAAAATAGGAAAGATCACGTTAGGTAAATAATCCGGAGTGGTTTAGTTATTTTGTTTTTATTTTTGAAAAACAGGGCTCCATACAGAAGTAGAGCTTAAATTATATTTATTTTTAAATTATAATTATTTAAAAGAAAAAATGACTCAAGACTATGATTTAAAAATAATTATAATATATATATATATATATATATATATATATATATATATATATATATATATATATATGATCTTCAATCAAACATGTAAGTGCAATGTCAGTCTTTATCTCCTCTTGTATTGTTCTATCACTTTAATAATATTTTGTTTTTTCTCACATTCTCACGCACTCAATAACGCCTTGCGAGTTAGTGGCTTTATTTCCCTACTTGGGAGTAGGATGATATATATATATATATATATATATATATATATATATATATATATATATATATATCCAGGTAAGATAAAAACGTAACATTTAATTTAAAAGAGAGCTCGATACAAAGTAGAGCAATATTCTGTATATATATATATATATATATATATATATATATATATATATATATATATATCAAAAATGTTACATACGGACAAACATGCATTTTTGTTTCGATGTGACCGCATCTCAACAAGTAAGAAACTAAGTCTACTCTAGTTATGAGCCCATTTCAACTTAATGCTATAAGCTTTTGAATTTATATTCTTTTTATTCTCGTTGCCTTTGAATAGGTATTTTTTACATATATATATATATATATATATATATATATATATATATTAAGTATACATATTCAAATGTGTGTGCATATATATATATATATATATATATATATATATATATATCGTGAAATACATCGAACAGATGATCTGGTACACAAGACTCTTTATGTTAATGTACATATCTTGACTAATTTATATATATATATATATATATATATATATATATATATATATATATATGCAAGTATATATGTATTAATATCTTAAAATAATTGTCGGACTTTGTCCATTTTGTAGTGTGTGACGTCATTTGTTCACGTTTGGATACGCTTCCAACAGAAACGAATGTGCGAGGGAAATCATAGAAAATTGTAGTTTAAAATTTGTAAAATCGACATTGTTACCCAAGCCGCTCCACTCTAGCTAAATTGGTAAAAGCACGTCAGGCTATATGACAGTTCCGTGTAGTAAACAGGTTCGATTCCTGTTGGAGGACCTGTATTTTCTATGAACATTTCTAAGACATTTAGGTGGGTAAATGTTGTTTATTATGAACAGAGCACTTACTTAAATATGTCGATATTTTAACTCTAATCAACACACGCACACATATATTTGTATCTATAAAAGTAACTTATAAACAGAAAATATCTTAATATATATATTCTAAGATTATGACTTGACATTTTCTAAATTAATTGATTTTCTGTATTATAATTCGATGAAACTTTGTTCGGAAATAATGAAGAAAGGTTTAATTCAGTTTATTTCTTTTTAAATATCACCCCAACAAGAAATATTTGAAATAGTTTGTAAGTAAAGCGGTACTATGAACCACGGTGGAGTAATGGATAGCGGCTTGGATTGAGGAATCAGAGAGACGTGTCCGAATTGCAATCAAACTATTTACTTTTACTTACGTGCGAAGTATCTTTGAAAAAAATCTGCCTTGCCAGTCATGTATCGTAAGATACATCATCGCGTAAGTGTTTATCACACTTGGTACAAAACTGGTTGTGTACTATGACTTTCTGGAACCTCCTAGAAATTCCTGAATCTTTTAGAACATGTTTTTTGCTTTAACTAAAAACCGTTAAATGCCCTACATAAGCACTATCGAATTTTATCATTAGAAAATCGAAAAAATAAAGCTTTGAAAATAGTTTGATTGTTTTAACCTTACTGCTTTCATTGAAAAATCGAATTTTCCTTTTACAGGTGACCTTTTTTAAGAACTGAAAAAAAATACCCGTTTTATTACTTTTGAACAATAGTTCATCGATTTAAGGTAAGCACGTCCGTTTTTCGCTAGAAAAACCACATAGCATGATGGAAAAAGGCTCCGACCTTAATAAAAACAAAGTTTTATCGTCAAAATGTTTATGTTCTTATTACGAGGAAAGACCAAAGTATTGTTCAATTATCTTTAAAAATTTAAGGAAAATTAACTCCAATGTCTAGTAAAAGGCATCATTTAAGAAATTAAACAATTCATTGATTACTATCACCTGTTTTCTGTGTTTGCTGACCCGGAAGGAAGACATACTAATATCATTGTTGGTATTAAGTCGATAGTTCTTATTACTTATTTCTCTTTCTACTGAGATCATTGGGTCTGGTAGATGTTTAAGATTGCAGCTGAATTTTATGATTTCTTGAGTTGTGGTTGCTGTACCTGTTCGACTGGGAAAATGAATTAAGTATATCTCTATTTCTACACCTGCGTCTACCTAATCGACCCAGCTCATATGTAGAATCTTTAAACCTGATAATAACATTGAATATTATAAAAATGTTTTTTCCAGTCACTTCGAAAAGAACGTTGTAAGAAGTGTAAGTAGAGGCTGGCAATAAAGAAAAGCAGAATATTTATGATCACTGTTTTATCTTTCAGGAATGATTGACCTTGAATAACCTTGAATAAATTTCTTGAATATTCATGACATTGAATAATCATTTGACTGTCACGTAATTACTGAAATCTGATCCTTTCTTTTATGATTGATTAATTACTGCTCGATCTTGTGACTCGTCATTTAAAGGTTATTTGCAGACAATTTTTGTTTTTCTTTCTGTCCTTCTCTGGTTAAACAAGTGATTTTGAGCGTCAAGTTATCGCACTTTTCAAAGAAGAGCCTCTGACGTGGGGATTGAGAAAATGTGGAGAAATTCTTCCTGAATTTTTCAGTCACATCAGTCGTCATCGGTTTTCAACGGTTGTCACACGTCTTTCTGAATTTACCGTCTTTTTTGATGGACAATCCGTAGACGATGTCATGGTTGAGCCCCAACAAGATAAAATGGATTAATTGCTGTGTATCTCATAGACTGAACTCAAGGAAAGACAACACTTTTTTTCAAATCTCAATAAAATTAACGGATTTCAAGTTTAACTTGAGTTGTTGTTGCTATTCCTGTTCGACTGGGAAAATGAATAAAGTATAGCTCTATTTCTACACCAGCGTCTACCTAATTGGCTCAGCTTATATGCAAAATGTTTAAACCTGATAATAACATTGAAGATTATAAAAATGTTTTTTCCAGTCAATTCGAAAAGAAGGTTGTAAGAACTTAAGTAAAGGCTGCCCAATAAAGAAAAGCAGAATATTTATGATCACTGTTTTATCTTTCAGGAATAATTGACCTTGAATAACCTTGAATAAATTTCTTGAATATCCATGACATTAAATAATCATTTGACTTTCACGTAATTACTGAAATCTGATCCTTTCTTTGACGATTGATTAACTGCTGCCCGATCTTGGGACTTGTCATTTAAAGGTTATTGCAGACAACTTCCGTCTTTCGTTCTGCCTTTCTGGTATGGCTAAACAAGTCACTGATTTTGAACATCAAGTTATCCTATTTTTCAAAAAAGAATCTCCGATGTGGAGATTGACGAAATGTACAGAAAATCTCGAATTTTTCAGTCACATCAGTCGTCAGCAGTTTTCAGTTCTTTCCGAATTGACACCATTTTTCCTTGACTCCACTTTTTGTTTTGGCGTTGAATATTGAAGCGTGCTTACTAATGCTAATTCGATACCCTGTCCCAAACGAATACGACTTTCTTATATATTCCGAAACATTTTTTGCCTGCCATCACCATGCCAGATGTTAACCTACAGGCGAGCAACACTTTGTGCCTTCTTGGGCTCCTGTATTCCACTGACATGAAGGGGAACGATTCTAATGAATCAATTTCTACGTCTACTGGTATGGAGGTTGGTTAACTGTGCCGTGCCAAAAGCTTTTTCTCGTCAGAATCCATCTTATTTATAAAACAAGCATTCGTCCGTGCATTGGATATTGCTGGCATATCTGATCTGGTGTTCCTGCTGTCTACCTCTAAATTCTTGACAAATTACAACGAAGGGTCTCTAATATAATCGATCCTGACCAGAAACGTCGACTTCAGTCACTTTCTCATTGACATCATGTGAATTCCATCTTTCTTTTCTACAAATAATTTCATGGGACATGTCAGATTCTATCTTGCATATTTACAAATCTACCCTTCGTCCGGGCATTCAAAATAATTGCTAAATCTGGTATGGTGCCCTTGCTATTCCTCCCCAGGTTCTTGACAAAATCCAAAGAAGGATCAGCAATATAATCGATCCTCACCTGGCATCTCGTCTTCAGTCACTTTCTCACAGACGTGATTTGGATTCATTCTGTCTTTCTACAAATATTTTCATGGCAACAATTCTGACAAGCTTTTTTTTTCTGTTCTGATGAGCTGTTCTCGTTAGTTCTTCGGCTGTATGAATTGAAGCGTGATACTAGATTGGTAATTAGGACTCACTGTTTTACTGTTGATTTATATAGGTGCAACCTTAAGTTCTATTATAAGAGCATTTATTCTCGCATTTCTCACGTGTAGAAATTACATCCAATTTCTTGCTTCTTTGAAATGTAAAGCCTTTAAAAATTTTCATGCCACGCCAGTTGTCATCATCTATCTGACTGATAGGTGTTCTTTTATTGTCCTTTTCATTGTTTCTCTTTAATAATGTGTTATCGCTCATTGTTACTCATTGAAATCCGCTGCGTTCTAGTAGAATGTAGTAAAACGATTAAATTTATTTTTTTAAATAAGACGATGAATATAAATCTAATTAAATCTATTACCGTATTTTGCAGCTTACAAAGAGCTGCGGCTTAAAAATAAATAACCAAAAATAAATAACCATCCAAACCCCCGAGGGGGGGCCAGTTCTGTCAACCTCCCCCAACGAAACTCTACCCTTCGGCAGAGCTTCGTCAGGGTTCCTCCCTGCAAGCAGAGAGTTCGACAGACACCCGACCCGGCAGCTCACAAAGCACAGATACTACACTTTTATCCTAGCCACCGGGCCGAGCGGGTAGTCATTTTATTGGTGGTATCTATCAATCCACCCACGAGGACTAAATGTGGCACAAGGCCTTTTTAATGTGGGTATCTCCGAGCCCGTAGGCTCAGCCAAAAATAAATAACCATCCAAACACACCGAGGGGGGCCAGTTACATCAACCACCCTGTGGCTAGGATCAAAGTGTAGTATCTGTGCTTTGTGAGCTGTCGGGTCGTGTGTCTGTCGAACTCCCTGCTTGCAGGGAGGAACCCTGACGAAACTCCGCCGAAGGGTATGGTTGCGTTGGAGGAGGTTGACGGAACTGCCCCCCTCGGGGTGTTTAGATGGTTATTTATTTTTGGCTGGGCTTACGGGCTCGGAGATACCCACATTAAAAAGGTCATGTGCCACATTCAATCCTCGTGGGTGGATTGATAAATACCACCTATAAAAAGACTACCCGCTCGGCCCGGTGGCTAGGATCATATTGTAGTATCTGTGCTTTGTGAGCTGCCGGGTCGGGTGTCTGTCGAACTCTCTGCTTGCAGGGAGGAACCCTGACGAAGCTCCGCCGAAGGGTAGGGTTTCGTTGGGGGAGGTTGACGGAATTGACCCCGCCTCGGTGGGGACGATGGTTGTTTATTTTTGGCTGGGCCTACGGGATCGGGGATACCCACATTAAAAAGGCCTTGTGCCACATTCAATCCTCGTTGGTGGATTGATAAATACCATCTATAAAAAGAATGTATAAACATAAAA
The DNA here is from genome assembly GCA_963932145.1 of Acanthosepion lycidas. Lineage (NCBI taxonomy): Eukaryota > Metazoa > Mollusca > Cephalopoda > Sepiida > Sepiidae > Acanthosepion > Acanthosepion lycidas. The sequence continues at coordinate 12,580,192 of OZ010600.1, forward strand.
ATGTCTTAAAACACACACACATATATATATATATATATATATATATATATATATATTAATTGATTCATCGAGTCTGATAGAAACCTCAGCAAGCACTGGACGGTCGTTTGGTCCCATATTTGGGACTCATCAGCAGTGCGCATCCACTACCGAGGGAATCGAAACCCCGACAGTTAGGGTGGCAAGCGAACACTATACCAACTGCTCCGCCGGGCCTCGGTGACGAAGCGATTGCAAATCAGACTCTAAGAAGCGTCGCTCACTCCCACATTCCGTGGTGGAACTTAACTGAAATTCTCTCTGACCATAGGACTAAGCCTCCTGGAGCCACGACTACTCTAACCAAGCCGCTTCAACTGGAGCATTAGAAGCTGGTTCAAGCGAAGATAAACACACATAGTAATGAGGAGGATTTGATAATTATATTAATTGATTCATCGAGTCTGATAGAAACCTCAGGAAGCACTGGACGGCCGTTTCGTCCTATATTTGGGACTCATCAGCAGTGCGCATCCACTATATATATATATATATATATATATATATATATATATATATATATATATATATATATATATATATATATATATATATATATATTTGAAACAATATTCTATAAAGCATTTCCAAACTTCAATTAATATGTTGTAAACTGATGGTTAATTTTCTAATGTTCATTTTTGTTTTTATCCGTGGAGCTTCGAGCATCCCTACGGTATTTAAAAAGTCTGTGGGGTGGTTTCCTGTTGCTGACTCCACTCTTTTTAATTCGGTGTTTTTTCTTTTCCTCGAGTGGTTGTCAATTAATGTTAGCTCACAGTGTTTGCTCTTCTACTTAACACACCCTTTGGGTGGGGAGAGAAAAATGTTTTATATTCCCTATGTTATTCGTTAGTAAGTGAACCCAAACTGCCTCAGCTGGAAATTGAACTTGATTTGACGATTCCATTTCACGCGCCGTTAATCTTTGGTAAGAATGCGCATCCATATCTTCCATATGATTAAATTTCGAATACTTTTCCACGTATTTTATTTCCGTATTTCTCTGTTCCATCTTGAATCAACTTTTTAATGGGACGTATTCACAAGCGAGCCGGTTTCATTCATTCTCTTTGAAGATTGTTTTGAAGAGTATCAAGGACGGAGCAATTCTATGTGACGAAGACCTTCATTAAGATTCAATGATAGTCACTCCACTGAGCACGAATATTCTGACGGGAAATTCACAGAACATGAATAATGAAATAATCAGGTGTCAACTATATTGGAAGAGAATTCATAATAAAATTCCAAGGTAGGCAATCATCTCCATCGAAATCCACAGAAGAATATTCCATCTCAAATTCTGAAGTTAGCCTGGCACAATTTAACATATGGCAATGAAACCTACTGCATAGGTTATTAACAAGAAATTACATTTACGATATATTAGGTTGGTGCAAAAATAATGTTGTTTACTCACATAGTAACATATGTGAGAAAACGACATTATTTTTGCACCAACCTAATATTTAATAATAAAGCCACTTGAATCCAAGGATGCCAGTCTACTCGAGCGTCTAGCTAATCCTCATTGTAGACGACAGCTCAGTCACCAGTTTAACACCCACAGAATTTCTCCAGTGGTTTATACTGCAACTATGAGCTGACCTTAGTTACAGTTTCTGGGGGAGAGCGCGTAATCTAGCGTGATTAGCACTCTGAACAAGGCTAGCATGCTCAAACTCTCGACCACGATGACTTGTGACTCCGTGCTTGCACAGGGTTTCGTCTACCTAATTTCACTCGCAAGGCTTAGGTGACCCGTCGTATGTTTTTTTTATGGTTTTTTCAGGAACTTTCCAAACGTGTCGCAAGCTGGGATCACATCCTTCAGACCGATAATATCAGTACGTCTCCTTCCTGACAAATCGACCACGGTGAGAATTGAACCCGGGTCTCTTAGTCAGAATGCGAACGTTCTAAACACTCGGCCACGCTGTAATAAGAGGATGGGTTTAAATGCAAGATTAAAACATTTTATTCTTTTAACTGTTTTAACAAATATGATTTTTTTTCTGTCTGAATTTCTGGGATGAAGATTATATTTATATTATATTGTGGATTATTATCCTCATCTTGTAATCACAACCCTTCAGCCCAAGTGTCCCCCGCTCTTCATAACGCGTACATCGATCCGGATAACCTATATTGAATTCTGAAGTGAACCCTTTATTTAATGTAATTTAGATTGATCCAGTTCCACTGTCCATGTCTCGGGATATCAAGTGTGGTTATCACTTTTAGTTATTGCAGCAGCAGCACTCATCAGCCGGCGGGTTAAGTTTAAGGCTCTAAGTTATCCACAAAAAATGTTTGACCTCGGAAAAAATATATTCAAAGAACGGTCATCTTTATCAAGACCGTCAGTCTTCAGTCGCTCAAAGCCATTTTTCACCATTGATCATAGGAAGCGGTTGTATACAGCTGACAGTTTAGATATTTTTGAATGGGTTTGATGTCATGTCTGGCCTCCATATGAAAGTGTCGAATTTAGGAAGTTATTTACGAACATAACTCGAATTTAAAGTTTTATGTTTTGGTTTTATAGGGATCTGCGATGTTGGGCTACACTACCTCTGGAACAGAATATTCTATGTTCAATTTCTTTTTCTCCAATACTTAATTTGTTATAGGTGACTAATACACCAAAGTTTCTGAAGTATTTAGTATTTACAAATACCATATCTTGTATTTTTTATGTTGGATTCAGTGTAGGTGTCATCACTGCATTCATTCGAATTCCAGATCATAGTTTACTTTTTGGAAAGGTTTGAGCCCTTTTTTCTTGGAACACTTGAGAAATGATTCTGATTTTGGTATCTCTCTATATTTCTGAGATGAGTTATTATGAACACTATTTAAATTATTCGGACTATTGTCCTCATCTTTGGTGCCATATTTATTACAACATTTCAGCCCTTCAGTATATGTCTATATTTCTGAGATGCGGTATTATGAACACTATTTACATTATTCGGACAATTGTCCTCATTTTTGTCGCCATATTTATTACAACATTTCAGCCCTTCAGTACCTGTCTATATTTTTGAGATGAGGTATTATGTACAGTATTTACATTATTCGGACTATTGTCCTCATCTTTGTTGCCATATTTATTACAACGTTTTGGCCTTTCAGTATCTGTCTATATTTCTGAGATGAGGTATTATGTACAGTATTTACATTATTCGGACTATTGTCCTCATCTTTGTTGCCATATTTATTACAACGTTTTGGCCTTTCAGTATCTGTCTATATTTCTGAGAGGATGTATTATGTACATTATTTACATTACTCGGACTAATGCCCTCATCTTTTTCACCATTTTTATTGCAGCGTTTCGGCCGTTGTACGCTCCGGCCTTCTTCAGGTCGTTGGAATGTCGAACTTAAGCCTTTATTTCGCTCGCTAAGGTAGACTTTTCTAGTGCCACGTACCTTGTTTTAATGGATGTCAGTTATCAGTTATCTCCTGTTAATTCCCCTCTTCAAGTTCTTCACTGCCTTAGCCGGTTATTGAACTCACACTCTTTGGGTCCTGTCACTGGATCTAACTAACGCCTTTATCGACTGTGTCATGTAGCAACCAGTGATGAATCCCAGTAGGACATCAAATTCTTTTAAAATGGCCTCGCAGTATAGGTTAAATAAATCAGATGAGAAGACACATGCTTGCCTTACGCACCTTTCTATTTTCTTATATCACCTGGACTCATTCTCTATGAACATGCAAGCCGTTTTCTGCCAGTATAGGTTCTTGATTATTCTAATATCTTTCCCATATATATCCAGGTGGCTGAGCAATTCCTTGTGGTGTAGGTGACTCATATATGTGTATTTTGGATACCTATCTACAAATGGACTCTTCCACACATATATAATATGGCTACCAACTCTGAGGAAAGGGAGTCACCAAGTGAGGGTCACCAAGTTGTAGCCATAGAGTGAGAGAAAGTACTCTCCAGTCAACATTTACCTTTGGACTATGTTTCCGAGAATATAATATTTAATTTTATATCCGAGTCCGTGTTATCTTTCAATTGT
>OZ010600.1:12586776-12609276 GCA_963932145.1 Acanthosepion lycidas
TAGAAATCTCTCACGGAAGATAGACATTATCAACAACAATACAAAGTCGGCTACAACAAATCTTATTTCAAGGCAAATTGGAGGCAAGACGATCAATTAACAAACAAAGGTACCTGAGAGCCTCATATGAAAGTCTTGAACGAAGAAGGCTGCAATTTAAGAAATATAGGCGTAAAGAAACTGATTAATTAATTAAACATTAATCTTACCCAGGAATTAATTTTATCTATTGGTCTAAATTATGAAAACTACTAATGAAGTAATCATTCATAAGTTTATTAGCTTGACTTTGATTAACAGAAACCCCACTACATTCGGGACAGGAAATATATAAATAAATACACAGTGAATATATATATATATATATATATATATATATATATATATATATATATATATATATATATATATATATATATATATGAAGAAATCTACTCTTAACGTTTGCTATATTTATCGGATGAAGTGATCAATATCAGAGATAGAGCGTGTGTAAATATAAACGTTTATATATATATATATATATATATATATATATATATATATATATATGTATGTATGCCTATTTCATTGAATAGGACAGACAATGAACTTTTATTTAGTTTTTATACAATTGCTCATGCGATCTAATAATTTTTTTCTTTTCGGATGATAAATTATATAAAAACTGTTCGAATGTTATTTTTATCCGAGCGTTTTCGGCTATACAAAATGAATAAATAAATAAATAAATAAATAAATAAAACATGAGAAGAACATTCCGAGAATTTTTATATATTTTTTCATCTGAAAAGAAAAAAATATTAGATCGCATTAGAAATTGTATAAAAAAATAATTAAAAGAAACTTGTCTGTCATTTTCAAAGATATATATATATATATATATATATATATATATATATATATGGTAAGCTGAGTAGATATTTCTACTGTTATAAGCAGTGTACAATTTATTCATATTTTAAAATGCACACACACACACACACACACACCTATATATATATATATATATAAGAGATACATGCATGCAACAAGCTATTTCCTATTTAACAGTTAAAATATTTCATTCTTAAAAATGGCTATATGTACAGCCGAAAGCGCCCGGATAAAAAGAACATTCGGACAGTTTTTATATAATTTATTATCCGAAAATAAAAAAAAAATAATAGATCGCATGAGAAATTGTATAAAAAAAAAATTAATAAAAGCACATTTTCTCTCTTATTCAATGAAATGGATTGTGGCCTAAATAAACAAAATTTAAACTATATGTGTGTACGTATATATATATATATATATATATATATATAAGTGGCCTGATGATTGCGTCTAGCATGAAACAGACTGTCGCCTATAAGTTTTGACTTCTATGTTCACTTTTATATATATATATATATATATATATATATATATATATATATATATATATATATATATTCACTTCCACGTCTCGTTTACACGAATTAGTCGTTGTTTTGAAATTTTTCATGCAACAAAAACAGACTGTCATTATTGTTTTGTCCGTATATTGTTTGATATATTGAAACGTAATCGCGTTCGTCTTAAAATCACCTGAAAATGAAAGTATTGCCCGTATGTTCGTGTATTTATTGTTCGACTACTTACAATATTTTTTGAATCGTATATACTCGCGTATATTTCGCACCCTTATTTGAGTTTGACAAAGAGGGTATCTACCCTTCACTCGCAGATAGGTCGCACAATATTCAGGGGAGTTACATGGTCCTTTTTTAACGTAAATATAACTAATATTTCGTAAATATTTTCACATATTCACCATTTCGTGATTGGTTGTAATTTCGTTGGGTTTACTTATCGAGTATATGGGAGAGTGGTTAGAACGTTCGCATTCTGACCTTGAGACCCGGGTTCGAATCTCACCATAGTCAATTTGTCAGGAAGGAGATATCCTAATTTTATCGAACTAGAAGGGGTCCGGCGTGAGGCACCCTTGGAAAGTAACTGGAAATCCTACCACTGGTTGACCCAAGCCTTATGAGTGAATTTGGGTAGATGAAACACTTGGGGGCCGTCTAGAGCTGTGATAGCACGAAGTCACAAGTCATCGTGGCAGAGGCCTAAACGTGCTGGCCTTGTTCAAATTGTTGATCACGGTAGATAACATGCTCTTTCCCAGAAACTGAAACTAAGGTCTGGTCAGCATAGTTGCAGTATAAACCACATTTCTACACTGTGGGTGCTGAATAAACACAAATGCGCCTGAGCAAGCGTCTGCAATAGGCTTGTGAGTAAAATTGATCCCGCTAGATAACACGCTGTTTCTCAGAAGCTAAGGTCTTCTCAGAATAGTTGCACTATAAAGCACAGATTTGTGGGTGCAAAATAAACACAAATGCCGCGGCGATAGGGATTGGCTAGCCGCCCTAGTAGACGGGTAGCCTTAAATATGCCTAGTAGTCACTTATCCTTAAATTTGTGTGACCAGCTATACCAGCGGAGGTTGCTCGCTTTAGACGAAACTTTGGTTGCCGGTAATCGCTTTCGTGTTAAAATCACATGAAAATGGTAGTCTTTCGTTGCAAAAATAATGACGTAATAATGTCGTTTTTTGACGTATTTTTAACGTCAAAAAACGACATTATTACGTCATTATTTTTGCACCAACCTAATAAATCAGCTAGCAAATGACACACCCTACTTTAGATTCACTATGATGCCGAGGGAATCGCACCCATGATTTTTATCGAAATTTTGTTTAAAACAGTGCGTCCTATCAACGAGTATATACGGCATATATATTTTATTTGTTTCCCTTAAGAAAGCTTTGATTGATTCTTTTTTGTTCGTCATCCTTCAAGCTAATTGTATCTATTTTTTATTCTTCTTTTTCCAAGCATTGCGTATGTGATCTAGTTCGACGAAGATTTATTGCAAATCCACGTTCTCCTTCTCTGTTTGATTATGTTCTTGTTATTCGTCTTCTCTTCTATCCATTATTATTCCTCTTCGGAGCATGTAATTTCTTTTCAGGTTACGACCATTAAATGCATTGTTTTAACCGCTTCATTGTTTGGTTTATAAGGCCTATTTGTTGCATTTTAATATCTCCTCGGGGTTCAATTCAAACAGTTACGCTACAAGGTGATTATCAGAACCGTTCATACGGACGAAAGCATTCTTTCTGATATCCAACATGTCCATTTAAACAGAGAAGTGGACTAGGCTTCACTTGAGGTAAGTGTTATGCCAATCAACTGAAATGACAATGCGAGACAATGCCTTAAAGTTTCTTTGCCAAACGGGCTTAGTTGATTTTCATATCATCATGGATATTTCTTTGTTTCCCTATTCACATGAGGAGAGAAAGGCTAATTGTCAGTGAATTTCACCTCTTTATTTCCCCTGAAATTAAGGAACGAATTACTGCTTTAAAAATAAATTCTTTGCTCCATATTACTTAAAATTCAAAATTTATTTTCAAGTAGAAATAATTTTGCCTTTATTACATTTTTTCTTTTCTTTCCAAAAATCAATTTTCTTAGTCACTCTGCCAATATTAAATGTTATCCATAAGCCCAGTGTTAAATAATAGTCTAGGAGACAATTCTTTTTAGGGAGAACTGTATCTCAACTGCGACTTCCGTAGACTGAACTTTGAGGTCAAATGCAAGCTAAAATAAGATAGTCGAGTTTGATTGACTGAATAAGCGTGGGAATGATAGATTGAAAAAGGTTTTTCAGAGAGTTGGTTCTTACATGTCAAGAAGTGTTGACGTGTTCATTATCGTGTTTGAAACGGTTTTCCAGTAAGGGAGAGTCGCTCGACTGGATAGATAATCTACACGTCCATGTGTTTAATAAAATAGATAAGGAGATGTCGATGTTAATAAAATAGTTAACATTTTCCGTGATGGTGTCCTTTCATGTCTTAATTCTAAACATTTCGTGACCCCTAGCAGGGTGAAGACGAGAGAAATAAGCATAAAAGGTCTTTAAGATTATGGATCTAACTGGCCACCCATGAAAATACACGAATTTTTTTATAGGCAACCAAGGCAATAACGTCACTACGAAGCAAGGGGTAACCGAATGTTAGATAATAAGACAAAAATATTAGTAAAATATGAAGAACATATTAATAGGTCGAGAGAACAATATTGGTTTTGTATCTTTCGTTTTGATTTTAATATTCTTTAACCTATGTTAGTCTGATATTACATATTTTTAGATTTGTTTTTAACGTTATTTTCTTTAAATTTTGCAAATATAGAAGAAATCCTCATATGCGAACGTCGTCCTATCCGAACGTCGTCCTATCCGGAAGTCGTTGCATCCGAACGTCGTCCTATCCGATTGTCGTCCTATCCGGTAGTCGTTCTATCCGAACGTCGTCCTATCCGGTATCCGCCCTATTCGATTGTCGTCCTATCGGGTAGACGTTCTATCCGAACTTCTTAGTGTTGCAATTCAGCTGTAGGAATATGCTACATTGTAATATTTTCCTTTTATCTACATATAATTGTTAGTAACTGAACATTTCTTAACCAAATATTGTGTTGCACAGAAGAAACTTCAACTGGAAGAAAAAGGAAAATAAATTCTTTCACGTTACGGCAGCTTATTGCAAAACTGGACCAAATCCATAATTCGTTGAATTTGCAAATGCATAAAGATTGCAGAATCTGAACGAAACACAAAACCTTGCTCATGAAGATGATCCACTGAATATTCTCACTTCGGATGACTTAAAAGAATGATTTACAAAAGAATTCATCGGCAGAATTGCTTCAAAATGATTTGGATTGTTTTGAAATAGAGGAAATATCAAATTATTGCGATAATGGTAAGAATATGAAGCTTAGTGAAGAATACTGGGACTCAGTAAAGATCAATATTGACGAGTTCATCAAATTCACGGAGGAAAAAAAAAATCTTTGTTCAGTAGTACAGAATGTACAAGTAAATGTAAATTGCAGAAATGCTTTATTTTAAAAACAACTCGATAAGCGAAAAGTAATTGAAATGAGAAAAGAAATAAGAAAGACAACTAAAAATAAATCTTATTGAGGATTAAACATTAAAATTGTTATTTACTTTCGCGAGAAACTTAATTTTTCATATATCGCGATAAGTTCTTATGCTTTGTTAAGTTGTAGTTATATTAAACATGTCACATTATATTCGAACCAGTCCTCATATCTGAATGACTTTGAAGTTCGTATATGGGGACTTCTACTGTCTATCTTTGAATAAATCTTTGGGTTGATACGCATAGAAAATGGCTGTGTAGCTAAATAAAAATTGAAAGGGAAAGAACAATATAAGACCAAGAATTAAGAAGATAACTGACATTGCACTTAATTTGTTGAATATCAAAGTTGACTTGGGAAACAAAAAGCCGGGAGAGAGTTCCATAAAAGAGAAATGCGACAAAAGAAACAGAGCATTTCAACTAGTATCATAACCAATACATTATGGCAAAAAAAAATTAGCAATTCTGGTTAGGGATACAATTTCAGATTGGACGTTTCTTCCCTTGAGTCTAAAAAGAATTAGATTCTCTGAGTTTAACGTTATCTTCCTTGACTCAAAAAGGAATTAGCTTTTCTGAGTCTAACTTTATATTCCTTAAAGGTAAAAGGAATTATCTTCTTTTTTGTCTAACGTTATACACCTTGAGTCTAAAAGGAATTAACTTCTTTGAGTCTAACATTATATTTCCTGAGTCTAAAGGGAATTAACTTCTGTGAGTCTAATGTTATATTCCTAAAGTATAAAAGGAATTAACTTCTTTGAGTGTAACGTTATACACCTTGAATCTAAAAGGAATTAACTTCTTTGAGTCTAACATTATATTTCCTGAGTCCTAAGGGAATTAACTTCTGTGAGTCTAACGTTATATTCCTAAAGTATAAAAGGAATTAACTTCTTTGAGTGTAATGTTATACATCTTGAGTCTAAAAGGAATTAACTGGTTTGATTCTAACCTTTTATTCCTTGAGTCTAAAAGGAATTAACTTCTTTGAGTCTAACGTTATCTTCCTTGACTCTAAAATGAATTAGCTTTTCTGAATCTAACTTTATATTCCATGCAGCTAAAAAGAATTTTCTTCTTTTTGCCTAACCTTATACACCTTGAGTCTAAAATGAATTATCTTGTTTGAGTCTAACGTTATATTCCTAAAGTATAAAAGAAATTAACTTCTTTGAGTCTAACGTTATACACCTTGAGTCTAAAAGGAATTTGCTTTTCTGAGTCTAACTTTATATTCCTTGAAGCTAAAAGTAATTATCTTCTTTTTTGTCTAACTTTATATTCCTTGAGTCTAAAGGGAATTATCTTCTTTTTGCCTAACGTTATACATCTTGAGTCTAAAAGGAATTATCTTGTTTGAGTCTAACGTTATATTCCTAAATTATAAAAGGAATTAACTTCTCTGAGTCTAACATTATATTTCCTGAGTCTAAAAGGAATTAACTTCTGTGAGTCTAACGTTATCTTCCCTGAGTCTAAAATGAATTAACTTTTCTGAATCTAACTTTATATTCCTTGAAGCTAAATTGAATTATCTTCTTTTTGCCTAAAGTTATACACCTTGAGTCTAAAAGGAATTATCTTGTTTGAGTCTAACTTTATATTCCTAAAGTCTAAAAGGAATTAACCTCTTTGAGTCTAACGTTATACACCTTGAGTCTAAAAGGAATTAACTGGTTTGAGTCTTACCTTATATTCCCTCAGTCTAAAAGGAATTAACTGGTTTGAGTCTTACCTTATATTCCCTCAGTCTAAAAGGAATTAACTTCTGTGAGTCTAACTATCTTCCTTGAGGCTAAACGAAATAACATCTTTGAGTCTAACTTTATATATTTATCTTCCTTGAGTCTAAAAGAAATTATCTTCTTCTTCCAATATGCTAGTGTATATAAAAATAAATGTTTGCAAGCACACAATTATATATGAAGCGATATTCTTAAGAATATTTTTCAGTTTAAACTGAAATATTTAAGGGAGTTTAAGTTCAAGGAAGACAGTTAAAAAAAGACAATGTGCTTCAGATGAGAAGGTTGAGGATTAGCAATAAAATGGCTCCCTACTCTGAATAAAGGAAATAAATGAATAAAAACAAAAACTGAATCTAAAATAATGAGGCAAAGAAGAGATAAAAGCCTGTAATCAAGAACTTAATCAATCTGTTTTAAAATATGTTATATTTTTTTTTCCAAAAGCTTTATTTTCGATTTTATAAATGACAGTTCTTATTGAGGGCGGCGTATCTTTATTTATTTTATTTTTTTTTTTTTCATTTTATGTGTTAAGACATAAAAGGAAAAAAGAAAGAAGAAATAAAGAGATGAACAAAGTGAGAAAAAAGAGGGAGGAAAACAGTTTCAATTAAAAGAAAAACGGAGAAAAAATGTCCTGGAAAATTTTGAAAGCGAATATGTTGACTGATTTGAAAATAGCAAATGAACATAAAACTGCTCAGATTTATTATTTATTTTCTGTCTTTGTTGCTTCTTTTTACAAACAACGGCAGGCAGGGCTTCAATTTATCGAGTAGCAAACTTATAAAAAAAAAACAAAAAAACGGAGAAGCAAAGAGAAACTAAATTTAAAAAAAAAAAATTGATTCATTTAAATATAACGTAATTGGTGGCCTGTGTTGATTAATTCAAAAATTATTTTAGCAGTCGTGATTGTAGGCACATAAAAGCAAGTTTAAAATAACCTCCTTTCAGAACATACGAAATATATAAAAACAAATAAATAAAAAAATGATCTAACAGATGTTTGCCTAATGATTTTAGCTTAAGAAAATCTGCTCACACACATGTTGTGTTTCGATTAGGCCCGCTTGCAAAAATGATAAATATTGGAGAATAGAAACTGAAGTCAATAGTCCCCCCCCGCAAAAAAAGGAAGTAATAATTATGTTTTTCTTTTTTAAAAACCTCAACGGCAGCAGTATTAAAAATAAACACAGATTGCTTCGAAAAAACCGCCCCGTGGAAAATGTTTTCTCTTCTTTTAGCTCCCTTTTAGTCGATGTCAGGGTCCTTCAACATTCAAACAACCTTTATTATTACCATGAAAAAAAAATTTGTAGGCATTAAATGATCCATTGAGATTGATATATCGTAAAACCGAACCAAACCAAACCGAACCAAACCGACCCGAACCAAACCAAACCAAAGAAATCTTTCCTATTATTAGTATTATGATTTCTTTTTCAGGTTTTCTTTTTAGAAGTTGTGCACAACCATTTCGCATTTCTTCGATCGAGTTCCAATAATTGAGGAGCGATAATCAGTTAGCTTCATTCTAATTTTATCTTTATTATCATTGTTTTTTATATCCTTTAAATGGTTAAAGCCCTTCAGTGTCCTTTCTAGCTGACTTTTGTTTATAGCAAATAATGAGAAAACAACTGTGGTAGTTGGTAATGGAAAAGAATATAATAAAAGAGAAAAAACAGAATCAGCTAACCGGTTGTCGCTCCTCACTTATTGGAACTCGATCGAAGAGAACAAAAAAAGAATTGCATAATCGACTAAACAATAAAAGTGGAAAAGAAAATAATATATTAATAAGGGCCTGTTTTCAGTATCTGTCTATAAAGGGTTCAGTTCGACGTTCAAACCACTTGAAGAAGGCCGGAGCGTACAACGGCCGAAACGTTGTAATAAATATGGCGACAGAGATGAGAACAATAGTCTGAATAAAGTAAATAGGGGTATATATTTATAAGCAACTCACATCCAGTCCTAACCAACGTACATTCTGTTTATATAAGGGAGAAAATTGTCTTTATTTAATGAAAATTGCTTCCAGGATTTTTAACAAATATCATGGATACTTCTGTATTTTCTTTTTTTTCTTTCTTTTTTTTTTTTTCACGTTTCTGTTTTACTCAGTTCTACACAAAAATTTACATTCCTCGATCGAGTTTTGATGAGTCAGGAGTGATAACCGATTACTTTCATTCTGCTTGTATCTTTACTCCGTCCTCGGTATGACGATAAACTACATCCGCGTTCAGGGTAAGACGATAAACTACGTCTAACAGCAAGGCCTCTCATCAGGAGGTTTTGAGGAGCGTGGAACCACCTCTTAATTGCTGGTTTTCCCCGGTCCACCCTGACCCGGGATAGTAGCACTTGTTAGGGCCCCAGTCATGGGGTAATTGTTAACCCCGAAACTGAGGTAAAAAGCATTATGGAAGTGTAAAAAATAGGTTTTGATACCAGAAATACTTTGTAAAAAAATTATTACGAGAAATAAATTTTTAAAGGAAAAAAATCTATTACCAGCAATAGGTTTTTGAAAATTATATTACCAGCTATACAAGTTTGAAGGAAAAATATTTCCAGAAATATATTTTTGACAAAGCAAAAATATTACAAGGAAACAAAAGTTGTCCGTATTAAATGACCCATTGAGGTTGATATGCCGTAAAAAAACAAAAAACAACAAAAAAACAAAAAAACAAAAAAAACAAAACACCGAATCAAACCAAACCAAACCAAACCAAAGTATCTTTCCTATTATTTGTATTATGATTTTTTTTCGGGTTTCCTTTTTAGGAGTCGTGCACAATAATTTCGCATTCCTCGTTCGAGTTCCAATGATTGAGGAGCGATAACCGGTTAGCTTCATTATAATTTTATCTTTATTATTATCATTGTTTTTATATCCTTTGGTTTTTGGTGTGTACACATTTCTTTCCGGGTTCTGCCCAGAGACATACGGTTAGAAATGGCATCATGTAACTTTCTACTGAAAAGACAAACAAACAAAAAAAATATTTTACATGGATAAAGCCCTTCATAATGTGTGGGTTGTACTTGTGAGAACATTTTTTTGTATTTCTTTAAGGTATGGGCTACCAGGAATCCCTTCAATTAGAATCAATTGGAATCTTTCCAACCTATCCGAGGGCTCCAACTACAACAGGGATTGTTGGTGTTCCCATGTGCCACATTTTCGAGATTTCTATTTCAAGGTCCTTGTATTTTGCTTTTTGAATATCTTCGAAGATACATTGCCGTCTGCAGTCCCTAACACAGTATTTAAGTATATGTGCTTGAGAATTTCTAGTTAACACGCATTGGTCCTGTACAGCAGGGATAAAACCTTCCATATCAATAAGGAAGAACTTTTTTGTTTGTGGTCTTTAATAACAATGTCTGAGCGGTTAGATTTGATTGTTCTATCTGTGTGTATTGTGTAGTCCCATAGAATTGTAACAGTTCCTATATCCGTATAACCGGGTCTGGATGGTGTTCACACCAATTTCTTTCAGTTTCCTTCCCGTAGAAGTTACAAATTTTCCAGTACAGATATTGGCCCACTCTGTCATGCCGGGTTTTATATTCAGTGGGTGCCATTATCGTGCAACCTGATACAAGATGATCAATTGTTTCTGGATATTTATCACAGAATCTGCATTTGGGCTAACACAGTATTTAAGTATATGTGCTTGAGAATTTCTAGTTAACAAGCATTGGTCCTGTACAGCAAGGATAAAACCTTCAGTTTCAGCTTTTAACCCTGCACTACGTAGCCACTGATGGGTACGGGTTTTGTCTACGTCAGCTTGTTTGGTACGGGCAGAGTATTGGCCATGAAGCGGTTTATCTTGCCATCGCTTCTGTATCTGGTCGGTTGCATTTGTCTTTTCTCTCTTTTTATTATTATTATAACTGTCATCTACTGTAGTTTTTGCTATTTTTATATTTTTAATTATTTCATTTTCTTCTTGCTATAATTAAATTCTGAGCCTAAGATTATTAACTTTTTCTATTTTTTGAAATACATAATCCTTCTTTTTTTTTCAAAACTGCTTCGCTTCTTTTCGGCCCAAGACTTGACTTGTATCGGTTTTCACCCTGGTCAGGTTGAACCGGCTTCCTCCCAAGCAAGTACGGCATCACGGTCCATCACTGCCCACCCTCGCCGATCCTGAGCCAGGTCACACGAAATCGCGAGCCAATCGCGATTCCATCGCCGAAGACCAACTACTTGTGGACCCGATAGTACTGCTAGGTCATCCTTGATTGTGCTAGCCCACGTCCTCAGCTGCCCACCGACACGTTTTCGCCAGCCAGGAAGAGAAGGAGGGAGAAGTACATCGCGGATGAGCTCTCCCTCCGGGCGTCGGGCTGCGTGCCCGAACCATCGGAGATGACGCTGGACCGAATATAAGGCCCAAGAGCCACTCAAGCTAGAATGTAACTGTGTGGAGATGTACGAGCGCAGGGAAAAGTAATAAGTGCAGTTCATAAGGTTATGTGGGAAAGATAACGGTTAATTCTAGACTTGAAGATGTCAAGTCCGTAGTGATAGGGAAAACATCCTGCAAGGGTCTGATCTTCAAAGTAGAAATTCTTTGGATAAAGCACTTGTCATCAGTTTATTTATTTATTTATTGCATTCTACATTTGGTGTGTTCCCTGAAATGCTCCAGAAATTAAACCTTCTACCATGTCGTATCTTTGTAAGAGTCAGATCGGAACCGAAATTTCGTATTGCTGCTATATCAGGGCTGTCGCTTCACAATCTTCCCTTTCCAGCCTTGGCGGGCATCAAAATCCTAGGGGATGATATATTTTTCACCTTACAGCATCTCCTTTTTTTACAGCGTCAAAACTATCGCTTCTTTATCGCTAATTATATGGCAAATGTTCAGACGAGCTTTATTGTTTGGTGCTATCAACCCTGACCTTTGCAACCATGACCCACCACAGGGTCTATTTTCATTCCCTAAATACTCGCTTGGTAAGAATGGAGTCCCACTCCGAAATCTTCTTCTCAAAAATCGCTACGTTATGCAAAACACTTCTACGTGGGTACCCCCCACCCGACGACAAGAACAATATTAACAGCTTTATATCTAGAGTCAATCATTATCTATCCTCCATATTCTCATAATCTTCACTTCCTACGTTCATATCACATATATAAATCAGTAAGCCTCTTGAGTACCTCTTGAGCCTTGTATTTTGGGAAGTTTAGTCTAAAGAAACAGTTTTAATGCTTTTTTTTTTGACTGCAAAATTAAAAACATACTTTACTTCAGCATTTTGTTTTTTGTGCAATGTTCTTTCTCGAGATCAGCGATCATGGATCTCCACAACGTCTTTTCTTTTATTGTTCTAATATTTGGACAACTACAATGCTCGTTGTCTTTGTTTAACTTACTCGCTGTTACTCCTGTCTCTATTGCTTCCAAAATGCATTGAGAGTGTTAAATCCTCCAATTCTTTTTTTGGAAATTTCAACTCGTTGAATCTTTTTGCAACACGTTGACTCGTGTTGAAATCCTCACAGTATTTAGTTAGCGCTGACATTTTTGTCAATATTTACAAACTCTACGTTTCGTTCAATTTCACATACCAATCGATGAAATTTGAATAAATTGATTTGTTTGGGAAAATACTTTGACAAAAAATAATAATTTAATAATTTCTTTAATTTAATTTAATTTTATAGATCTGCATCTGTGACGCTCACATAATTTGAGTCCGAGACGGATTGCGACCCCGGCCCATCAAATTATTATTATCAAATAATGATCTATATTTTCCGAGACATAGGGTAAGACAAGCATTAAATCTATGCTTTCTCTTGGAACATGCAGAGTGTTTATATTTTTTTTACATTCATAATACACTCTTGTGTAAATGAGAATTTCCACAAAGTGGACAATTTATAAATCACTTGTAAATGAGGGTGACCCGGAGTTTTGTTAAGGTTCTTTTCTGTGTCTTCTGTTATCCTACTCAGGGTCCCAATTATTACAGGTAGAAGATTAGATTTAAGGTGGCCTATTTTTTTCAATGTCAATTTAAAGATGTTTATATTTACTTATGTTGTCATACTAGAATTGTTTTGCAATACGCTGTAGCCTGTTGGAATCGTCAGAGTAATTACTGTTGTCGAAATTATCGTTGACATTTTTTTCAAGCTTTACAAACTCTGCGTTTCGTTCAATTTCACAAAAAAATCGATGAAATTTGAATGAGCTGATTTGTTTAGAAAAATACTTTGGCAAATCTCTACTTTCTGGCTTAAAAATTTCTTTAATTGAATTTAATTTTATAGGACTTCATGGTAAACAATATACTTTTATGAAAATTTATTTTTTTCTTTTTAAACAACGAATAATAAATCCTTTGAATTTCAAACTCTTGAGCATGCAGCATGCAACTGGCCATGAGTAAATATTTCTTTCTGGAATCAAATTACAACTTTCTGAAGCGTTTGTCTTTGAGATTTATTTATAGTCTCTCAATCCCAGGGCGAAATGGAAAGTGGATACTTGTATATATAAAAACTTAAAAGATATACATGAAAAAATATTGCATTTCTATTAAATAAGTATTTGCTATTTTAATCATTAAATTGTTTTTAAAACTGTGCCAGTATTTTGTATGTTAAATAATAAAATTTAATTTTTCCATTCTGCTCCTTAGTAAAGCCAACTCTATTTTGTATCCTCTTAACTCATTGCATTTTCCTTGTTGTTCTTTTAAAAAAAATTTTTCGTGACTCACATTAGGTGTTAATTTTATTCGGAGCATTTGTATTTGAATAAATTGTCCTGCATTCGCTGTAATAAAATATTTACGATTTAGTTATTTATTTCTTATTGTAAGTCGTTCCTATTTTCCTCAAGTCTTCCTTATTGCTCACATGTTCAGTCGATGGTATTCTTAGCATTCCACGGTCAAAAAACACATCTATCACTTGTAGTCTCTTCAGATGTTCATTTTTCAGAATTCACTGGCATAGACGTTAGTTATTGCATAGCGTTTCATTTTTTTTTTTAATTTTTATTTCTAAAGATAATTTTATAATATCTTTTCTTTTTTTTTTTTTTTACTTAGTTTCTAGAAGACATCTTTCTCTTTCAGCTCCTTTCCTATTTTTTTTTTATCTTCCGTCTGCATTAGTTTTGGCATTCCTTGTTCGGGGCCATATCTCTGGCACTTCACGTCTTATGTTCATCTGTGAAAAGATTGCCCAGCATTCATCTCATATCCGTTTTAGCAATATTATCTGACCTCTTGATAACTTGCCTCTTTACTGAAAGACATCTCTCACTATTCGTATAACCTTCGACTGCTAGCAGTCTCTTTATGATGGTAGTTTTTGTGCTTTTGTTTAAGATCCTGTTACATATTTTTAATCCGTATCACAGCATGCAAGGCAATAAAGCCACTAGGACACGAGGGATTAAATTTTGTGCAAGAATTAGAAACAGAAACATTACTAATCAGCGCGAATTACAGGGACAGTGGCCGATGACGATTGACATTGCATTTAAATTTTTCCAGATTACAGTTGACTGGAAAGCATGGGGTTTCACAAGCAGGAAGTGCGAGAAAAGTAACAGTTAGCATGGAACATACGGTTACAAATAGCCAGTTCAACTGTAAATTGTTGATTTCTCGACGCCAGTCTCGTCTTGCGCTAAATTCAAAAAGTCTATATACCATAGCGAAGAGATTGCCTGGACAAAGACCATGAAAGTATAAAAAAGGCGCAGAGAGTCGGCCTTTTGTAGGCGAGAAAGTGACTGTGAGATCAGGACCAATAATATCACTGCTTCTTCTTTGAATCTTATCAAAGAACTCAGGGTAATTAGCTTATCTGCTTTTTGGTCATAGAACTCTCAGTATTCGTCAGAAAGAAATCACACCTCTGTCTCTTAACGTCTCTTCGTCAGTGAGGAAATTGCCCGTATGAGAGATTGAATATTACATAGCAGTTAAGTATAATCTTCAGTTTTCCCAACGAACTTTTCCTGTCTCTTAATACTTTTCTTAGTTTCATTTAAACATCTTTCGATATTTTTATGTGTCTGAAGTACATTTCTCTACTTTGATTTAACACTCCAATATATTCCATTGTTCCATCATGGAAGAAATTCTCAGCTAGGACTAGTAAGAGCAGGTTCTATAGGCAGGTTATTCTGCTTATTTTCTTTTCAATCTGAGAATGGAAACAATTTATTAAGATACTTCCTGTTTGAAAATCTGTTATCATATTTCTGTTCAGAAGTTTGGTACTTTTTACTGTAGTTTAATCAGCTGTATTATACTTTCTTAACCAGATTCGAACTGAATTACTACAGTCCCAAAGCAACAATGGGAGGCCTATCAAATTTATGACTAGAGGATTTCCCACATTTTTAACATCAAAACGGTAGGTGTACGTGTCTATTAGAGTTTCACTGGGCGCGTGCATAGCGTAACTAACATTTTATCTGGATCATCGGCTATTAATATATAAGATTATTTTTGGATAATCCTACAACCGGCTCGTTAAGCTTGTTTTTAATTTTAAGAATCGATTCACACGAAACGGTGCGAACTGTTTAAGAAAATTAAATTTCGGCATTAAATGACCGATAATGATTTGATATGCCATTAAACAAACAACCAAACAAGATGGTAGCATGTCTTGCATAACATTCTTCAGCGATTCTTGGCTTGTAGGAAGAGTGGGGATATAGACATGTCTTTTCACATACTCCCATAGAAAAATCACTGGGGGTAAAGTCAGGTGAACGTGGTGGTCATTTCAACAGCATACTGTCATTGTCACTGGTACGCCTGATCCATCTTCAGGGTAGATTCTCATTTTAGAGGACACTCTGTAGATTAAAAGACTATGATAGCTATGTTAAATGGTATGTCCACTCATCGTAATCGATCTGATTTTTTGATATTGAACAGTATCTCAATGCATACGAAAATATTAATCCTAACACAACTATCCTGTTGAAAAAACGTATCCCTGACAATTTTTGTTTCGTGTTTACTAATTTTGTTATATCTATACACAAAGGTATTTGAAAGGGAATAAATTTTTTAATCAGTACCCACCACAGGTAGGTGATAAAGCCACTAAGACGCAAAGTGATGCTGGAGAAGAGAGTCAACAAAGTGAAAGAAACTGACAAAGAATGAGGAGTAAGCATAATAAAAGAACCGGATACAAAAAGATCCATCTCTCCTCTCAGGTAGATGTTAAAGCCACTAAGACGCAAGGTGTTACCGAGGAAGATATTCAATTAAAAGTATTAGCTCTGTTTCATCTTCAAGCGAAGTTTAAATATATATATTTTAGTTTATATATATATATATATATATATATATATATATATATATATATATATATATATATATATATATATAATAAAAAGGCTTAAACACTAATATTCCATGGTCATAATATATTCCATTGGTATCGTAAATACGATCCAATTCATCAGACCTACAAATTCAAAATGAAAACAGAAAAAAACCTACTCCGGAAATAAAATAGAATTTAGAGAGAGTGCAATTATGAGAGTATGGGACGAATGTTAGTTCATAAGAGAGGGGTTTAACAGAGAGGGTTATTTAAAAACTAGGTGTGAGTGGAAGGGGGGAAAATGATTAAAATGTGATTATATGAGTAACTGCATGTTCCAGGCAAACTAAATTAAATAGGTTCCATGTCAAACAGTAAAAGTTTGAAATTAATTTTCTTGGGAGTATTAGTAAATTCATTTAATAAAAATATATTAAAAAAAAAAAAATATGTATATTTAAAAAAAAAAAAATGTAATGTTGGCATTTTTTTTTATATTAAGGAATTTATTGCTGGGATTTTTACTTTAAAAATGTATTTTCATACTTTCATAGTGCTTTGACACCAGTTTAGGTGTTAACTATTTGCACATAGCTAGAATCCTAACAGGTGCTTCACCCCAAGTCAGAAATTAAGATTTGGTTCGACTTTCCTCAAAACTTCCTGAACAGAATCCTTCTGCCGGATGTAGTTTGTCATCATAACCAGAACGGTTGTAAATTTGTAAGAAAAAGAAAACAGCAGCGAAAACTAGTGACCATGATGAAATATAATCTTGTAATTTTGAAGGGCAGTCTATTTATTTTATTATTATACAGGATTTCTTTTACTAAAAATTTCCTGGCGCTGCACAGAGAGCCAAATTTCTTCGCGGTGGAAGAAGCAATTGACTCAGTGTATTTGTTCCATCTCAGGTCAGCAGTCAACGTGAGACCGAGCAGACGCAGGGAGTTGCTCTCAAGAAGTTGACTATCAGACATTCTAAGGGGGGGCAGGGAGGGATCCCTATGGTGATTAATAGAGAGTAGTTTAGTTTTTGAGGCGTTTCCCAGACTCCATGAATTCAAGCGCCCTACGAGGCTAGCATCCCACACCCACCCTTACACTGTAGAAACTGCTAAATGTAGCCGTCTCTTCTACTCCAATAGCTTCATACTTCACACCTCTCGCCTGTGGAACACCCTTCCCAATTACTGTTTCCCTGAGAGCTATAATCTTCAACTATTCAAATGTAATGTCAATCGACATCTCCAGTCTCCAGATCTATCCACTATCCCTCTCCTCATCCTTTCTTCTATCACTCCTATCTGCTCTCGCTCCAAATCTTCTGCAACCACCTGCATCCTAGTGGCTTCCCCCCTTGCTCGGGGTGTAATGCTTAAAAAACAAAATCCTTTGCATATTTTCTCAGCAGATGCTCCTGCTTGAACTAATGCATCATGAATGATAGCCATGTATACCCTAAGTTAAAAGAGGAGTGATTTATTAATTATTTTTATATTTAAAAAATCTTTACAAAAAATCATATTGCTTTCATTTCTACGTCAAGTCTTTATGATTTGATATTTAGAACTGGATGCTAAATTTCCAAATCTTTAAGGAGTGGATAATCTTTTCCCTTTTGCCTTCCTTGATTTAAATCAATCATTATAATAGAAAATAGCAGATTTTTTATAAACCCCTTTATATGATAAGTGTATCCCTAAAATATACAATGCAAAAAAAGTAACTGCTTTAGTATTTTCCTATTTCATAATTATTTTTTCCTTTTTTATAATTTAAAGTAGGCCTCGTACTTTTAATTGTTATAAGAATGCGCCCTGATTAAAAAAAATATATTATAGAACTTAGCCCTGAATAAAAAAAAAATTTTATAGAATTGAGCACTGTATAATTTTTTTTTATAGAAATTAGCCCTGAATAAAAAAAAAATATATATATAGAAATGAGCCTTGAATAAGAAAAGGAATATTATAGGATTGAGACATGAATAAAAAAAAAATATTATAGTTGATGAGCCCTGAAAAAAAATATTATTATAGATATGAGCCCTGAATAATAAAAAAGTATTATTATAGAATTTGGCCCTGAATAAAAAAAATATATTATTATAGAATTTAGCCCCGAATAAAAAAAAATATTATTATAGAATTCAGCCCTGAATAAAAAAAAATATTATTACAGATTTAGCCCTGAATAAAAAAAAATATTATAGAATTGAGCACTGAATATATATATATATATATATATATATATATATATATATATATATATATATATAGAAATGAACCTTGAATAAGAAAAAGAATATTATAGGATTGAGACATGAATAAAAAAAAATATTATTATAGTATTTAGCCCCGAGTAAAAAAAAAAAATATTATTATAGAATTTAACCCTGAATAAAAAAAAATATTATAGATGATGAGCCCTGAATAGAATATATATATATATATATATATATATATATATATATATATATATATATATATATATATATATATATATATATATATATATAAATGAGCCTTGATTAAGAAAAAGAATATTATAGGATTGAGACATGAATAAAAAAAATATTATAGGGGATGAGCCCTGAAAAAAAAAATATTATTATATAATTTAGACTTGAATAAAAAAAATATTATAGAAATGAGCCCTGAATAAAAAAATATATATGTACAGAAATGAGCCTTGAAAATGAAAAAGAATATTATAGGATTGAAACATTAATAAAAAGAATATTATTATAGGATTTAGCCCTGAATAAAAAAATATATTATAGATTTGTGCCCTGAATAAAATATATATGTATATAGAAATGAGCCTTGAATAAGAAAAAGAATATTATAGGATTGAGACATGAATAAAAAAATATATATATTATAGATGATGAGCCCTGAATAAAAAAATATTATTATAGAATTTAGCCCTGAATAGAAAAAAAAATTATTATAGATTTAGCCCTGAATAAAAAAATATTATAGAAATGAGGCCTGAATAAAAAAATATATATATATAGAAATGAGCCTTGAATATGAAAAAGAATATTATAGGATTGAGACATGAAGAAAAAAATATATTATAGATGATGAGCCCTGAATAAAAAAAAAAATATTATTATAGAATTTCGCCCTGAATAAAAAATATATTATTATAGTATTTAGCCCTGAATATAAAAAATATTATAGAAATGAGCCCTGAATAAAATATATATATATATATATATATAGAAATGAGCCTCGAATATGAAAAATAATATTATAGGATTGAGACATGAATAAAAAAAATATTATAGAAATGAGCCCTGAATAAAATATATATGTATATAGAAATGAGCCTTGAATAAGAAAAAGAACATTATAAGATTGAGACATGAATAAAAAAATATATATTATAGATGATGAGCCCTGAATAAAAAAATATTATTATAGAATTTAGCCCTGAATAAAAAAATATATTATTATAGTATTTAGCCCTGAATATAAAAAATATTATAGAAATGAGCCCTGAATAAAATATATATATATATAGAAATGAGCCTCGAATATGAAAAATAATATTATAGGATTGAGACATGAAAAAAAAAATATTATAGATTATGAGCCCTGAATAAAAAAAAATATTATTATAGAATTTAGCCCTGAATAAAAAAAAATATTATTATAGAATTTAGCCCTGAATAAAAAAATATTTTAGAAATGCACGCTGAAATAAAAAAAAAAATATGGTTGAATGAGCCTGGAAAATGAAAAAAAAAAGATTGAGAAACACTGAACTATTTTAAAACCTTTTATAAGATTTTAAATCTGACTTATTATATTTAGCTGTGAATATTGAAGAGAAATAAATTAACCTCATTTTCACACAATTTTCAGTATAATATCAATTCAGTATCATTTTTAGGTATAAAACATGTTATATATGATTGAATACCTAACTTTTCAGTCGCCAGACAAGAGAAATAAATTTACATTATTTTCGTACCAGTTTCATAATTTTATCTGCATTGAAACTTCTTTTATAGAATTGGAAAACGTCCTTATCACTCAACATTCGTGATTGTGAAGAAAAATATCTTCATTTCTTGTTAAAGCAAATGTGGCTATAAGCGCCACCTTGTCTGAAAAGAAACCCTCGAAATGGCGATGTGTCAGTTTTATAACAGAAGGAAATGTCCCATTCTCCTATCTTTCGCTCTCTTTTGATTGAAATAGAATCAAGACAACGGGGCTTTCATCACTCCTCGGGAAATTTAGTCCCTTAGATATGTAGTGTAACTTATATACACAGGCATATAGCCACACATACACACACACACACGCTCGTGCATGCACATGTGAAACACACACTGCAATTAAACCTATAAAATCTATCCTTCTTTTTTTGCAACCTGTGTACATATAGATATATTCTCTCTTTTAGGAATCATGTCTTTCATTACATAAATAAAATACATAAAAACATCTCTTGAAAAATATCGTTTTGAAATTAAATTTGAAAATATTTAATTCACTTTTTTCAAAAGTTCTCAACCTCAAACTCGTTCTATTATGAATCTGTAGAAACACAATTCTTCTACATTAGTTTTAACATTACATCAGGGCTAAACTTTTTTTAGAGCATTCAAGAACTTATAGTAATTTTTTAGAGACAAATTGATTTAATTTTAATACCAGCTTCATTATTCTGTCTGGTTTTAAACTTGTTTTGTAGGATTGGAAACCTTACTTATCGTAGTTTGGAAGATATATAAATTGACGTCATTTTGGTACTATCTTTTATTATACTGTCTGGTATAAAACTTGTTTTATAGGAATGGAGACCTTACTGATGGTAGTTTAGAAGATATATAAATTGAATTAATTTCGTACGAATATCATTATTCTATCTTGTTTCAAACCTGTTTTCTAGGACTGTAGGTCTTAATTATCAATCCACGTACGAAATTTAAAAAAATAAATAGGATTCATTTTGGTTTCAGTTACATTATTTTATATAGTATCATTTATTTGTTTTGTAAAGGGATCTTACTTATCAACCAATAGTCAAATTATCAAGAGCCAGAATTTTTAAAGATTAAGAAATACGAAGCTAAAATAATGCAATAAGATAAGAAAGCTGTTTCATAGATACATTTTCTCTCCTAACCAAGGAAAAAATAAATCGAAAATCTTCACTTTGCAGATCAGAATCTATTAACTAATCATTATTTTGATCTTACCTCATTTTTTTTCTTTGATTTATCGACGAAAATAATCAATTTTCTTCTATTTGCTTCCTGATGAGTGCACCTGCTATTGGGACTTTGATAATGTTTATACGAGTTTTATTTTCTTTTTGCTTCCTTATTCCGTGTTCCTCACAACCATATATATATATATATATATATATATATATATATATATATATATATATATATATATATATATATATATATATCCAGGAAAGGATGAGTCTGCCCAAAAGTAAAGTCCTGGCATAAAAATTTGCAGACCTTCAATACTAATTCAAAAGCCTTCTTTGAATATATATATATATATATATATAAATTCGAATTTTCTAAGCCCAGCTTAGATGTGGCACAAGGCCGAAAGTATGGGGCACCCAGTGAGGATCGAACTTACTACTCAGTCGTAATTGATCTAGCAAGACAATCTTTCTAACCATTACACGACGTCGAGGTGCCATATATATATATATATATATATATATATATATATATATATATATATATATATATATATATATATATATATATATATATGTGTATATATATATTGGGTATATCAAAAATACTTGTATAAACTTTGGAGGCAGGTTTCTCACAAAATTACACATAAACATATGTCCACAAATCGTTCGTTTTTTATTTATGATATTCTGCAAAAATCGATTGATGAAGCTTGATATGAACAGCTTCTAAAAAAGACGTAATTGTTTAGTCGACCGAGCTTTGTGCAGTACACTAAATGCTTCTTCAGAATATTTCAAAGCACAACCCGGGTTGTTCACCAATTGTAGTCCAATCGCTGACTCACAAGACAAGAGAATACTGTCACTGTCTTCTATGAGTAGTGGACTTAAATTCAAAATGCCTGTGTAAATGATGTAAATAAAGCAAACCCTGGTATGTATTAATTCATTCTACAAGGTGAAAAACTTCCTCCTTCTCTGTTTATAGTTGTTTTCGGCTACTTTCTGCGTATTTCTCTCGACAATATGGAAGAAAAAAAGAAGTCCTTTTGAAAACTCGCCAGGGTAGTCGGTTCCCTCCACAAAGCTTACTGACCTTGACTTTGCCGATGACCTTGCATTAATTTCTCAATGTATCAAACATACGCAATTCTAGCTGCAATCACACGAGCAAGCAG
>OZ010600.1:12614276-12616776 GCA_963932145.1 Acanthosepion lycidas
TAACATTTTTTTGTAAAAAAAAAAATACCAGCAACGAAAAATTATTACCAGCAATGGCTTTTTGGAAAAAAAAACTATGGCCGGCGATGTATCTTGAAAAGAAAATATTACTAGTAATACATTTCTGAAAAAAAAATAAAAATCTTGTCGGCATTAAATAACCCATTGAGGTTGATATACCGTAAAATAAAACAAACTAAATCAATACCAGCAATACATTTTTGAAGGAAAAGATATTACAAGCAATAGAAATCTTGTCCGCATTAAATGACCCATTGAGGTTGATATAACGTAAATTAAGACAAACTAAATCAAAACAAGCAATATATTTTTTTAAGGAAAATATATTACAAGCCGTAAAAAAACTTGTCGGTATTAAATCATTCATTGTAGTTTATATACCGTAAAACAAACCAAACCAAACCAAAGAATAAAAACATTTAACGTAAAAATTGGTATTTCCTACCTGGAATGAAGGCATCAGTGCCGGCTTTCCACCAAGAGGAAACCTCAGCCGTGAATTTCTGAATGGGATAATTAAAAACAATATTCCAAGAGACGTCTGGAAAAAAAATCACGGAATGAGTCTCAATCTGATCTTGCGTAGAAATTGAATGACTGAGAAGTTATGGGGTCGAATTCCACCGGGGTCATTGACAGAGTTTTTAAATCA
Source organism: Acanthosepion lycidas (assembly GCA_963932145.1). Classification (NCBI taxonomy): domain Eukaryota; kingdom Metazoa; phylum Mollusca; class Cephalopoda; order Sepiida; family Sepiidae; genus Acanthosepion; species Acanthosepion lycidas. Next base: position 12,614,950 of record OZ010600.1, read on the forward strand.
CCTGGCATGTTGGGCGTTAATATCTCCGAACACGTATATTTTTGTAAACATTTATAGAATGATGATCTGTATTATTGGAAATTTAGTTGTTCATTAGAAAGCGTAAGGCCAAGAAGGCGTAATAATGCACTCTCCTGGAGTCTAGCATCGACCAAACTGATGGCGGACAGGGAATTGTCTCTGTGGTGGGTAAATGAGAGCAGAACGCAGCAGTCCTGAGAGTAAGGGGAACGGTAGAGAAAGAAGAGATTGCTGACTGAGTTAAGTAGAGAGAGACGGTGACAAAAGCATGGAATGTCTGGAGATTCAAGAGAGGGTTTCTTGTTTCCTAGCCAGCGGGAGATGTTCGCGAATATACAATCCCAGGCCATGCATGTGGACTTTAGAAGATAACCAGGAATCGAGAATTCGTATGAAGGGATGGACTGGTTGAGGTTAGTCTCGCAGAGAGATAGAATGTCAGGAGACTTTTTGAAAAGAATTGATTCCACACTGTAGAGTTTGGTACAAGTACCATGAATATTGGAGAAGAAAAGGTTAAGGAGTTTGGATGATTTTTGCTGACCTGGTTTAGGTTTATATGTTTGGTTGGTTAAAGTCATTGTGTGTTATATTCGTAAGGTTAGTAGTAGCAGTCGGTAATTTGATGTGACATATGCAGAAGGGAAATGGCTCAGACTGCAACGTTGTTTGATCTCGGGGTTCTCCATCGGAGGTACCTGCAGGGACTCTCTTCCATGCACGTCATGGAACTTCAAGAACCCCGGTTGCCGGTTGGTTGGGTTTTATGGCATATAAACCACTGTAGGTCATTTAATGCAAAATTAAGTTATATATATATATATATATATATATATATATATATATATATATATATATATATATATATATATATATTAAATATACAGTACAATTAAACGTGTAGCCGACAACATTATTTTTTTCCCCAAAACGTATAGCTGGCAACATTATTTCTTTCCCAAAAAAACGTATAGCAGGCAACAGAATTTTTTTTTTCCCAAAAACTTATAGGTGGCAACATTATTTTTTTCCAAAAAAAGCACAGCCGGCAACATCATTGTTTCCAAAAAAACGCATACCTGGCAACATTATTGCTTCCAAAAATCGTATAGCTGGCAACATTATTGTTTCCAAAAAAAACGTATAGGTGGCAATATTATCGTTTCAAAAACGTACAGCTGGCAACATTATTTTTCTGAAAACACCATCTTAGGCTTTCCTTGCTGTTGGACGTAGTTTATCGTCATACCCAGGTCGCGGACGTAGTTTAACGTCATATCCAAGACGCTCAAGAACTCCGATAGTACTATCAAGAATGAATACCATCTCGAATTTTGAAAATGAAAAACGTACAGCTATGCACGTCAACAGAAGAGGCAGATATCAAATTATGGCTAAACCGATTTAGAGTTAAGAAATGCTTTTCTAACTTTCTTAAGGTGTTTACACATAATTGAACTCGTGACTAACTCGACTTATATTCGAATACGGTACGCCGAACTCTCATTGTGAGCGATAATACGTTCCACCACCAACGCAACTGAGTTCACAGCACTTGTTATACCCAAACGGTCACCCATCAACGTACTGACAACCTTACTTAACTTCGGTGTACGTATTAGAACGTGTGTTTCAACGTGATATGTCCCTATGCTACATAGAGGTAGAAAGCTGTATTCGTAGAGAGCAATGTAATAATGTTTTCCTATAGTCGTCAGCAGAAGCACCTGCGACCATCTGAAGAAAACCCAGAAAGGAAAAAGATACACCCACGGGACGATAATCGTGAGTTGAAAAACTTCAAAC
>OZ010600.1:12621776-12666776 GCA_963932145.1 Acanthosepion lycidas
CACCTCTGCATCAACACTTCTGAGCCAAATCTAAGATACGGAGGAGATTTCCTGAGCAATAATATAAGGAAACATAAGGAACCATTTGACATTGATTGATCTAGCAGCCTTATTATCGGTTGGAATTTATAAAATACTAGTTTAAAAGCCACCCTTCTTGTTTAAGACCCTTGATCCCTTGGGGAACATAGGGTGGGAAAAACATTTTCCCATGTCGGGCCGGCTGCCTTCACCTCTGCGTCAACACTTCTTCGCCAAGTCAGTTTTGGTCGGCCCACTTTTCGCTTCCCTTGTGGATTCCATTCAAGGGCCTGCCTCGTGTCCACAAGATGCAGACTTGCGGAGTGTATGGGCGATCCATCCCCATTTCCGTTTCTTGTTGTCAATCACGACTGGGGCCTTGTCTGGTCCTGTCCCACAATTAGTTGTTGAAGACGACTTCGGCAACCTGATATTGAGGATATTCCTGAGACATCAGTCTGAAGTTTGTCGGTGTTTTTCTTGGTTACCCGCCAGATTTCCGAGGTACAACCGACTTGACATTGACAATAGGGTGGATTTTTACCCCCAACATCAAAAGCCATCCTACCGTCCGGCAATTAACATAACTCCTGCGGATGGCTCCTGATTGGGCCTTGAGCTTGTTCAGAAGTTTGGGACCCCCTAAGTCTTTGCATATTCTCATCGGTGGAAGCTCTCATGGCTGCTGTTTGACCTGGATTCTCATTTGCACAGGACTTTCTTTTCCTGGCTGCAGCTTACGTTCTTTTGATTGCAATTTGGTCCTCTGTTGGAGGAGATTTCTTTTCGCGAGGCATACTGCTGCCGTATGCGATAGGCAACAATAAACTACAGAAGACCTCATAATTGATCACTGCTTTTAAGTATTGCATTAATATTTAAGCTTACTTTTTAAAAGTTCAACTATGATTCTTCTTCCGCCACTTGATTTAAAAACAATTTGATGTACGTAGGTCCTGATTTTCCGTAAAAGCAATTATTTTTGTTTAATGGGTAACGTTCGCTGAATTTCGAAATTAATTTCATTTATTCACAAATTCATTTCCAAGTTTTAAAAACTGTTATCATTTTTTTAAAAATTGCCGCAAAAATTCCTTTAAAAAATTGCCTAAAACAATCCCAGTATTGAAAACCTGCGACTACAGTGTTACAGGAATGCGGTCTGGATCCGGCCTGGAATATTTTTAATTTGACTACGGAGTTGGTCGGATTTTATTTACCACTTATAGTAACTGTAATTAAAAAAAGAGCTCATCTAATATATTTCTAGCAGTCTTATATTAAAGGTAAAAGAGTCGCATGCTTGCTCACTCCTGTCATGGAGGCGTGAACTTTCCGCTTTCCGATGGTTATGCCCTGTATTGGTAGCTTGAAAGTGTTTGTCACGTCCATCCTGGAGTGAGGCAATTGAACGGGGCGGGCGTCATTGATCCTGGACTCGACGGATATGGCAAGCTTTTGCTTTGATTCTTCTTTCTCATGTCTCTTTCAGTGGTTTTTCAGAGCGCTTGGCGGCACCCATATCCTCTCCAAAACAATATGTTTATAAGGCATAAAATATATTTTCGTATTTTCTTTTCTTTCAAAATCAATAATTTTGATATAATATTTTGATACCTATAATTTTTTTTACATCTTCCCGGAAAAAAAGATAACCATTTTAAAGACAAAAAAATTTGAATTAACAGAAGGGACAACACTTCCTTAAAAAAAAACCCCCAAAAAACAAGAACACATTTACAAACGCACCAATGTAAGATTACTAACACTAAGATTAAGAGAAACATTTGTCCTTGTAGTAAAGATAAGCAAGCTTTGATTATATTTACATTGTTCGGACTATTGTCCTCATTTTTGTTTGACATACACAATGTTTCAACCATTGTACGCTCCGGCCTTCTTCAGAAATGACGTATATATAACATTTACAAAATTTGCCTTGTTCGGACTATTGTCCTCATTGTTGTGAAATACACGACATTTCAGCCGTTGTACTCTTCGGCCTTTTTCGGGTTCTGCCTATATTTCTGAGATGAGGTATTCTAATTATTTACACTACATACATTGGTCGGTGTATTGTTCTCATCATTGGTGTAACATAATTGTCATTTCAGCCGTTGTACTCTTCGGCCTTTTTCGGGTTCTGCCTATATTTCTGAGATGAGGTATTGTAACTATTTACGCTATTTACATTATCCAGACTGTTCCTCTATTTACTATCATCCATTACATCACCAACACATCTAAGCTTACAGCATCTGGTATTCCAAAGCCGTTACCCATCTAGGTACCGACGGAGCTCGACGTTGCTTAACTTTGATGATCGAAATGGAACCTTAAGCATGATGATAATGGTAAGGATTTATGATTCCTGTCTCCTAGTTCTCCGAATTTGATTCCGTGAGGCAACTGAAATGAGACAAGTAAGGAAGGAAAAATATTGACTATGCTGTTGTGTAGGTAATGAAAAAAGGAGATTCATATGTGCCAATGTCTAGCTATTATAAGAGGACTACAGAATGAATGTAATAATTAAGCGTGGAAAAGTCAAGAAAGATTAAAGAACCGGTTCCCCCTAAAATTTAAAAAATTGGCTGCAACCGAATGGAATTTAAGGTAGACTGAGTTTGGTGTTAGAAAGAACACAGTAAAAAGGACAAATTACAAAGGCAAGTGATGCAAAAAATTTTTTTTTTAAAAGTAAAGAAATAAAAAGTTACTGATGAAATATATGCAGTAATACGGCGTGCCCAAAGAGGGTGATGGATAGCATGATCAAAGTTTATTTTAATTTTTTTTATATATATTTGTTTAGATGGCGTGATTGAAAGAGGACACACGATATTATGGATCCCGTGCCAATGTAATGGGATCGCCAAGTGATAATATGGATTTGGCCCAGGGAATGGCATATATAAACACGACCAGTAAAGACTCAGGCGGAAGTTAATTTTCCATTTTTTTACCTGTTAACTATACCCATTGCTTCAATGTCGGAGTCGCAGGAACCCACACATTTTTATTGTGAACAGGTGATTTGTAATAAGTAAACTTTCCCCCTTTATTGATCGATCTTTGTTAATCTGTTTGAAGATCCGGAATAAATTTACTAACGTTAACCCAACGCGATGTATGATAGGAACGTAAGAGTAAGAAGTGAAGATTATGAGGATATGGTGGATAGATAATGTTTGACTGAACTCTTGAAGTGGTTATGGTTGACGTGTTCCAGGAAACGTTCTCACGGATTTCTGTTGCATAAAGTATCGGTTGCGGAGAAGAATCTGTCAGGAATGGTATTTCCTCTTTATTAAAGGATTATGTAGAAAATGGGGCTGATGTAAAAGTTTGGATGCATCACGGCGGGTTATGATTGTAAATATCTATTGCTGACATTTAAGACTAGAGATCCTCAAAATATTTTACAAGAAAGTAGCAACAGTGTAATGATAGGCTAACATGAGAAAAATTAACTACAGTTAATGAAAGAATGGTTCGGTTTCCACTTCAGGAAAAAAAAGTTTAGAAATATATATATATATATATATATATATATATGTGAGGGAAGAGGTTATAGTAGTTCCAACGAGAGAAAAGTGTGTATATTAAGAAGAAAAGAGAAACTGCAAACGTTTTTGGTTGTAATGTGGATTTTTAAAAAGGATATTATGCTTTATTTTCCATAATTTTTCTACACGTGGGAAAACACAAGGAAATTGAAATAGATATAAGAACACACAGAGGTCGTTAAAAGATAAGAATGCCGATAACTCCTTCACCATTTCTCGGACCAATCTTAATTGCTTTATAACTCTTCATGCGGAACTTTTGACTGCCAGTTCAAGAAAGACGGTTGGGCCAATTACAAACAAAAAAAGAGAATATCTCATACCGAGAATATTTCACATCGAGAAACAATAAAAAATTAATTATTTTTAATAATATGTCCAAATCTCCACTCTTTGGTTGATGAAGTTCGCGAGACCGGAAACTCGTGTAGCAAAATTATGGAAAATAAAGCATAATATTTTTTTTTCAAAAATCCACATTACAACCAAAAACGTTTGCGGTTACTCTCTTTCTTTATATATATATATATATATATATATATATATATATATATATATATATATATATATATACTAAATCAAAAGTTTGACCTAGGTCCTGCTTACCTAGAGTGGAAAGGATATATATTGGTCCGGTTTACACAAGAAATAAAAAAAATAGATATAAGCTTTATTTAAAATAAATTCAAAGGTGTAAAAATACGACCGGATAACAGACATATCGGCGAGTTCAATTTACAAAAAATGATGCTATAAAAATATTAAATTAATTATATACTACCCTAAATCCAGTATCTACAATTTAATCATTCGTAACGACTCTTACCACCAACAAATGTGTTACAAAAAAAAACAACATTGTATATAAATTTAAATGTCCTCAAGGAGATTGTATCGCGAACGGGAAAAGAATATTTATGTGGGCCATACTACGACCACGTTGTCTCGGCGGTTAAGTTTTTTTTTATTAGAATAACATGTCTAACACCGCCAAACATTTACAACAACATGCTTGTCCACATTCGCAATTTTGATAACTTCTTGTCGAAAATATATCCATAGTATCTCGTGAAAATAATCACCATAAACTAAAAATACTTGAAACTATCTATATTAAAAAAAAGATTGAAAACAAACGTTAACAAAGTTAATTATGAATACTGCACAAATTTTCTAAAGTTTTACAAAATGTAGACTAAAATAACAAGGTCTATATTAATAGATCCACGTACCATTTTCTTATTGAAAAAGAACTCTTCACACATGATAATTAGTTACCTCACCTAGAGCGTAAACATACACCACATGGCACAAAATGTAGTGGTTCCCATTCTACATGAAAATTTATAACTTTCAGATGAACATAGCAATTTTGTCTTTGGAATTAATGAACACTATATTTTTGAGTTAAAACACACCCTGAGAATGACATTTTGTTAATGTCGAAAGTACTCGGAATAAAATATGTATCAGCACGGTAATTTTCACTCTTTTAATACCGATATTAAAAACGTCATAAATGGATCCTATTGAAAATAAGCACACAAAACATGTCTAAAATATTCAACAAAAACATGCTGCTAAAGTACACACAATTCATATATATATATATATATATATATATATATACATAATGATGATATTAGTAAACGGTATGGATATTTACAAAGGGATATAGATCCAGGGAGAGCTCTATGTCAGAGACAGAGCAATAGTCTTTATTATAAAGAAAACGGGCACAACAAAACCAAGAGTTGATATTTATTTCGTTAAGATCTGGAAATTTGTCTCAACTCTTCAGACCTCTTAGTACAGATATAAATAGAAAAGATTTGCCCATGCTTTAAATTATGTTAAATATGCGAATTTAACATTGTGGAAGGGGGGTGAAGAAAGATAGAGTAATAAGATTGTGAAAAGGGAGGAAAGGGAAGAGATAATATGCATTCAGAGACAGGAGGAAATAGAGTATATATTTAAAAAATTGAAAGCGAGACGAATAGATGTTAGTTTCAGTTTTATAAACTGACATTCAGAAATGTAGACGTGGCGACCTAAGTTTGCGGAAAAGAAATGGTTAAATGGTGACACATTGAAAATACATAAAAAAGAAACAGGAAAAAAGAAACAGGAAAAAAAGGCAAGGGCAAATAAGGAATGGAAAATCAATGAAATTTGGAAAATTTTTGTGTAAAATCGAAATTATATTCTGTCTGGAACATTCTTCGGCTAAGATTATGAAACTTATTTTTTGAAAAAAATACTTTAATATTGCTAATAATGTGTAGTTAAGAACTTTATGAAAAATTATGCAAACCTTTCCTAAAAATTTCAAATGTAACATAAAAACAGGATCTTGTCTAATATATATATATATATATATATATATATATATATATATATATATATCTGTGTGTGAGTGTGTGTAAATAAAAAGAAAAAAATAAGATTATCAATAACGTTATTTATAAAGTTCTAATAATTAATGTTGATAGTCTAAATAAAAATACTACTACTAATAATAATAATAATAATTAGGACAATTTTAGAATTTTATGGGATTACACAATACACACTGACAGAACAATCAAAGCTAACCGCCCAGACATTGTTATTAGAGACCGCAAACAAATAAAAAAAGCCACCTTATTGATATGGCAGTACCTGCAGACTGCAATGTATCTTTGAAGATCTTCAAAAGCTATCAAAATATAAGGACCTTGAAATCGAAATCTCAGAAATGTGGCACATGGGAACATCAACAATCCCTGTTGTAGTTGGAGCCCTCGGATTGATTGGAAAAGATGCCAGTAGAGAAATTGAAGGGATTCCTGGAAGTCCATGCCTTAAAGAAAGACAAAAGATTTTTTCTCACGTGTACAGCCCACACCTTACGAAGGGCTTTATCTGTGTAATTTTTTTTTTTTTTAATTGTTCAGTAGAAAATGTCATGATGCCATTTCTAACCTTTTGTGTCTCTGGGCGGGACCCGGAAATAAATGTGTACACACCAGAAATCAAAGGAAATAATAATAATAATAATAATAATAATAATAATAATAATAATAATAATAATAAAAGTAAATCTAAAAGGTAAACAATTACCTTAAAAATAATAATAATAGTGGGCATAACATTTAAATTATGTAATCCAAATAAAGTTATCGAAACTCAAATAAACAATCAAGATTACAAATCTAACTCCATATAATCATACGTATCCATATATATATATATATATATATATATATATATATATATATATATATATATACAAGAAACGTTTATACTATCTAAAAATGTAGTGTTTCTAAGATATACATAGCAATAATAACACTCACAATGAAAACAGAAGAAATTAAGCAAATATCCCAATAAATAAATATACACACAAAGACTTTGCATACATGTACATAAATAGGGGCACCAAATACACACACACACATTCACACACACACACATAAATATACATATTTGTGCATTTCGGCGATAAATTCTCTTTTAGGCATGTCAGATATATTACAGACATTATGTCTGGTAATTTTTACTAAAATCCGTTCATACTCACGAATAGCATTCCGTGTATTGATGTTAAAGGATGAAAGAAATGTGATATAGCTGTTTGAATTTCTTTTATTTTCATTTCCCAAGTACTTTCGATCTTCTTCCAAGACCATCTTCAGGGGTGGAAGTGGTACAAAACTATGTTGTCCATTAGTACTTGGGAAATGATAAATATGACAAAAAATAAATTATTTTCATATCTGATGTTATAGATTCCAAGAATTAACTCTTACGAAAGAGTAGTTGTATTATATTTTAAAACATAAAATGTTAATGCCTGCATTTTGATATGAATTCACTACGAAGGTTTAGTAACTTCTCCGCGTTTTTATATTTGTTTATAAATATTTTTCCTGGATACATAGGCCACAACGGTCTTGTAATTTCTTAAGAGTTCTAGCCTTTGAAATGAACCTCGATGCCAAATGTGGAGTGTAGCCTTTGTCAAACAGATCCCAGTAATATCTGGAAAATGTTTGATTTTTCAGGGATCTGCTGTTGAAAGAATAACTTTGATTGTATAGGCGTTGCTTCCATTTTCCTGCGGATATTCCAATGTAGAGCTTCTTCAGGTTTACATTTAAATCGAGGAAGATAGCTGCCTCATGCATCACATTTTCACACATACATTGTCCCCCAAAAGTACATTCGATTTTTCTTGTACAATTACAGTGCGGTTAATAGCTTGTATTTAACTACTATAAAAAAAATTCTAAGTTTACTATTGTGGGAAGAGATAATTTTCTCCATATTGTTTTAGGAAGAAACTGCCGATATCAATGTTGGTAAGCCTGCAGAAGGGTGGGTTGAAAAATATGACTTTCCTTTTAAAGTTTTCAAATTTCATGATAGACACATCCACTAATTTGAAAATAGTTAACTTACTTTTTCTATCATCAAACCTAGAAATTTGAAAACTTTAATAATCTTTTTAGGTAAACGTTATGTAGACATTACCCTGAAACTTTCGATTGATACATTTAAACCCTCCCAAAAAGAGAATCAAACCCCATCTGCATCAATGTCCAACCAGCTGAAGTCGATAATAGACCATCTCTTCCAAAATGTCAATTTTCTGATATGTAATCATATTCTTAAGGGCATATGAGGCTAGATAAAAAAAAATTACCTCACCCCACAGAAGAATTTAACATAGACATCATTTTCTTCTCTTCCCCTCTCTTCTTTTTCTTCTTCTTCAAATCCTCCACCCCCTCCTTTCTATTACACCCAACGTCGTACATTTGTTTATTTTGTGAAAATAATAACATATCATTCATTATTTAAAAACATAAAGCGTTAAGAGGACATATGACAAAAAATGCCTGAGGACACTGTAAGTTTGAAACCAAGGTAGCGGTTTCAACAAACCTACTGATATATATATATATATATATATATATATATATATATATATATGTATATATATATATATATATATGTATATATATATAGATAGATAGATAGATAGATAGATAGATAGATAGATAGATAGATGCGGCAGTGTAAACACAAAAATATTTGTTAAGATCGTATGTATTAAAAGTCCTCAATAACCAAACTTGTAGAGCTGTTAAATATTTAAAAAAAAATACATGAATGCTGACCAGAACACTAGCGTGGTTTCAACCACTAACGTCTCCTCAGGTGGTTTGTTCAGTAAATCAATCAAATTGAGCAAAACCACTTAAGTACTTTCATTTGAAACCGGAAGTAGTTGGGGGGGTAGCAAAAAAAAAAAATTCCAAATTTATCCGAGTTAAAATAACCCCAAACTGAACTTAGCAGATTTGCTGAATAAATCAAGTGAGGAGACCGTGGTCAGCATTTATATCTTATAAATATATATATATATATATATATATATATATATATATATATATATATATATATATATATATATTAACTTATTTAAAATATGTGTTTTCGCTACCCAGTAATAACCACGTTTCAAAAACTGAAGCGTCAGCTTTTGTAAATTATTTCTGTAAATTTACATTTAGCACTACTTTATAAAAATAAAAACAAAAAATATAAATAAGAACACCGGATTATATATCTTAATTTTCTTTATATATATATATATATATATATATATATATATATATATATATATATATATAGTGAGAGACAGGGGGATTTTGGCAGAGAGATGGAACAGAGAGTGTACGAGGGAGCAAGACATTAGCGGAATAACCTGGGACCTACATGAGACTAAATAACCTTTTCCCAGTGACTTTGAGAATGTGAGGTGGTTTTAAATGCTCATTACTTGACGATGAAATGTAAAATTTAAAAGTTAATTACGCTTCAAGAGTGATCGATTCACCGCGTTTCTCCCGTTCTAAATTTTAGAATTTCTGAGTAAGGAAAACTTCTGTGCAGTTTAGTTTTGGATCCATTCTCTTCATCCGTATTTCTTTTCTGTATTTGCCAACCAGATAATTGGTGCCGACCGAAATGAGGGATTCTTATTTTTAGCAATTCTTTGACTTTTCTTTTCATTTGTGGATATTTAATTGTTTGTTTAAATACATGAGTTCCATGAGAAATGTTATATTTTCTGTATGTTTACGTGACTCCATTATGGACGTTTTCGATGTCAGTAAATACGGTCGGCGTAAAATGTACAAGCATACAATCAGGTACAATGATTAATACAGCTATAAAAGGAAATAGATTGAAGGAAACATATATATATATATATATATATATATATATATATATATATATATATATATATATATATATATATGTATGAGAAGAGAAGGACAGATAGAAAAATGAGAGAGCCTTATTGACACAATACGCTTGATTTATAGATTTCAATTCATTTTTGTTGGGTATACATCTCATAGAGTTTTTTTTATATCTATATACTATATCATCTTATTTTTCTATCTATCTCTAAAGAATAGAAATATATAACCACGAACAAAATAAATAAATAGACAGATACAAAAAGGAATAGATAGATATATAGATAGAAACACATAGTGATAGATAGATAGATAGATGATTAGATAGATAGATAGATAGATAGATAGATAGATAGATAGGAACAGAAATAGATAAATAGATAGATAGATAGATAGATAGGAACAGAAATAGATAGATAGATAGATAGATAGATAGGAACAGAAATAGATAGATAGATAGATAGATAGATAGATAGGAACAGAAATAGATAGATAGATAGATTGGAACAGAAATAGATAGATAGATAGATAATGAAGAGCCTGACATAGATAGATAGATAGATAGATAGATAGATAGATAGATAGATAGATAATGAAGAGCCTGACATAGATTGATAGATAGATAGATAGATAGATAGATAAGGAAGAGCCTGAGACAGATAGATAGATAGATAGATAGATAGATAGATAAGGAAGAGCCTGAGACAGATAGATAGATAGATAGATAGATAGATAATGAAGTGCCTGAGATAGATAGATAGATAGATAGATAGATAGATAGATAATGAAGAGCCTGAGGTAGATAGATAGATAGATAGATAGATAGAAAGAAAGAAAGAAAGAAAGAAAGAAAGAAAAACGATGGTATAGATAGAAACAGATATAGAATAAAATATATCTTATTCTGTTTCTATCTATCTATCTATCTATCTATCTATCTATCTATCTATCTATCCCTCCATTGCCCTCTCTCAATCTACTTACCTGCTTTGCTGCTTTATCCTATTTTTCTCCATTACTCAATATCCGCCTTTACAATGCAATGCAACTAAATTTGTAAACGAAGTTTTGTTATCATTTTCAGATTTTATGTATATTTCCATGTTAGGAAAATTAATCTCAAAATGGATATATTTTGTCATTAATTTTTCTAACATTGTTCCTTTATAGAAATATGTATGCGTTTATATAAAAATACACACAGACACGCACACGCATATATATATATATATATATATATATATATATATATATATATATATATATATGATCTTGGCTCATATTTTGATGCGCAAAATGTATTTAACCTTTATACAAATATTGTTAAACTTTATTTTTGTTGTTGTTTTATTTTTAGTAGCGTTCTAAATTTATATGCAAAAGGCTACACCATCTTTCATAAATTTATTCAACGACAGAGGCCATAGAAATATATATTTGATTAACACAAATCGTCAGATATTGTTTTTACTTTTTAATTCGTTTAGCTTCTTTAAACCTCATCAATTTATATCTATTTTTTTAATCATTTCCATTCAAGCAAGGCAATAAAGTCACTAAGGTGCAAGAGTGTTTTGATCGTGAGAGAATATGAGTGTAATACTATTAAGCCGAGAGAAGAATATTGGTTTTGTATATGTCGTTTCGATTTTAATATTCGTTAACCTTCATTCGTCTGATTTTCATTTTTAAACGATTTTTACTTTAACTTTATCTAAGATACTTTTTACTTTAATATTATTTTGAATTCTCACAACTATAAATTTGACCAAATTTTTGTATTGATATGGATAGGAAGTTAATTTAGTAGCTACACAAAAATTGAAAGGGGCGTGAGACAAGCATGTTTTTTCTCCAGATTTATTCAACACCTACACCCTTGTGCAAATTAATTGAAGCAACCACTTTAGATTCCTTTCTTTCTCCATACGGTCAGTTTTTGACCAACTGGAGTGACAGTGTGTAATCGATTTGTATTTTGTCTTCAGATTAGGTCATTTGCAGTGGTGTACAGTAATATTAATCTATTTTTAAGTATATGATGAAATTTGTTTGGCCTTAAAAATATTGCGTCATCAGTGATTGCATCAGATTTTCATCAGGTCTAGAAACTATTGTCTCGACTGTCGATTAGTTGCCCACAACCATTGTCTGCGATGGGCGTTACTCCAAGGAGGCGTACGATATTGAAACGATGTCCGAATACACTGGTAAGCAAATTAAAGTACTAGACTGGCCCGGAAACTTTCATGATTTAAATGCAATCGAGAATCTGTTTTTGGTCTGCGAGGAAAGATTTCGGGCAATGAATAAGGAACTGGACAAACGACCAGAATTTATTATCCTCCTATTCGAGAAGCATAATTGGTGTTGATAAAATTTCTAAGCTCCTGAAGACAGGAAATGCAAGTACGAATTTACACGTTTTATTATATTTAAACTAAACTGTTTTCCTCTTAATAACAATCTTTAAATTTTTTGTTAAAACATTCAGAGCTAGGACCCGAAATGTCAGGCTCATAGGGTCGACTTTTACCACTATAAGATACAAAGGTAACAATGTGCCGATGGCTGACAAGAAAGGCAAATGACAGAACCTCTTAAACCAGTGTTTCGCAACCTTTTTTCCCAATGCACACTTTTCACCATAAGTCAGAATGTCATGCGCCATCTTTCCTAGTTTGTCGAACTAAAAAGGTGCACTTAATAAAATATGCATATATTATTGAAAATCTTCATATTTTCCATATTAGTATGTATACATTTACGTGGATTATTTTTATATAGGAGTTGTACAAATATAACAGCCATAGAAAATGTTGATGGATTTTTAAACTTGAATCCATGTACAGTAATTTGTTTCAATTCATAATTAATCAATTATTTTTTGAGGAACTTTCCCTGACTTTCAAAACAGCTTTTGTCCTTCTCCATAAGTTCAAAATAATCATTCTGTAAATGTTTTTTTAAGTATGTTGGTTTCAAAGAATCATTTGACAAAGCTTTGCAACAAAATACACACTGAGGCCTTTATATTCCATTGAAGAGTTTAAGAGTTTGTTTAGTGGTATATCAACACCTTATGGGTCATTTAATGCCAAAATTTAATTTCCTTGTGAGCATTAGTAACAACAATAATAAGAAGAAGACGAAGATTTCTTTTTGTGTTTTTTTTTTTCAATAGCTCAGTGGAAAATGCCATGAGGCCATTTCTGAATTTAGGTCTCTGGTCGGGATCCAGAAAGAAATGAGTACACACCAGAAATCAAAGGAAATAATAATAATAATAATAATAATAATAATAATAATAATAATAATCGTTAGAATCAACTGGATTGCTATGCGATATCCATCATCTTATATATCAGTTATGGACAATCCTCTCATTCCCCGCTCAGATAAAAAAGAAAACCGGAGGCAACAGAAACATGATTCTACTGAAGTATACTGAGAATTCTAGCAGATAAGCAACGAAGAAGTCTTAAAGAAAATGGCAACAAAAGGAACACGTATTGAGAATCAGGAAAAGACAACTGAAAGTTTTTGGACACATAATGAGGAAGAAGAGCTTAGGAAACTTAATTGTTACACACTCCTTAGCGTATTCCCACGTCCGTGACTGCTGTCTATAACGACCGACATACTTTCGGGGATCTCATGGGCGTCGCGTTAGGCACCTTAGCCGGACGTTTGGTTCATCCCACAGCGCCAGTTCTGCTTACCAAAAGTGGCCCACTCTCATTCGTTCTGCCACCACCGCAGATGACGACAGCAGAGAAGTGGGACTGCTCTGTATTCGGGAGAGTCGACCCGTTCCACCGGTTCCGAGTTCAAGAGTAGGTCGAGGCCGTGAAAGGCCAGCTATACCGAGATCAGCTTACCGGACGAGGAAGGCAGATCAGATTATCTGACAAGTTTGTGTGATTGGATGGCGCGCTTCAGTGCAGGAACCTTAGCAACGACAGAAAAAAAAAAAAAAAACTTCTAACGGCCACAAAAGATAGAAAATTGACACAACACATAATAGGAGTAGGGAAATATGCAATTTTAAGAAAATGAAAGAATATTGTCATAATCTTTAACTTTTTTTTTCGTTGTGACCTGTGTAATTTAAAAACTGTCTTGTCAAATAATTCTCTGGAAACATATTGATACTGTCATAAACATGAACGCACCTCTACAACCACTGTTAACAATATGAGATCAAAACATAATTTTGGAGTTGTTAAAATTAACAACCCATTCCTTGCACCAGTTAATAACAGATTAAAGGTCATATCGGAGATCAGCTGACATTTTTACTTTGTCGGTACTTTTGGGCCGGTAAATTGTTATCATTAGGATAAGTGCAGAGTAGGGAATTGATGAGATCGAGAAGGTCGTTTATGTAAAGAAGGAACAATGTAGTTTCAAGGATAGGGTACTGAAGGTACCCAGCATTAAGGGTCTAGAAGTGTGGCCTTTCAACACGAAGTTCACAATCGTTTTTGTTAAGCACGATTTGATTAAGTCACTTATGGTATGAACAGTTATCCGGCTGCCTAATAAAATCTCACACCACAAATAATGGAATGGTAAATAATTGTAATAAAGTAAGTTCTTCTAAGCTGAAATACTGGTGGGATATTTAGCATATATATATATATATATATATATATATATATATATATATATATATATATATATATATATTAATTGATTCATCGAGTCTGATAGAAACCTCAGGAAGCACTGGACGGCCGTTTCGTCCTATATTTGGGACTCATCAGCAGTGCGCATCCACTACCGAGGGAATCGAAATTTTTTTATGTTTAACATTCCTTTTATAGATACAAGTATTTAAGTAAATGCTCTGTTTATAATAAACAGTATTAAATAACATTTACCGGCCTGAATGTCCGAGAAATTTTCATAGAAAATATTCGTCCTTTGACAGGATTCGAACCTGCATCCTATACGTGACCGCCATTTACGCTGACGTGCCTAACCGATTCGGTCACAAAGGAGCGTTCGGTTGGCAAGGTCGAATTTACTGCTTCTAAACTTCAATCTTCCATGAATCTCGTACATTCATGACTGCTCATGGCGTATCAAATGTAAACAAATGACGTCATACATTAAGAAATGGACAAAGTCCGACAATTTATGTATTAAAGACATTTTTTATGTTTAACGTTCTTTTTATAGATACAAGTATTTAAGTAAATGCTCTGTTTATAATAAACAGTATTAAATAACATATACCGGCCTGAATGTCCTAGAAATTTTCATAGAACGAATATTTTATATGAAAGTTTCTCGGACAGTCAGGCCGGTAAATGTTATTCAATACTGTTTATTATAAACAGAGCATTTACTTAAATACTTGTATCTATAAAAAGAACGTTAAACATAAAAATGTCTTTAATAAATATATATGAATATAAGTATATCCAGAAATTGTTGCCTGAATATGTTGAATAAAAATAATTTTATCTTGAAAAAGAAAGAATTGGATAACAAAATCTGGCATTGTTCATATATCAAGAGACTTCCTTTTTTAATTTTATCAGAAGATTCATATCTATCTATCTATCTATCTATCTATCTATCTATCTATTGCTGTTCATATTTCATTTTGGTCTACTTTCACTCTCTCTCTCTATCTCTCCCTCTCTCTCTTTATATGTCTATATATCTATCTATCTCAGTCTCTTCCTATCTATCTATCTATCTATCTATCTGATGTGCATACCTCATTCTGGTATAGTCTCTCTCTCTCTCTCTCTCTATTTATCTATCTATATCAGTCTGTTCCTATCTTTCTATCTCTCTATCTATATGATGTTGTTCATACCTCATTCTTGTATGCCCTTTCTCTCTCTCTCTCTCTCTCTATTTATTTCTCTCGTGATGTTTATGTCTCATTCTAATCTACTCTCTCTCTGTATTAATCTATTATCTAATGCTGTTCATAACTCTTTCTGGTCTATCCCCTATCTATTATCTATCTATCTATCTATCTATCTATCTATCTATCTATCTATCTATCTATGACATCCTTGTAATCTATCCATCTCCTACCCAGCTTTCTTTTTCTTTTCTTTTTTTCTTCCTTGCTAATTAATTAGTACAACCGAAGCCCGGTGTTCCCGTGGCGCGTGCATTATTCAGCCAATATTTTAAATAATTTCATTTGATGCAACAAGAAAAGAAGAAGATTTCAACCAAGACACCAAGAAAGTAAGAAAATGAATTCATTTTTTTGTCCCTGTGGTTACAATAATCATTTCCTAGACTATTCTTTGTTTGCTTACTCTTTCACTTCTCAGAAGATAACATCTTGCTGTAAGAAAATTCATTCGATCGTTTTTGGTTTTTTTTCTAATTAGTTTCTCGTCGTTTCCAAGTACATGGATTTTAACCATTTTTAAATTAATTTATCTGTAAAGTTTTTAAAAATCTTTTCTTTTCATTGAATTATTTCTGATTTTAATCATTGTTCTATTAAGCTACAGACGAATTGAATCAATGGTTTGAGTGATAGAAGTTGTCGGCTGATTCAGTCAATCATTCCTCATTCTTTGTAAACGTCAATATATTGATACCGTGTTTCGTCTTGATAGTCAGTCTAATTCTGTGTCTCCTTATTCGTAGAAATAGGCACTGGCTTATTCTTAGTAATGTCTCTAATATGGGCTTGGGTTTTTCAATTTGTTCGTTTAAATTCTATTCCTTTCATTTCATTTCTTATTATCAATTCTTTCAATCATTCATGTTTTTTTTTTTTTCGTTTCTTTTTTCTTCATTTTTTTCCTGGAGCTTTTTACCGGCAGGATTTTGTCTGTAAATATGTCAGATTTCAATTTTTTCTTTTCTTTTCTTTTCTTTTCTGTTCGTTTCTTTCTTTCTTTCTTTCTTTCTTTCTTTCTTTTCCTGGAATTTGTTCTATTATTTTGATTCTTTCTTTCTTTCTTTTTTTCTCTCTTGTTTTTTTCTAGATGTTTTTTTCTTTCTTTTGTTCCGTCTTTTGTTCTTCAATCTAATTTCTTTTATAATTGTTCTTGAAGTTTGTTTTTCTCGATACATCTTTATTTGGTTGATTCTTCTTTCTTTCTTTCTTCCTTTCTTTATTAATTAATTTATTTATTTATTATCCTTCATTTTTCTTCCCTCTTCTTTATTTTTTTTCTATATTTTTTTATTTATTTATTGTCCTTAACTTCTTTCTTTGACTCGTTCTTGTCAATTCATTATTTATTTATTTCATTCGTTCTTTCTTTCTTTATTTGTTTGTTTGTTTCTTTTTATTTATTTATTGTCCTTAAATTTTCCTTCTTCCTTAACGTTAATTGTTTCTTTCTTTCTTTCTTTCTTTCTTTCTTTCTTTATCTATTTATTTCTTTTTGTTTATTTATTGTCCTTAAATTTTCCCTCTTCCTTAACGTTAATTGTTTGTTTGTTTGTTTGTTTGTTTCTTTCTTTCTTTCTTTCTTCATCTATTTCTTTCTTTTTATTTATTTATTGTCCTTAAATTTTCTTTCTTTCTTAACGTTAATTCTTTCTTTCTTTCTTTCTTTCTTTTCATTTATTTATTGTCCTTAAATTCTCCTTCTTTCTTAACGTTAATTCTTTCTTTCTTTCTTTCTTTTTATTTATTTATTGTCCTTAAATTCTCCTTCTTTCTTAACGTTAATTCTTTCTTTCTTTCTTTCTTTTTATTTATTTATTGTCCTTAAATTCTCCTTCTTTCTTAACGTTAATTCTTTCTTTCTTTCTTTTTATTTGTTTATTGCCCTTAAATTCTCCTTCTTTCTTAACGTTAATTCTTTCTTTCTTTCTTTCTTTTTATTTATTGTCCTTAAATTTTCCTTCTTTCTTAACGTTAATTCTTTCTTTCTTTCTTTCTTTCTTTCTTTCTTTCTTTCTTCATTGAGTTATTTATTGTCCTTAATTTTTTCTTTCACACTATTTATTTATTTAGTTATTAAATTTCTCGCATTATTTATTTATTGTCTCTAAATTCTTTCTTTCTTTATTTATTTTTCTTTATTCATTCTTCTTATTTAATTCTTTCATTCTTTTTTTTTCTTTCATTCATTTCTAAATCTATAATAATGCTTTGCATTTCCCATCACCAAACAATTGTTCCATATTAACAACCTATAGACAAATAAAACACATCAATCGAGTAACGACCTAGTTGCAATATGGCCAAAGAAAATCATTTTATTTGGATTTTGTAAAATTCTTCAAAACTACATGTAATGATGTTGTGTTTTCATAAAGCAAATGCAAAATCAGCACCGAAATTAATGCCTCCTTATTTTATTATCTTCACTCACACGAAGACAAATTATCTTTTCTTTATTTAATTCCATGATTGCATTAATATTTATTCCGTAATTATATGAGTATTCATGAATACTTGACTCATTGTTTATGAACTTATTGCGAATTTTATTCTATTCTATTTTTTATTCTATTTCATTCTATTCTTTTATTCTCATTCTTTTACTCTATTCTTTTATTCTATTCTTTTATATTTTTTTATTCTATTACATTATATTCTTTTATTGTTATTCGTTTATTCGTATTCTTTTATTCTATTTTATTCTACTCTTAATTCTATTCCTTTATTTCATTCTATTCTTTTCTTCTATTTCTTCATTCAGCTTTTATTCTATTCTTTCATTCTAATCTTTTATTCTTATTCTTTTATTCTGTTTTATTCTATTCTTTATTCTATTTTTATTCAATTTCATTCTATTCTTTTATTCTATTCATTTATTCTATTACTTCATTCTTATTCTTTCAATCTGTGTTATACTATTTCATTCTATTCTTTTATTCTATTTTATTCTATTATTCCTTCTATTTTTATTCTATTTCATTCTATTCTTTCGTTCTTATTCTTTTATTCCATTTTATTCTATTCTTTTATTCTATTCATTTATTCTATTACTTCATTCTTATTCTTTCAATCTTATTCTATTCTGTTATTCCATTTTAAACTATTCTTTTATTCTATTCTTTTCTTCTATTCTTTACTCTATTCTTTTATTCTATTATTTTATTTTATTCATTTATTCTTATTTTTTTATCTATTTTATTCTATTCTTTTATTACTAATTCTATAATTACTGATATTTTATACTTCAGTTATATAATTATCGCTTTTTTTTACAATAATGTTCACTCTGTATATGGCCGAAGTGCCACTCGAAGCAGAGGCTTACAAATAAGAGGTATCACCCCAACCAAGGAGATAAATCCACAAAGACGCAAGTGCCCACCGGAAGTGGAAGGCTTTAGAAAGAACGGGAAACCTAATTATAAATAGGAAACAAGAGATAATAATGTACTCCTGTCTAAAATAACGGAGAGAAGCGTACACTGTGAATAGACAAATCTATCTACTCCTGTGTATTTCCGAATTATAATATAGTCTCCTTATTTCTGAATCATTATGTCATTTTTTTTTAAAGTTTCATTGCGAATTATAGTTTATTCTTTTTAATCCAGAAGTTTATATTTGACAAATTTTTATTCCTGGATTATATTATTATTTACAGCTTAATTACCGGATTCTAATCTACAGGATTGTCTCCTTCACCTGCACAATATAATTTTCTATTTCAGATGGGTGACAAGAAAATGACGCTGTTCATACAGTTCTTTTCGATGTGTGAGAACATCAATGAAAGGGAATAAACTAAATCCAGTAGATGTGCTTTGTGTTAATATATTACTTGTTCTAGTGTTTTGATTAATTTTCATTAGGGAGGTAACAAGACCTTCGAACCACTCTGTTCTATGGCCAAGAAATGGGGGATATGATTAATACTAAAGAACAATGCAAAACTGATCCCTCACTTTTTATCACCTTTTCATTATCGATAAGGATGTTTAGAAAATTCTTTTATGAATCTACAGGGTGGTCCGAAAGTCGCGTCATCCTCTGTATAATATAATTTTCAATTTGAGATGGGTGACAACAAAATGATGGTGTTCATACGGACTTTTTCGATGTGTGACAGCCTCAATGAAAGGGAATAAACTGAATCAAGTAGATGTGTCTTTGTATTACTGTATTACTTGTTGTTCTATTGTTCTGATTATTTTTTGGCAGCGGGTATAATATCTGTATATTTTCCTTCGTGATTTATGCGGTTTTTAATTCTTTTATTCCTATTCTGTTAAATGATAATTCATTCTTTTATTCTTGAAATATATAATAGTTAATTCTTTTATTCCTCAATTATATAAAAGTTCATTCTTTTATTCCTGAAATATATAATATTTCATCCTTTTATTCCTCAATTATATAATAATTTATTATTTTATTCCTCAATGATATAATAATTTATTATTTTATTCCTGAATTATATAATAGTTCATTCTTTTATTCCTGAATTATATAATGTTTCATTCTTTTATTCCTGAATTATATGATAATTCAACTTTTATTCCTGAATTATATAATATTTCATTCTTTTATTCTTGAATTATATAATAATTCATTCTTTTATTCCAGAATTATATAATAATTCATTCTTTTATTTCCAACCTTTTAATTAATAATCATATAATACTAGAATTAGATAATTATATTGTGGACTTTTTGCTCAATTTTGTTCTATTCTTTGA
Source organism: Acanthosepion lycidas (assembly GCA_963932145.1). Taxonomy (NCBI): domain Eukaryota; kingdom Metazoa; phylum Mollusca; class Cephalopoda; order Sepiida; family Sepiidae; genus Acanthosepion; species Acanthosepion lycidas. The sequence goes on from OZ010600.1 coordinate 12,642,259, forward strand.
GTTAATTTATTAATTTCTAAATTTTCATACGTCTTTTATTTGTAAAGAATATTATTACTTATTCTTACCTTTTAAAAATTATTCTTTTAATTATTATTTCCGGGCCCCGGCCAGAGACCTAAGGTTAGAAATGGCATCATGACATTTTCCACTGCCCAATTAATATATATATATATATATATATATATATATATATATATATATATATATATATATATTATGTTGGTGCAAAAATAATGACGTAATAATGTATTTTTTGACGTTTAAAAATACGTCAAAAAACGACATTATTACGTCATTATTTTTGCACCAACCTAATATATATATATATATATATATATATATATATATATATATATATATATATATATATATATATATTACATAAATAAAAAAAGCCCTTAGTAATGTGTCGGCTGTACTCGTGAGAACAATTTTTTGTATATCTTTAAGTCATGGCCTTCTAGAAATCCCTTCAATTATTATACTGGAATATTTTCCAACCAGTCCTAGGGCTCCAACTACATCAGGGGTTGTTGATGTTCCCATCTGCCACATTTTTGAGATTTTTATTTCAAGGTCCTTGTATTTTGACAGCTTTTTGAATATCTTCAAAGATACATTGCAGTCAGCAGGGACTGCCATATCAATAAGGAGACACTTTTTTTGTTTGTGGTCTTTAATAACAATATCTGGGCGGTTGGCTTTGATTGTTCTATCATTGTGTATTGTGTAGTCCCATAAAATTGTAACAGGTCCTATCTCCGTAACCGGGTCTGAGTGGTGTTTATACCAGTTTCTTCATGTTTCCTTCCTGTAGAAGTTTCAGATTTTCCAGTGCAAATATTAGCCAACTCTCTCATGCCGGGTTTCATATTCAGTGGTTTCCAATACCGTGCAACCTGATACAAGATGATCGATTGTTTCTGGGTAATTATCGCAGAACATGCATTTTGTTTTTTGTTTTTGTTTATTCTTATTATTTTTTCCTTTGATTTCTGGGGTGTGCACATTTCTTTCCGGGTCCCGCCCAGGCACCTAAGGTTAGAAATGGCATCATGACACTTTCCACTGACAAAAAAAAAAAAAAAAATTACATGGATAAAGCCCTTCGTAAAGTGTGGGCTGTACTTGTCAGAACAATTTTGTGTCTTTCTTTCAGGCATGGGCTTCCATGAATCCCTTCAATTAGTCTACTGAAATCTTTTCCAACCAATTCTAGGCCTCTAACTACAATAAGGATTGTTGATGTTCCCATGTGCCACATTTATTATTATTGTTGTTGTTGTTATAATAATAATAATAATAATAATAATATTAGGTTGGTGCAAAAATAATGACGTAATAATGTCGTTTTTTGACGTATTTTTAACGTCAAAAAACGACATTATTACGTCATTATTTTTGCACCAACCTAATAATAATAATAATAATAATAATAATAATAATATTCCTGGAATGTTTTATTACAGTTTTTCAAGATTTGCTGTGGAAATCCCAGAGTTAGGTAAAGAAAACCAATCGAACATCTTCGAGCAGCGTTTCTGATATTTTGATGTCATACATCTGAGAAGAGCTTCCGAAGAATTTCTTTGAAAATTGAAGGAAACTGGAAACAAAATTCTCGTTCTGCCCTCAGGTTGTGTCTATTATGAAAGACAAAGAGGCACGAGATATTTGTTTTTCCGAGTGAATAATGTGAATAAAAGAAGATCAATGATTTATCGATTAAACAAAGAGAAAATGAAACGTTTTTTTGTTGTTTTTTTTAAAATTATCTGCCTCGTTCGTTTACAAACAATTATTGCTCATTGATTCCATTATGTCTGGCTGTTAAACTGTTCAAAAATGTCGTTTTCTCAGAAATAACTTTTATATTTTCAGCCATTTTCCCTTTGACATTAATTCGTTAGATTTTAACTATGTCTTTCTAGAGCTTGCATTTCAACTCAGTATGCGACCTCCTTCCATATTCCATGGTTGAGAAGTAAATTCCGCTCGAAAAGCTTCTGCCCACGAATCACTGCTCTGTGGAACCGATTTAAAGAGGATGTTTCCCCGATTATTACAATATTAATCTCTTTAAGTCTTTTATATAACAGCCCCCTCACCACCACAAGGAATGTATATGGCACAAGGCCGAGTTTATCGTGGGTTTTCCGAGACTGTAGGCTCGGCCAAAATTATTCCTTTAGAAACCGTTAAACGAGTCCAGCACCTATCTACCTACCCGAACGAAACTTTACCCTTTGGTAAATCCTCTTCCGGGTTCCTCTCTGCTCAAAGCAGATAGTTCGACAGTACGAAGAAGATAGTTGTTCAACCTCTTTAAGTCTATAGTATTTCAATTTCAATTTGAGATTAATTAAAGTCAATTTGGGATTAAGCAAGTTCATAATGAAATAGCCAAGTTCAAAATGGAATAGCCAAGTTCAAAATGGAATAGTCAAATTCAAGATGAGACATAGCAAATTCCAATGGGGATAATCAAATTCAAAATTTGATGTAGCAAATTCAAAATGAAATAGTCAAATTCAAAATCTGATGTAGAAAATTCAAAATGAAATAGTCAAATTCAAAATTTGATGAAGCAAATTCAAAATGAAATAATCAAATTCAAAATGAAATAATCAAATTCAAAATCTGATGTAGCAAATTCAAAATGAAATAGTCAAATTCAAAATTGAATAAGCAAATTTGATTTAGGACATAACAAGTACAAGATGGATTAGGCAAATTCAATTTGAGAGTGAACAGTTATTTTGCTAAAAAAGACTTTGAAATTAAATATTTTCATAATAAAATAATAATGTTCAACTAAACTTTACTATTGAAATGTTTTATCTTTTAGGAGCAATCAATGAATCAAGAAAATTCCGGAATTGTGTATTTTTTTTGGATGCAGCCTTCAGCATTTAAAATTTCTCACTATATCTATCTTTTTTCCAAATTTGTCTTGATATATGCATTTAGTATTTCCTTGCTGCTTTTTCTTAGGGTTTTCAACATTTACCCTGTTATCTGCCAAATGATTTCATTTTGAATAACTCTCTCTTTTTTAACACAATATACAGTCTATCCATCTCTTTCTTCTTCTCTACTCCTTGATTGACTTACCAGTGAAAGTGCCAGAAACTCTAACTTTGACACAAATTCATCCGTTCAAGAATACCCACTTGTAAGAAATTGATAGTAAAATCTACCCAACGATACGCTCCGAATTTTAATTATCTGATTTACTACCCAGTATATTTTTTATTCCATGCTATTTGTTTATTGAAACCCGCAGATAAGTTCGAAATATTTTTTTTTTCGTAATGAATCTGCTTAGTCCCGGTTCAAACTTGTTTATTTTTTTATGAATTTGCTTCGTTCCAAATCAGACTTGCTTATTTCATTTTGAATTTCCTGCGTCCAATTCTGAACCTGGCTATTTAATTTTGAATTTGCTAAGTCACATTCTGAACTTGGTTATTTCATTTTGAATTTGCTTAGTCCCAAAATAACTTAGTTTAGTCCCAAATTGAACTTGAAATGGTATAGAGTTAACCGTTATCTTCCACTTCTATCCATAGAAACTGCCTCTTAACATAATCATTTATTAGGTTAGTGCAAAAATAATGTCGTTTTCTCACATAGTAAAATATGTGAGAAAACGACATTATTTTTGCACCAACCTAATACATCGAGCACCTCCGGGCATTGTAGAGATTGAACCGTATCGCTTAAATCTCTTCATTTATTTATCTTTGGGTAGCAGTTCGTTTTTAATCATGTTATTCTAAGAACGGCGGGAATGCAACTATCTTACAGGATGTGTCTAAAACGATTATATGCTTTGACCAGATTTTCTTTTATTAAGGATGGCCATAACGTTACTAATAGCACTCATCATCAAGTCATTGGTCTTTTTTTATCCCATGACCTGGAGGGGCGTAGTGGCACCATATATATTGCAGCCACAGTAGAAGATAGGCTAACGGAGCCCAACCCTTCCAGGACTGTTTTGAATTCAAAGCTTTTTCTTCACCTAGATCGGTTCACACCAAAGTTTATAGAGCCCAATCTCTCCTGCTATTTACCCATAGCTGGGGGAGAAGAAGACGACTCATACCTTTCCCAAAGGTGTTAGCATGTAAGTGAATGTAATTCTGGTCTGAAATTCGTATTCGTTTCTCCGATTCTTCAATCCGAGCCACTATTCAACTCCACCTCAAACATAATACAGTAGAATCCCTGACAAGCGGACCAAGAAGGACTTGCGGATATAAGGAATTGGTTGCAAAGTCCGCATATTAGGGGCTATATTTAGTTTAAAATAAAAAGAACTGAAATCAGGCTTAAGATTTATTTTCAATTTTTTATATTAAAAAAAATAAGCTAATGGCGAGTGAAATATAACGGAATTGATTTTAAGGAAAAAGAAATAAATTATGTAACGTTAATGAAAATTCATTAAAATTAAGTTTGCCACGTATGCAAAACAAATAATGTATCGAGGATTTTTTAATCGCTGTTGCATGATGATTCTTTCTCTTCTAATGTCAACTTTTTCCGCATTTCGTTTTGCTTTTGTTTTTAAAATTGTTTTAATCGAAAGACAATTTTTAACTCTGCGTGCGTTATTGCAATTGTCATACCTGCATGCTGGTTTTCTTTACATAAAACTGACAACCTTTTCAATAACATTTTTTTTCAATTTTAGTCCAGGTTTTATCATAAACATGTTTTTTTTATTGTTCATTGTGACAGTGTAAACGCTAGAGAATAGTTTCTTTGGAAGATTTTATATCCAATGTTGACTTTCCTGTGTCATTAGTTACCATGAACTTTCACCAGCGTCTAGTCTGTTTAAAATTTCCAATTTTTGCGATAATTCCAATGCTGTTCCTTTCCTCTTATTTCCATCATGTTTTGCAACGATACAAGCCATTAGGGGGGTGGAAACAAGCATCTGCAATTATCCAAAGTAAATTACCTGAAAAATAATAATTTCAAATATACTCAGCAACATCATGTCCGGATATGAGGGATTCCGTATAGAAGGACTTCTGGATATGTGGGATTCCGGATATGAGGGATTCTACAGTAATTCGTTATTTAAAATTTTGTCTGATAAGTTCTTCATCCATCTTCAAGTGTAGAATCTCGAATAGTAGATTTGGTGTATTCCTGTTAAGAAAACATTATCAAATACCTCTCATTCCGCCCCCAAAATAAAGAAACTCCGCGCATTGGATTAGTTCCATATTCAGCATATATTTTTCTTTTTGTGATGTGTAAGATTCTCCGTAAATATGTAGCCGATTTTAAAACAGTTCATACCTATTTGCTTATCTAATACACTGTATACTTTCTTCAGTATAAATCGAGTTTATCACCCACTAGTTATCTCATTTTTTTTTTTTTTTTTTTTTAAGCGGAAGACATTTTTTAACTATGCGTGTGTTATTGCAATCGTCATAGTTAAATGCCGGCTTTCTTTTCATAAAACTGACTACCTTTTCAATAGCTTTTTCAATATAAGTCCAGATTTCATCACAATCGTGCATCTCATCGGTAACTTGTTGCAGATGTGTCTCGTTGTCACCTTCAAATCAGTTACATATCATTCAAATATTTCAAAAACACACATTATGTCCGGATATGCAGGATTCCGGATATGAGGCAATCCGGATATGTGGGATTAGTGTTAGGGTTAAGTGGAAGTGATTGGCAATGATTCTCCGTTATCTTCAAGGTGTCTCATCGATGATTCCATGGAAATGCTGGACAAACTCAACATTCCTGACAATACCTGTAAGACTTTATTTTAAAGATATTAATAGTTTAGTGATATACGTCTTACTATTTAACCCATAGCTGGTGGGATAAGAGGTGAATTCACACCTTTCCCAAGTGTGATTTTCCCGGAAAGGAATATAATGAAAGCAACTGGAATTGGAACTCAGCTCTCCAATTTCCATTATCCATCACATTACCCGCACATCCAAGACTGTAGAACCAGGTTTTTCGAAAGGGTCACCCAACAAGGTACTGACCAGGCTCAACGTTGCTTAACTTTGTTGAGCATACGGGAACCGGCGTTTTAATGTAACACGGCCGTAAGCCTGATAGATGGATAGTAAAGTGTCAGATGCGAATTAGATCAATAAAGGTAAGATGTGAAGAGCCATAATTATCTCATTTCTTAAGAATCTTGACAAATCTCGTTTCTATATTAAGACATTTTATGTTTAACATTCTTTTTATAGATACAAAGATTTAAGTAAATGCTCTGTTTATAATAAACAGTATTAAACAACATTTACCAGCCTGAATGTTCGAGAAATTTTCACAGAAAATATTCGTCCTCCGACAGGATTCGAACCTGTATCCTATAAGAAACTTGTCGGGGGATGAATATTTTCTGTGAAAATTTCTCGGACATTCAGGCCGCTAAATGTTGTTTAATACTGTTTATTATAAACAGAGCCTTTACTTAAATATTAGTATCTATAAAAAGAATGTTAAACATAAAACTGTCTTAAAATAATTGTCGCACTTTGTCCATTTAATATATATATATATATATATATATATATATATATATATATATATATATATATATATATATATATATATATATATATATATGTATTAAATTTATAATTTAATATTGATAGATATTTTGTTAAATAAAACAGTTGAAATGTTAAAAAAATATGGTTGATATGCGTTTATATGAGTTGTAAGCTTCGTGTTGGTTGAAGTCTTTGGAAAGCTGAATATTCCTCTTGTAGAAATCGAAGCTTGGCAACTTGTCTTCCTGCTTCAGACATTTTTGGATCCATATGGAATACACCAGCCTTAAGCGACGATTCCTATCCCATTGTCTCAGCATATGGTGAGGTCATCTTTCCACTTTTCCCTGTTTTTCATTTAATTGACCCTGTCGAGTGAGACTGATTCCCTTCGGGCGAATAAATGGGATGGATTTTGAATAGTTTCGCCCTAGGATCACCACCTCCTGTCGAAAACAGCTCCGACCGCACGATTAACGGTCGGCCTGGAATAATCATTTTCTTCCCACAACCATGCCGTTCCACTTTCTCATTTACGCTTAATGGTACGTTTCACTTTCTTTCGAGTATTTTTTTCATCGAATTTACGACATGTAAGGAAGTAAAGTTACTAAGACGCAATGGGTTTTTGATTGTAGAATATTTATAAAGCAGGAATATTATTAATGAGCGAGAAGGGAAAAACAGAAAAGGAATCAATAGGTAACTAGTGAAATTCCATTTAAATTTATGAAGTTAGCTAGAAAGCACAGAGTCGGAAGAAAGATCCAGAAACTAAAAGAAGGAGAATAAATGTTAGCATATAACTTACGGTTACATCGAGCCAATTCCATTAAAATTTGTGACAACTTGCTTCCAATTCATGGAAGACTAGGTGACATAGCGAATATATTATCCGAAGACGAGGTACCATCCCGAAAATCTTATCCTAAGATTAGGTACCATAGCGAAGATCTCATCGTAAGACGAGGTACCATAGCAAAGAGCTCATCCTATGAATAAATACCATTTGAAACAGCTCATTCTAAGACTAGGTACCATAGCTAAGATTTCATCCTAAGACAAGGTACCACAGTAAGGTGCTCACCCGAAGACTATGTACCGTAGCGAAGAGCCAATCCAAAGTGTAGGTACCATATCGAAGGTCTCATCCTAAGACTAGGTACCATAGAATGAAGCTCATCCTAAGACTAGGTACCATAGCGAAGAGCTCATCCTAAGACAAGGTACCATATCGAAGGACTCATCCTAAGACTAGGTACGATAGAATAAAGCTCATCCTAAGACTAGGTACCATAGCGAATAGCTCATCCTAAGACAAGGTACCATATCGAAGGACTCATCCTAAGATTAGGTACCATAGAATAAAGCTCATCCGAAGACTAGGTACCATAGAATAAAGCTCACCCTAAGACTAGGTGCCATAGAATAAAGTTCATCAGAAGACTAGGTACCATAGCAAAGAGATCATCCTAAGACAAGGTACCATATCGAAGGACTCATCCTAAGACTAGGTACCATAGAATAAAGATCATCCGAAGACTAGGTACCATATCGAAGGTGTCATCCTAAGACTAGGTACCATAGAATAAATCTCATCCGAAGACTAGGTACCATAACGAAGATCTTATTCTAAGAGTAGTTACCATAGCGTATATCTATTTTAATAAAAACACAAAATATGCCACATGGTCAAAGTGGGAATGTGGAAAAACACGATCTTTCTTATAATTAAATATAACTGCCCACAATCACTGACCCCAAAATACTACAGTATTCCTCATACTACAAGAACGCAGTCTTACGTAGCATTTTTACTACATCTACCATAATAATATACAATCTCCAGGAAAGTCCGAACTTGTCCACATATGTAAAATTCTTATCTGTGGTGGTGGAGGCGTGAATATAGTTTTTTTTACCATCAGTTTTTTTAATTATGCCAAGTTATATTCAGGCTTATGTTTTTCAGCATATATACATACATACATACATATATATATATATATATATATATATATATATATATATATATATATATATATATATATATATATGGTCCCAGCTATGTGCAAATACTTAACCCCGAAAAGTAACATAGCAAAGAGCTCATCCTGAGGCTAGGTACGTTAAGTTCAAAAAGTTTAAAAAAATGTTCTAATACCAGCAATAAATTTTTGTAACAATATTTCCAGCAATAGAATTTTGAAGGAAAAATATTACCAGCAATACATTTTTGAAAAATATTACTATTTAATCTTGCCGGCATTAAATCCCCCATTGAGGTTGATAACAAAATAAAAAAAAAGAATAGTTTCCATTTCACTGAAGCAAACTTTAAGCCACTAAGACATAAATGTTTACATGGTGTGGAAGAATTAGAAACAGAAACATTAACAATGAACGAGAAGATGAAAGAATAATCTGGAGGACAGTAGAATAATCTGGAGGACAGTAGATTGCGATTGCATTTAAATTTTTGCAGATTAAAATTGGCTGGAAAGTATGGAAGTGAGTTCCATAGCTTTGACTTGTATCGGTTTTCACCCTGGTCGGGTTGAACCAGCTTCCTTCCGAGCAAGTACAGCATAACGGACCATCGCTACCCGCGCTCGCCGATCCTGAGCCAGGTCACACGAAATGGCGAGCCAATCGTGATTCCATCGTCGAAGACCAACTACTTGTGGACCCGATAGTACTGCTAGGTCATCCTTGATTGTGCCAGCCCACGTCCTCAGCTGCCCACCGACACGTTTTCGTCAGCCAGGAAGAGAAGAAGCGAGAAGTACATCGCGGATGAGCTCTCCCTCCGGGCGTCTAGCTGACTGCTCGAACCATCGGAGACGAGGCTGGAGCAGGACTGGTGGAAGAGGACGGAGACCCAGGCGACGACGTAGAGTGGCTGTGGGTGCACGATCGATTCGGCGGCATCGTAGAATGCAGCGAAGGCAATCGTTGTCAAACACTTCAGGCCTTCGTAGGTCAACTGTACTGAGTTCCACAAGCGTTATGTACGAGAGAAGAAACTGTTAGCGTAGAATTTACGGTTACATCTAGCCAGCTCAACTGTAAAGTGATGAGATATTGATCCTAGCCTGCACTTAAATTCAAAATGTCATGGTACCATGACGATATGCGACATCTAATTGTATACAAATACAAAATGTGGCACAGGGCCAAAATATGGAGTTTCCTAAAGAGTTTGGTTTTCTGTCTTATAATTAAACTTTGATAGCCACAATCACAGGCACAAACATACCACAATATTCCTTATACCAAAACAATAGATTCTTACTTAGCATTCTTACTACATCCACCACAATACTACAAAAAAACAAAACACAAAAAAACATAGGGAAGATCTTGTCCAAGACTATGAAAGTATCAGGTCATCCCATAAGTTCTGTCTGAATTTTAACTTTTTGTAAAAATGAACGAAATTTAAAGAGTATTTTATAATGTCTAATGGAGCTGAATATTATTTTTATGTTTAGATGCATTTAAACTGATCAAATCTTATTTCAGAGAACAATAAAATAAAATTTTGTATGATTAAAACCCTGCTAACATGGAAGGACCCAAGAATCATTTGAGGCACATAATGCTTTATGAGTTCAAGAAAGGAAACTCAGCAGCCGAAGCGGCTAGAAACATTCACTCAGTTTATGGAGAGGAATGTGTGAATGAAAAAACTTGCAGAAGATGGTTTGCAAAATTCAGAAGCGGAGATTTCACCCTTGAAGATGAAGATCGAACCGGACATCCAGGTGAGTTTGATAAAAAGCTTCTTGAAACAGCCCTTGAATATACTCTTGCTTTATCAGTTGAGGAATTAGCAGTGGTTCTCAGTTCAAAGCATACAACTGTTCATCGTCATCTTCAACAACTTGGAAAAGTTCCTAAACTTGTAAAATGGGTGCCTCATGAATTGTCTGAAAACAATCTCAAATCCCGAGTTGACATATGCTCTTCTCTCCATTCTCGCCAACTTGTTTCACCTTTTTTAGATAGACTTGTGACTGACGACGAAAAATGGAGCTTTTATCGAAATGTTAAGCGTCGTAGACAGTGGCTTGGTAAAGGGGAAGGACCCCAGCCACAGCCGAGAAGGGAACTTCATGGGCAAAAGTTTCTTCTTTCAGTCTGGTGGGATCGCCAAGGAATAAACCACTTTGAATTCTTACCACCTAATGCAACAATTAATGCTCAAATATATTGTCAGCAATTAGAGCGTTTGAACCAAGCTTTAAGGAAAAAAAAACTGCTCTAGTGAATCGAAAAGATGTAATGTTTCATCAGGACAATGCGCGACCGCACACAGCAAGAATCACGTCACAAAAGATCGAAAACTTGGTTGGGAGAAAATTCCTCATCCACCTTATTCTCCCGATCTTGCTCCTTCAGACTACCATTTGTTTCGTAGCTTACAGAATCATTTGGAAGAAACTGCTTTTGTAATACAGGAAGAGGTTAAAACAAACATTTGTGAGTTGTTCGAATCAAAGCCAAAAGAATTTTACAGTAATGGAATTAGTAAGCTTGTTAATAGATGGAAGTAAGTCATAGATAATCAGGGAAAATACATTGTTGATTGAATCTGTAATTAAATGTAACATTTGGTCACTTGTTTTCTTTATTCAAAATTTGGACAGAACTTATGGGATGACCTGATATTTGTAGAAATGGTAAAGGGTTCATCTCACAAAGTCCATGTAAAGAAGAAAAGAGTGTGGAAGGAGATTTTTTATGTGTGCTGGTCATTCATAAGTTGATGACTTTCAAAAGAAAAGTACAATTTCAAAGTGCCCTGGGTAAGACGATAAACTACATCCTACAGCAAGGCCTCTGATCAGGAGGATTCGAGGCTCGCGCAATCAACACTTAATTGCTGATGTTCCCAGGTTCTCCCTGACCCAGGGTGGTAAGACTTGTTAGGGCCCCAACTATGGGTAAATAGTTACCCCCCCACCAAAAAAAATAAATTAAATGCTCTGTTTATAATAATCAGTATTAAACAACATTTACCGGCTTGAATGTCGGAGTACGAATAGTTTCTGTGAAAATTTCTCTGATATTCAGGCAGTAAATTTTGCTTAATACTGTTTTTTATAAACAGAGCATTTACTTAAATATTTGTATCTATAAAAAGAATGTATAAATATAAAAATGTCTTAGAATTCTGAAGTATGTCTACTGCGCCATATTTTTATATAAGAAATGAAGAGACTACAACTGACTCTCAAATTTCTTTTTCTGTGATGTTTCCCTTCAGGACGTAGGCAATCATTGCTCCTCCACTTCCCCCTATCACATGTAGCTCTCAATAACTTTTATTCCTTTGCTACCTTCTCCAGGACACGTTATGTCATCCTCTTGCTTAAGCCCGCCAGGTATGTCATTCGTTAATTTCCCTTGTCTCTCTTACCCTGTATTCGACTGTGTGTATCAGATATCTCCAAGCCCTCCTTTTTCATTATGTGTCCCAGAAATTTCAGCTGCCTCTTCCTGATGTTAAGTATAAGCTTCCTCCTTGTTTGTATCCTCTCCATAACCTCGGTCCATGATATCCTTCGCGTGCTTCTGTAGATCCATACCTTAGTAGCCTTGAGTCTCTTCTCTATCTTTGAGGAGACAATCCAGCATTCGCTGCCGTAGAGGAGGACAGATATCACGTAGCAACTCAGTACTGTTTTCTTTTTTTACCAAAGAAATCCTCCTGTTTCGTAATACTCTAACCAGCTTTAGAAATGCGTCTTTGGCCATCCCAATATATCTACGGATCTCACTGTCAAACTTGCCCTCGTCTGTCAAAACGCTTCCCAGTTATTTAAATTTCCGCACCTGCTTGATTTTAGTGTCCCCGACCTGTAAATCGCATTTTGGGCTCATCATTTTACTAATGACCATACATTCTGTCTTCTTGTAGTTTAAGCTTTTTCTCTTCTCGCCCTCCTTCCCTACCTTCTGTAGGAGGTTTTGTAATTTATCTTCTGTGTAAGACCACACATTCAATTAAATCATAAATAGATGTAGTCCATAATTTTTAGAATTCAAAAATTAATTTCAAAGAATTCACAACGACAGAAAGAATTTTTGCGGTTCTTTAACCAACAATTATAAAAATAGGAATTTTTACAAAGATAACACCACAAGGTTTTATAAAAAAAAAATCTGGCTTTGTTTAAAATAAATTTCTCTAAAAATAACGAGTGTAGACAAACCTAGACATCTATGATATATAACTGCACTTAATAATTAATAATTAATTTTAGTTATTTTGCATTATTAACTATATTTTTTATAGGTGGAGAGTTTTACTTCAAAGAAATGGTTGCAAATTAAATACAGATATTATATTTTCACTCATTTCTGTCAAATGTTTGCCGTTAAAATAAACTATTCTTTTAGTAGTTTTCTGGTTCTGAACGATCTTCTCAAAGATGAAAAGGAGACCCGAAGCAAAAGAAATGTGGTTTTACAGAAGGATTCTGAGGATATCGTGGCCAGAACATGTGAGTAAGTTTTCAGGAAAATGGTAACAAAAGGGTAACTAATATTTAACATAAGGAAGAAAGAATTGAGTTTTCTAGGACATATGATGAGGAAGGACGACTTGGAAAATCTGATACTCACAGGACAGATAGAGGGTAAGAGGGAAAGATGAAAGAAGCGCAGGACATACTTAGTGGGTTTGAATAAATAGGTGACGGAATAGAGTTTAGGAGAAACAACATAAAGATAAAGTTTAGTCAGCGGATACAAGGAGCAGGAAATTGTGGAGAGCCACGATCGCCTATGTCCTGAAAGGACACTGCACATAGAGAAGCAAATTTCAATTATTACCTTATACTCCGATGTATTGATCAATATTTAATCTTAAAATATGAGGAAAATTCAAAATGTATTTTAAAAAGATTAATTTAAGTTTTTTTTTTTTTTTACGAGGGTAAGACAACTGGCCTCACTTCGCCATAAAATATCTGTACGTTTGTCACACAGCCTTCTGCTCATGCGTGCTCATAGTTGGTTCTATTGTGGTCACGGGATCGAAGTTTTCTTTTTGCTGTTACAGTGTAAACATGCCCGCTCTGATAGCAGTGCGCATTAAAGAGGAACAGAGAGCAGTGATCTGATTTTTCTGGTCAGTTGAGTTCGAATTTCGTTACATTCGTGCAGCTGCCATTGGGAAAGGTATGAATTTCTAAAGCCTCCCCAGTTATGGGTTGAATAGCAAGATAGACTGGGCTCTTCAGGGCAACCAATATACGAGCTAAGTAAAAAATTACCCATAATATATCTTTAGGTTTGTCACACTACCTTCTGCTCATGCGTGCTTATAGTTGGTACTTCTGTGGTCACGGGATCAAAGTTTTGAGCTTGATTGTGACAGTTTTCTTGCTGCTGTTACAGTGTAAACATGGCCGTTCCGTTTGCAGTGTGCATCAAGAAGGAAAGAAAGAGCAGTGATCCGAATCTGCGGATAACATGCTACCCCATCGAGGATACATCGCTGTTTCGCCATAATCATCTCTCGAGCTTCGTGAATCTTCTCGTTAGTGGTGGAGACTATCGGGCATCGTGCGTCACGCTTGTCCAGCCACTTTGAAAATTCTCGATCCACTCATACATACTTCTAAGCGATAAGGCAAGGTCGCCGTTTTGTGTTAAAAGACTCCAATGAATTCCATCCCCACCTCACACACCTTCCGACCAGTGAAATCGGATCACTGCACTAACCAGCTGGAAAATAAGTGCAGTCTGTAAAAGAACAAGGTGTACAGTGTAACCCGGATATAAGAGACCCAGATATAAGAGAAACCCGGATATAAGATAGATTTTATATGGTCCCAAGTTAGAGCCTGTTTTAATGTATATAAAGTAAACTAAACCCGGATATAAGAGAAACCCGGATATAAGAAACTTCTTCACCGGTTCCGACAACTTTCTTATATCCGGGTTACACTGTGTGTGTGTGTATATATATATATATATATATATATATATATATATATATATATGTGTGTGTGTGTGTATGTGTGTGTGTGATTCTCAGACATTATTGTTTCGCTGTATCACAGATCTTCAGTGCAACTAGACATACGAATGCCTCAAGCTAGGATTGAAACCCAACCGATTTCGTGCCAGTCAGAGTTTCTACAGAGTTTCTAAAGATCGAAGCTTTCCTGCCGCTCTTACAGTGTAAACATGGCCGCTATGCTAGCAGTGTGCACCAAGGGAGAACGAACAGCAATGATACGAATCTGCAGAGAACATAAGCTACCTTATCGATAATACCGCGTCGTTTCGCCATTACCGTCTCTCGAGCTTGCTTAATCTCGTCAGTGGTAGAGATTATCGGGCGTCCTGCTCCTTCTTCGGGCGCCACGCTTGTCCAGCCACTTTGAAAAAATATCGATCCACTCATACAGACTTCTACGCGGTAATGTACTGTCGCCGTTTTGTGTTAAAAGCCTTCGATGAATTTCCGCCCCTGACATAGCTCCAGACCGGAGAAATCTTTCTTGGTGCACAATTTTCCCCCATGTCTGCTGTTATCGCTCTTTCTATTATTGACGGTAGTTTCCATCAAAACTTTTTGAGCATCGTAGAGTGTTTTATGTTTCTTTCCTCGTTACATATGCTCCCCTATGTATATATATGTTTTTATTGTTGTTGTTGTTGAAAATTTTCACGTGGTGTGGTTTTTAGCCAACCAGTCAGTCGAACGTGTGTTGAAATCCTACAAGGGGTTCAAGATCTTGTACACACGCGCGAGCGCACAAAAACGCACAGACCCGCACAAACGCACATGTATATTCACAGGGAGAGAATTTAGAGAGAGAGAGAGAGAGGATGAGAATGAGGGAGAGAGAGAGAGAGATCAGAAAGTGACCCCCCACCCCAAAAAAATGTAAATAAAACAAGAACCGATGATTTTTGTGCTTTGTTCGCTGATAAATTAGAATTTTCTTCAAAACAGATTTTTCCTTCTCCCAGGTAATTCGCAATTTCGTTCTTTTATGTATTAGTGAGTAATATCACGTGGGAATGTGTTTTCATGATGATTTTTTTTATGTCTATACATTTTTTTAATTGAATTGTTCTTTTGAAAACTTCTTTTACCAGAAATTGATTGCCGACGCTGGCGAAATTGATAAAATGATGACCTCTTGGGTCAGACTTAAAAATAATAATAATAATCTCAAAAAAATACACAGCAAGATAAGGTTGCGAGAGTTAGAGAAAATAAAGTCTAAGAAAGCAAGAAAAGAAGAAAGGAACATAATCGTGACGATTACGATATAATGACAGAGAGAGAGAGAGAAAAAGTGTCGACAAGCAGAAGAAATTAACAGAAGAAAGCAAGTAGAATGAAAGAAAGATTATACAACAAATATGGCTGAAAAGTGCATATTGATAGTAACGTTAAAAGTCAAATTATATCTTTAAAGAAGGAAAATGGGAGAAAATTCTTATGATTGGAAAAAAGAAGCTGGAGAGGAAGACAAAGTGATAAAAGTATAGTAGATTAAACATGAAAAGAAAAAGAGAAAAAGAAAGAGAGAAAAAGAGTGAAAGAAAGATGCAAGCAAGGAAAGAAAACATAAAAAATGAAATAACAAAAAGAAAAAAAAACAGAATAACGAAAAGAAATTTAGTGTGACAGAAAGAAAGAAAAATATAGATAGAATAGGGTAAAGAAGATTAAAAAGAAGTAACAAGTTTGGCAGAACATAAAAAGGCGGGAAATGAAAGAGTCAAAATAACATTCCAACATGCAAATTAAGAAAAAAAAGAAGGAGTAAAAATAAAAGATGGAAGAACGCAAAAGAAAGAATAAATAAAATAAAACGAACAATGAAGTTGACATTAAGTAAATTTGAATAATGATCACTGAGGCTGAGAAGAATAAGAAGAAAAGACTGTGTGGAATCACTTTGATACCATTCCGATGTAGACAGAAATGATAGCAGTGTCAGTTGATAGTTAACTACAATGGATTCCCAAAGAACTATTGTTGGTGGAAATGGAGGATAAGTGGCGTGTGGAAGTGCAGAGATTGCCGTTAGTCGTTGATGGAACGGGAAGATTTGAAGAAAATAATGATGGTTTCAAAGTATTAGAGATGCTGGAGTGATGAAGAAAGAAAGAATGAATGAATGAAAATAAGAAAGAAAAAAAGAAAGTTGCAAGAAAGAAAGACACAAATAAAGAATGAAAGAAAGAAATTCGAGATGAAGAAAGAAGGAAAAGAAAGGAAGAAAGAAATACGTGATGAAAGAAAGAAATACTGTATCATGGGATGGAGAAAGAGATATAAAAGAAAGGTAACGAGAAAAAAAGATGAGCTGAAAAATAAATAGAATGACAGAAAAAGATAAAAAGTTGGTATAAAGAAAGAAAGAAAGAAAGAAGGGATGAAGAAGAATGAATGAATGAAAGAAAACAGAAAGTAAGACGCGATGAAGAAAGAAAGAAAGAAAGAAAGAAAGGAACAATGAATGATAGAAAAACGAAAGATGTGATGAAGAAAGAAAGAAAGATGTATTAAAGAAAAATAAAGATATAGTGATGCAAGGAAGACGAACAGGATGAAGATAAAAAGAAAGAGAAACAGGAACGGAAGTTAGAAAGAAGAAAGAAAGAAAGAAAGAAAGAAAGAAAGAAAAAGACGTGAATGAAAGGTTGAAAAAAAGGTTGAAAGAATGAAAGGTTGAAAGAAAGAAAGAAAAAAAAAGAAAAAGACGTGAATGAAAGGTTGAAAGAAAGGTTGAAAGAAAAGTTGAAAGAAAGAAAGAAAGAAAGAAAGAAAGAAAGAAAGAAAAAGACGTGAATGAAAGGTTGAAAGAAAGGTTGAAAGAATGAAAGGATGAAAGAAAGAAAGAAAGAAAGAAAGAAAAAGACGTGAATGAAAGGTTGAAAAAAAGGTTGAAAGAATGAAAGGTTGAAAGAAAGAAAGAAAGAAAGAAAGAAAGAAAAAGACGTGAATGAAAGGTTGAAAAAAAGGTTGAAAGAATGAAAGGTTGAAAGAAAGAAAGAAAGAAAGAAAGAAAGAAAAAGACGTGAATGAACGGTTGAAAGAAAGGTTGAAAGAATGAAAGGATGAAAGAAAGAAAGAAAGAATGAAAGAAAGAAAGAAAGTCAAACAAACTGACAGACGGGAATGGAAGGTAGAAAGAAAGAAAGAAAGAAAGAGACAAATGGCAATAGAAGGTAGCCAGAAAGAAAAAAAGAAAGAAAGAAAGAAGAAAGAAAGACAGGAATGGAATGTAGGAAGAAAGAAAGAAAGAAAGAAAGAAAGAAAGAAAGAAAGAAAGAAAGAACAAAAGAAAGAAAGAAAGAAAGAAACATGCTGGCAGACATGATGGAATAAAACACAAAAGAGCAATGGGACTTCGGAGATGCACAATGAATCAGAATTGCTTGGGGGGTGCTGTTTTACAACACACCCCAGGCTTATTTGAACAAAATCCCACTTAACCCCCCTGGGAAATTGTCATTTCTGTAAAACACACACGTCACGCTTGCGTGGGATGTAAGGGAAAATAAATAAATAAATCAATGAAAAAAAACCAAGTGATTGCAGTTGGCGTGATTCGATTAGCCAGAAAACACCATCTCACCACTCAACAATAAGAAATCTCCGAAAACTGAGCATAAAACCAGAAGTAATTAAAGAAGCAATCAAAATAAAGAACAGCAAAAAGTACGCATTTAACTGTTACACTATTTTATATAAATGACTCATTAGCAGGATAAACGCAGTCGCTTTGGTTCATATGAGCACTACAGTTTTGTTCCATTGTCATACTCAGTTAAATATACGTGATATTTACTCAATAAAGACCTTAATGCTCGAATGTCCTCATTGCCTAATCATATGAAAGTTTTCGGCGAATTATCTGATACCCTTGGTTCCATTTTTTATAGCGCAATATTAATGAGAATGGCCATGGTTAAATTCACTTACGCGCAAATAATTCTGGGAAAGGTACGAATCCATTTATTCTCGCCGTAACAATGGTTCGCAACTAGCCTAACGCAGAAAAAAACCGGCAGCCTACTGCGGGAATATCTTCTGCCTAGTCAGTGATTAACCAAGCAAGGTGATCGGTGAAAGAAAGAAAGAATTAAAGAAAGAATTAAAGAAAGAAAGAAAGAAAGAAAGAAAGAAAGAAAGACGGGAATGGAAGAAAGAAAGAAAGAAAGAAAGAAAGAAAGAAAGAAAGAAAGAAAGGAAGAAAGAAAGAAAGGCACAGAGACAAACAGCAAGACAGACGGGAATAGAAGAAAGAAAGAAAGAAAGAAAGAAAGAAAGAAAGAAAGAAAGAAATAAATGCAGACAGACAAGAATAGAAAGAAAGAAAGAAAGACGGGAAAGAAAGAAAGAAAGAAAGATAGAAAGAAATGCAGACAGACAAGAAAGAAAGACAGGAACAAAATGTAGACAGAAAGAAAGAATGGAAGGAAGACAGACAATCAGATAGATAGACAGACGGGAATAGGAGAAAGAAAGAAAGAAAGAAAGAAAGACGGGAAAGAAAGAAAGAAAGAAAGAAAGAAAGAAAGAAAGATAGATAGAAAGAAATGCAGACGGACAAGAAAGAAAGAAAGAAAGAAAGACAGAAAGAAAGAAAAAAAGAAAGAAAGAAAGAAAGAAAGAAAAACAGGAATAAAATGTAGACAGAAAGAAAGAATGGAAGGAAGACAAACAATCAGATAGATAGACAGACGGGAATAGGAGAAAGAAAGAAAGAAAGAAAGAAAGAAAGAAAGAAAGAAAGAAAGAGAGAGAGAGAGAGAGAGATAGACAGACAGACAGACAGACAGATAGACGGAAATAGAACATTTTGTTTAAGGGAAATCTTCATTCTCTCCATATTTCCTCCTCTAATTGCGTGTGTTGCCAGTATTTATTGTTGCTGTTGTTAGGTGATGTGGTTTCTGTCATTTGGTAAAGTTCTTTGCGATTCTGTAGCGCCACTCTATAAGATCTCATGAAGGATTGTCTTCTTCATGACGTAGCGGATTCATTAGCTTGAAGCTATTTTTATGCATTGATATTAAGAAAAGAGAAAAATATTACATAACGGCTTATAATACAGAAACCAAATTAAAAAGAAAAAAATAAATCAATTCGAGTTTGTTCAGGTTTCTCAAGTTGAATGATTTTTGTTTTGTAAGTTCAAATAGGTGTGTCGGACTCAGGTTCCAAATCTTGTGTGGGCGAAGAACATGAAGAGAGTTGAAACCAGATCGATACTTACCTGGGTGAAATACTAAAATCGATTTGTAGCCTTGTGGTAGACACCGTCATCAATATCATCATTAACTGCTTTTCACAATTCCTTCCATGACAACGACCTATACGGGGGTCTGTTCCTCGAAGTGACAGTTTTGGTGCAAATCTTCTTCTTCTTCTTATATTTGGAACACGAAAATAAAATAGTTTGAGTCGATACCGAGGGCGTGGCCTGGATCAAAAGAACGGGGCCTATTTGAAATGAAAGGTTCACAACGTTGCATCTCAAGGAAAGTTTTTCCTGAATGTAAGTTTGTGAAAAATGTCAAGGTTGAGAAACGAAAAACTCTACTATATATATATATATATATATATAGAAAGAATAGACAGATTTATATATATATAGAAAGAACAGACAGATTTATAATCCAGAGTTTAATACCATTTAGTTTTTTTTTAAAAAGTGCTCAACACACAGTAATCCATAATATTATAAATATATATTTTTTTAAATATGTATCCATCGTTATTATATAACTATATTATATTATATTTCGAAA
This sequence comes from Acanthosepion lycidas, assembly GCA_963932145.1. Taxonomy (NCBI): domain Eukaryota; kingdom Metazoa; phylum Mollusca; class Cephalopoda; order Sepiida; family Sepiidae; genus Acanthosepion; species Acanthosepion lycidas. The sequence continues at coordinate 12,662,625 of OZ010600.1, forward strand.
GCGAAAGTTAAATCTTAAACTTAAATTTTTAAACTTGGACCCATTTCAAGCGATGTTGAGAATGGATATATATATTTTAACATTTACCGGTCTGAATGTCCGAGAAATTTTCATAGAAAATATTCGTTCTTTGGCAGGATTCGAACCTGCGTCCTATACGGAACCGTCATTTACGCTGACGTGCCTTACCGTCCTGTCAAAGAACGAATATTTTCTATGAAAATATCTCGGACATTCAGGCCGGTAAATGTTATTTAATACTGTTTATTATAAACAGAGCATTTACTTAAATACTTGTATCTATAAAAAGAACGTTAAACATAAAAAAATGTCTTTAATAAATAAATTGTCGGACTTTGTCCATTTCGTAATATATATATATATATATATATATATATATATATATATATATATATATATATATATATATATATATATATATATATATATTGTTTATACGTTATTTATTTATAGACACAGTATATTTAAGTAAAAGCTCTGTCTTTTAATCAAACAATATTAATCCTATTTACCGGCCTGAATGTTTGAGAAATTTCGTAGAAAATATGCGTTTTCGGACAGGAACCGAACCTGTGTTTTATACGATTAAGACTATACTTTCTACCAAATTTCTTGACTATTCCGACAGCTAAATATAGTTAATATAGTTTATTTAAAAAAAAATATTATTAAAAAAATCCCACTAAGCAGCAAAGAACTACTTGAAGTCAAAGAGAGTGACAAGACATTAAACGGATCTGGAAACCGAATCCTGGACAGAAAAAAAGAGATAACCCTCTATTTCTGTTCAGAAAACTGGGGAGGAGTGTGAAGTGGACGATATGGTAACAATACCCCAATTTTGGTCTAATCTGAGTTGTAAAGATAGGGCATTCCAGGAGGAATCAGATACTTCCTTGATTAACAGAGAAATAGCACAGATCCTCAATCAGGGTGAAACCGTTAATTGTGGCTGGAGAAATCGCAAACCAAGTTAACTTTTGAACTACTGAACATTTCAAGGCGCTTATTTACTCCTTGCCCTGTTAAAGGTAGGTCAGGTGAGAGATCAGCGACAAGCTCCGAGCATCTTGGTATTAGGAAGTGCGTCCATATCAGTGTTGACATCTATCATAAGCGTTTATTAATGATTTGCGTAATATTCCCAGGTAAATCGCTTATAAAAGCGTTGTAACCTAGAAAGAGTCATTGAATGAGGAATAACCAAAACGGAGGTTGGAAATGAAATAACATACGATACTCGCCAGCGGCGGGAAGTAAGTAAACCACTGCTATTGGTGGACTACTTAGACAGCATACTACCCCCACTTACAATAGTGTCCAACGTATTTAAGAGGATTGGGACACACCCATTAGTAAAAGAAAGAAAAGAAAAAAGTGTGTACGACGAAAGGAAGAGCCTTAGAGGACACGTAAACTTGGGAATATTGGCCATTCTCAAAGATTTCATGAATCTATATGGGAGAGAATATTTGATGGCGTCAACTTCGCAAGATACCTTAAGCGCTGAGTGTGTGTAGCAATCACTATTCTACAATATTTAAAACTTTTTGCGATGTCGAATATAATCGAACTGGTAACCAAGCTAACATCGATTTTCACTGGTTCTGTTCTTAATGAGAGTTAAAGCATCAGCAATGGACATAGTGGAGTGAAACCGATATTGTTTGACGCCTGGGATGGTGTATGTTGTAAGGTGATGTATTAACTGCTTGCTGAAAATAGATTCACCGAATTTCATGACACGAAGGAGTTTGAAAGGATGGCATTGCAATGGCGGATGAACGTTCACAAGCATTTGAAAACGGGGATGATATGTGACAGACCTGAGCGATGAAACACCTTTCCCATGTTTGAGATAGATAGATAGATAGATAGATAGATGTGTGGATTTAGATATCCTTATCGCATAGTTACTGGTGCATTTAAGTAGTATGCCCTGATATTTATTAAAACATCAGCAGTGGAACTAGAGGAGCGAAATGATACTGTTTGTCTCTGAATGATTAGTGTTTGCTAATGGCAATAACGAGACTAATGAGATGATACTGTGGAGGAACACATATGTTCGCATATGAAACACATAGGAACATATATGGAACACATATGATGGAACACGTTCACAGACTTGCTTGAAAATGGGGCAAAGAGCTGATAAGTTTTGAGACTTTTGTTGTGTCAAATTGCGCATAATATCCATATTATCAATTCATCACTCTGACCTTCTGTTTTTACAATAATGTTTACCTAGTACAAGTCTCAAGAGCCACTCGAAGTAAAAGTTTACAGAGTAAAAGTTAAAAGGTAGCTCACAGGGATATGTGAGGAAGGCTAACAGGTTTAGTTTGTAGTGATCAGGGAAGCACCCTCTTGGTAGTCGGTTCCACAAAGAAACTGTTCGAGTGGAACTTGTATCTCACCATTTCAATATGAGGAGAATGGAGCTAGTTCAATAAAAGGTTTTCACTACGAGGTTTTGAGAGTACCTTTATAAATTATTACAACTCAGTAGCTGTCCGGCCATTGACACATCTACTTAATAATCGACATGTCTTCAACATACAATCGTCAAGCTACTTGTCTGGAAAGTCTTCGCGCCGGCCACAAAACCAAGTAAATTATTGAATTATTTAAATACTCTAAAACCATGGTCTACAACCTGGCAAAGGCATATGGAGCCTCAGACGACAATGACACCTTCAAGCCAGAAAGCAAGATTCATAAGAAGAGTTCGTCGTCGACAATGCCGACGTTGTAAAGAAGTCCCTCAACAAAAGCATGAGGAAAATAATCAAGGAAAGGAGCATTAGCAGACGAACGAATGGGTGTATTGCTAGTGAGGACATGAATTATAAATCTTATATGTTTAAGAGGCGTCACTCACACACTGTACCACTTATGCCTTCCCCCCCCCCGCATCGCGAGATTGCAATCCTCGCGACGATTTCGTATGGTGTGTCTTGGAGAGGGAGATAAACGGGAGACCTAAAACACCAAGGAGGCTTGCAAAACATCAGAGATGCCATGGCCAACATGAAGAGGAACACCGTAACCAAGTCCTACTCCAGGTTCCGGTTCCTCCTATAATAGTGGCCGTCGAGGGTGATCCCATCGAGTAATTTTGTACCCGATATATATTAGGTTGGTGCAAAAGTAATGACGTATTAATGTCGTTTTTTGACGTTAAAAATTCGTCAAAAAACGACATTATTACGTCATTATTCTTGCACCAACCTAATATATATATATATATATATATATATATATATATATATATATATATATATATATATATAAGCAAATATAAAAGGATATAAATCCGAAAGAATGGAGAAAAATATTTGGAAAAAACAAACAAAAATCCTTAAATGCAATTAAGTTGTTTTAATATGAATGAAATGTCAACGTCTGACGTTTCGGTTTAATAAACCTTCATCAGGACAATATTCATTAAAATACAATTAACATAATCAGTTCAACATGACAAAGACGGTGGACATAAAACAAGACTTATCCAAAACAGATAACTGAAAATTTTAAATGATCAGCTTTCCGTTTAAACGTGGTCACGTTGTCGTCAAATGGGCGACGCTTTCAAAACGTATTCCTAAAATTTGTGTATTTTGAATGAAAACGAAAAAATGAAAACAATTCTATTATGATGGAAAATTGTATGTACGCTTGTCGAGCATTAATCTCGCTAAAAAAGGGGAAATACTAAAGAAGCCAGGTCTAGTATTCACCGTGCGTGAGATGGATATTATACCTGCTTCATAAATCCTCCTAAGACTTTTATTATGAAAATACTTTAAAATCTTCACGGAATCAAAATCGAAATTATGATCTGCTTTAGTTATGTGTACAACTAAAGCATTGTTTAAATTTCCGAGGTGAATATCTCGTTTATGTTCGAAAACACGAGATTTTACGGACCTACATGTTTCACCCACATATCTTAGGTGACAGTTTTTGCATGAGATTTGGTAGATGCAAGCATCGGATGTAATATGTTGTTTGCTGGTGCTATTTAATAAATTACGGATAGTTCTAGTAGGTAATATTGTAGTTTTAATTTTTAACGCATTTAAATTATTGGAAATACGTTCGGTCAAATGGTTATTTGGAAGAAAG
>OZ010600.1:12669276-12744276 GCA_963932145.1 Acanthosepion lycidas
AGACATGCGAGTCTGTCAACCATAAACAATAGTATTTGTCAATTTTATTTTTCAGTCTTTATGATGGCCGATACTTGATCTATCTCTTACTGTTACATCCCCGGGCAACGCCGGGCTCCCGCTAGTCTTATATATATATATATATATATATATATATATATATATATATATATATATATACATAACTGAATATCCATACAACTGAATATGTTATCTCTATCACTGATATTGAGCACTTTCCAACAAATACCCTGCATATATATATATATATATATATATATATATATATATATATATATATATATATATATATATATATATATTGCCTGGCTTATTAGGACTATCTTATCTTAGATTTGCTCTACTTAGTGTATTGTTCAGTTCTTTTATTTATTCGATTTTTTGTTTTTTTTCTTTGGACTTGGAATTTAAACAATGGACGATTCTTTTCGTCTTGTTTTAATATTCTTGTATTTTTCTTTTTTATTTCCCCTTTTTTCTTCGAGTACCGATTTGTTCTACTGCAAGTTGAGCTATTCCAGGTTTTTCCAAACGAGTACCAACATTTATATCTATATCTATATATCTATATCTATATCTATATATATGTATAGGTATATATGTGTGTGAGCGTGAAACATTTCATGTAGAGTTTATCTATGGTATATATGTGTGTGAGCGTGAAACATTTCATGTAGAGTTTATCTATAAAAGAATAATATAAAAAACTTACCTGTTTCGTCTCTGACGGATTCTTTATCAAGGCAAACGCAATGAGTCTAACTTACATATACATAATAATTTGTTTATTGATAACTAACTGGTTTATTTATTTAAATTTTTTATTTTTATTCTTTGTCTTTCGAGATTATGAATTTGAATGATATAAATTATAAATAATAAACTATAATATTTTGACAGTAATAATTAAATAAATAAATCTTAACCCACATTTTTACTCAAGAAGGCGAACACTATAACAGTCGGAATATACTCAGTACCTGGAGATTACATGGAACTCCAACTCGTGCCATCGACGTTGGATATTATGCATATTCATTAATATATATATGTATATACATATATATCGAACCGGTGCGACCTCACCCCGTCACCGCTCCGCGCCGGCCACCGTGCTATCCTGCGACGACCAATGTGACTTGGTATTGGTCGCGGCACCAAATGTGACGTTTTAACCCTTCGCTGATTCCGATGGGAATCTGGTTAGATTTGGTATCAGCTTTGTCGTTCCCCGCTCGCCTCCAACGCCTGGTTACCGAAGTAACTGCTTTGATTTCTAGTCTAACCTACCCACGTTGTGATTTGATCTTAAGTAGACGAAATCACCGTCGCCGGGCCGCAATGCAAACCGAGTCCGAGCAAAGGTAACACCACACCACTATATGTAAAAGAAAATAAAGTAGCAACTCGAAAAGTTCAAATGTGTTAAAAAAAGAATAACGAATATTTTTATATCTGGTTGTTAAATACAGGACTGCGTCTTTCTCCCAAACGGCTAATATGGATTCGTGACACTTTGTGTTTGTTAGGCGAGTCTTAACATCTTAAGTTGTTTTTTTAAGAAACTGTTTTTTTTTTTGTATCTTCAGGCGATATTCGTAAAACTTGTTTTGGTGGTGTGAGTCAAAGTCGTTCTTCAAAAATAAATTGTTTTTGGTTAGAAGTTGAAGTCAAAATGCGTAGATATCTTTCAGTCAGCTTCCTGCGAGGCGGGTCTCAGAGCTCACAGCTCAACTATGCGTCTCTCTCTCTCACTGCAACTGCTTACCTGTCTCTTCCACTCGCTACGACTGTGCTTATATGAGCCTGTCGGTGTTTGAGGTTCCTTGATAATTCTAAATCCACAATAAAGAATTTCTTTGTTTTCGGACAGGAAAATGTATTACTTTCCATTTTTGGAAGTCCATTACTTTCTACTTTAAGGAAATCTTCCTCCCAAATTCTTCCTTTCTCATATTGGTATCACACACTAATACCCTCAGAGGGCGTCAACAGGTTTCCCTTCTTTCTTCTATGTTTACCTTCGCCTACCGCTCACGCCACCCTTCAACCAATGAACGCCCGGCAACGTGGGTGTGGCGAGACTGGCCTCAGTTAAAACATTTCGCTCAAAGAGAACAAAAAAAATATATTCTTTTTTTTTTTCTTTCTTTCTCTTCCCCGAGCAGACCTCCCACGACTCGCGGTGTGGTCCCTAATCACTAACCGAATATCATCTGGAGTTCGTCAACGAGATTTTCGTCAAATAATCATTGGGGGGTTGGACAAGTGAATCTCTTTGTCTCCTTGATGTCTACGTGCTTCCGTCGCCAAAATCAGTCCAGGCAACAAACTATTATCATGGCCAGCTCTGACATAAAACAGGTGTTTTTCCCAAAACCAAATGATATATCCGAAAGATAGTTAATGGTTTATTCTTTTCCCTTTCTCTCCCTTTCTCTCTGTGGGTGGCCTTCAGCTAATGTCTTTCTCGGTCAATTTCTTATCGCCTTAATTATTTCAGCTTCTTCTCGCTTTACATTTTCACGCGACCGCTAAATAGTGTCACGCGTGTATCCTATACGGAACCGTCATATAGTCTGACGTGCTTTTACCGATCTCGCCACAGAGGAGCGTTTCGGTTAGCAAGGTCGACTTTACTGTTTTTAAACTACAATTCTCCATGATTTTCTCTCGCACATTCATATCTGCTCGATGCGTATCCAAATGTAAACGAATGACGTCACACATTATGAAATGGACACAGACCTTCAATAATATTATGACATTATAAAAAGAACGTATAAACATAAACATTTTCTTAAAATAATTGTCGTGTTGAATATTGAATATACAGCAATCTTTTAGTGGTGTATATATATATATACATACATACATATATATATATATATATATATATATATATATATATATATATATATATATATATATACCACTATAGGACACATAGACACACAGAAGCGTGCACACGCAAACACACAGGCACACACACACGCACACAGACACGCACACATAGACACACACACGCCCACGCACACACAAACACACAAACACGTAGACACGCACACGTAGACACGCACACACACACACACACACATACACACATATGTATATATTATTTATTTTAGGATATTGAAACTAAAACATTAGAAATCCCTGTGCAATTACAATTATGTTTCAACGCTACAAATGTGTCTCCTCAGGCGCTGTTATAGTAACTAAATTATTGAATTCATTGTTGATTCACCAGTAGTTTAACATCGCCTGAGGAGACACATTTGTAGCCTTCAAAAATAACTGTAATTGTGTAGCGATTTTTAACATGTTCTTTTGATATCTTAAAATAAGTAATATTTTGCTCTACTCAGTATTGAGCACTGTTTCAAATTAAATGTTACATAAAATGGAATTATACTCCACTTGTTCTCAAATTACAAATATATATATATATATATATATATATATATATATATATATATAATCCATTTTACGCTATATTAAGGCTAATTGGCATTGTTCAAAACCCACGGGACATTTCAAGGTAACATATTTTTTTCATACTTTATCGACTTCCTCTTAGAATCCAACTATGATGGCTCATCAGTTTTTTTCTCCCATTATTATCTGTGGAGTCATGTATATTTGGGAAAAATACCGGAGTTACTTCCCCTTGCCTAATCTATTGCTTTAAATTCGAAGTAGAATGTTCATAGTCTAGAGCGTTCAAATTAACCTACTCTTTAAGCTAGACTTGACTGGGCCTTGGGTGTCAACCAAACTAAGACAGTCAAGGTTACCCTACTATTTAAACCAGTGGTTCTCAACATCGTCCAAGTAATCCACCGGTGGTCCACAGAGCATTTCTAGTGGTCCACAGTGAAGATTGTATCAAAATTATTCATAGTTTGAAGAATTAAAAAAATATACCCATTCTATTTGAAAATTTAGAAATTATTTAGGTATTATGCAGTACTATATATTATCATATATATATATATATATATATATATATATATATATATATATTGAACAATAAAAAATATTAAAAAATTAAAATGTTCGGGCACACTGGGTTGTAGATTAATATTCTTTGGTTTTTATTATTATTATTTCATTTAGATTCCTCGACTAGTTTTGGCCAACATGCCCATCATCAGGAGAAGAAATATTTCTGTTTGCTGGTAGCAGTAAACTACAGAAATGAATGTCTTGATGGAGAAAATGAACTTTTGTCTGTAGTTTTCATTTTTTTTTTTTTTTTTTTATCTTTTTAACATGAATCTTTTAACATTCCTTGTGTTGGTCAAACAGTCTCTTTTAAGTTGTTATTTAAGATAAGAGCTGGATGGATTCATGCTGCTCTGAATTCCCCTGGTCAGTTTGACAGTTCGACAATATATATATATATATATATATATATATATATATATATATATATATATATATATATATATATATTTATATTAGACTTAGAAATGTTGAGTTGTTTGAAATGTTGCTGGATTTGAAAGCGAATGCGAAACTGAGAAGAAGACTTGGTAAAGAAGATGTCTTTGTCTACCTGTCGATAAAGGACTCACACTCTAATGTTTTTCAACATGTAAAAGCAAGCATCATTTCTTTCCCTACCACGTGATTGGTAGAATCTGGATTCTTTACTCTTGTGGGTGTTTTCAGTAGAAAAAGAAATAAATTAGAACTCACCAGCAGTGGAATTATCAGACTAAGACTGAATGACATCATCAAAATTGATTATCGGTATCTTGTGTCAGGAAAATCAAGATCAAGGTAGTCATTAGCTGAATGGACTAAGACTGAATGACATCATAAAAATTGATTTTGATATCCTGTGTTTATCCTTGTTTACTAAAATAAATTTTAAAGTGTAAATAGACTACTTTGTCTTTTCATTGAGTATTTTAATGTGAAAATTGAACAGCCTACAAGTAAAAGTATGAGTGGTTCATTTGAATTTTTGGAAGAAAAAAATGGTCCACGGGCTGAAAATGTTGAGAAGCACTGCGCTAGATAAAGGGCAGAATCTCTATACCTGAGGATTGCATTAACTGCAGGAAAAGAAAAGTATGCTATGGACGTTTGATATATATATATATATATATATATATATATATATATATATATATATATATATATATATAGAGAGAGAGAGAGAGAGAGAGAGAGAGAGAGAGAGAGCGAGAGAGAGAGGAAACCGCACACGTTTTTGGTTAAAATGTGGATTTGTTTTACTATATATATTATATTTTATTTTTCATATATCTGCTACACGGGTTTCCGTTCTCGTGACCTTCTTCAGGTAAATGAAAGGAATAATTTTTTTAAAGGAGTAAATTTTCCTTATGCTCATTGATCGGTTTCTGTGTTAGTGAGTCTATAATAAAGAAGAAAAAATGAGGTATTATGATTATGCTATTTAAATTATTCGGACTGTTATCCTCATCTTCATTGGCATATTCTCGACGTTTCAACCATTGTTTAATTCGGCCTTCTTCAGGTAATTGAAATTTCGAACTAAACCTTTTATTTCGTCCACCAGGGTAGATTGTATGTGTGTAAATATATATATATATATGCGTATCTCTATGTGCTTGCACCGGTTCCTCTATGTGTTTGCTGATGTTTATGCTAGTGTATGAGTAACTAGTTAAATTTTATATCATACCTGTCCTTGATTTCAAAATTGATTTTAATCTCCTGTGTTTATCCTTGTTTACTAAAATAAATTTTTCAAGTGTAAATAGCGGCCTGAACCTCCATATCTCCTGATTGCATTAACTGCAAAAAACTCCGAGTAATGTTATCAACGTTTGATATTATGTATATTCACTAATATATATATATTTTATTTTTACAAAATAGTGCTCAATGTAAATTTACAGAGTATTAATATTATAAATTAATTGATTTAAAATATGGTTTTTAATTTAATTACAAAATTAAATTCGGAGCTTACAGCTTCGATTTTTGAAACATGGTTAGAACTATATAGCTAAAAATCATATTTTAAATCAATTAATATATAATATTATATATATATATATATATATATATATATATATATATATATATATATATATATATATATATATATATATATATATTCTCTGTTTATCCTTGTTTACTAAGCTAAATTTTAAAGTATAAATAGACTACTTTGTCTTTTCCTTGAGTATTTTAGTGTGAAAATTGAAAAACCAAAATTTAAATATAGGAGTGGTTCATTTGATAATTTTTAAGAAAAAAAATGTCCATAGTCTGAAAGGGTTTAAGAAGCGATGGTTTAAACCATAGATGAGAGGGACAAGAGACAAATTCATTCGGAATATGAATTATGTTCGCTAATCGCACGTTCTACGCCGGCAACCTTTACACGTTGCTCGTATCTCCTTTATCAACATTAAGTTTAATGGCTTGATTAATTCAAAAAAAAAAAATTATTTGACGACTAAGCAAAAAACAACGCATTATGCCATAAAACCGTGTCAGAAAATTGATTTTATGTCAAAAATAAAACCAACAAAAATCATCAGGTTTCAAGGTGATATACGTATCAGTTGACAATGCCACATGAAGGCGGATTGCGAAGAAGGAAGGAGTTGGGCGTGCGTGCATAAATCCATCTATTAATCCAGAGACGGCTGATATAGGCATGTCTGTGCCTGACTTCATCACTCTGTGTTTCTATTGAATAAACTAAATCAAATCATGTTCAAGACTACGCGTATGGGGCACTTAGTATGTATCGAAATTACTAAGATAATAATATTTTAATATACTATATTTGTCGTTTATTAACTATTGAAGAAACAAAATGCTAATAAACAAGGAGAGAATTCAGTTAGAAAAGCTCCCCCCAAAAGTGACCGCTGGACTGTTGTCCCCTGATATGGCTTGGAATGCGGGACAATCTCAAAACAGAGGCAGGTAAAACTGGAGGCAACATAAAGCTGGTTCTACAGCAGGATATTGAGAATTCGATTAAAGCAATCACGTAAGCAAAGAAGTCTTTGAGGAAACTGAAACGAAAAAAGAAAACTTGTATTCAGAATAAGGGAAAGACAGCTGGCATTTTGCTCACACATAATGAGGGAGGAAGGCTTGGAGAATTTACTACGGACGAGGCATATCGAAGACAAAAGGTACAAGAGAAGCTAGCTAGCCAACTTACCTAACATTCTTTTGTGAATGCATGCGGGGAACGGGGTTTGATATTCTTGGAAAATTGATAAATATCGGTAAGAGGTATAAGAGGGAGGGACGTAACAACAACAACAATGAGAAGAAGAGGAAGAAGAAAAGAAAGGAGAGGGAAAAGGAGGAGGAGGAGGAGAAGAAGAAGAAGAAGAAGAAGAAGAAGAAGAAGAAGAAGAAGAAGAAAAAGAAGAAGAAAAAGAAAAAGAAGTAGAAGAAGAAGAAAGAGAAAGAAGGGAACAAGAAGTATAACAGGAGAAGGATGAGAAGAAGAAAAATAAAGAATGAAGAGGATGAGAAAAAGAAGAAGGAGGAGGAGGAGGAGGAGAAGAAGAAGAAGAAGAAGAAGGAGTAGAAGAAGAGGAGGACGAGAAGAAGAAGAAGAAGAAGAAGAAAGAGAAAGAAGAGAAGAAGAAGTATAACAGGAGAAGGATGAGAAGAAGAAAAATAAAGAATGAAGAGGATGAGAAGAAGAAGAAGAAGAAGAAGAAGAAGAAGAAGAAGAAGAAGAAGAAGAAGAAGAAGAATAGGAGGACGAGAATAAGAAAAAGAAGAAGATGGTCGAGGAGGAGATGAAGATGAAGAAGGAGGAGAAGAAGAAAAACGAGGATGAAGAGTAGGAGAAGAAGAAGTATAGGAGGAGGGGGATGAGAAGAAGAAGAAGAAGAAGAAGAAGAAGAAGAAGTGGAGGATGAGAAGAAAAAGAGGATGACATCAATAAGAAAACGAAGGAAAAGAAAGAGGAGCGAAAAACAATAATAATAATAATAATAATAATAATAATAATAATAATAAGAAGAAGAAGAAGAAGAAGAAGAAGAAGAATTAAGTGACATGTTGCCATTTAGCGAGCAGCTCTCTCGTTACATTTAGAAAACCATTCCGCAGGTTTTGTTCTATCAAAATTTCAGAGATTTTGTGAATATGGCGGCTGGGATAGAACAGAAATTTTCTTTCAAGTTCCACAATTGATGCCGGTTCCTAAATTACATAAGAGGACAATCATTTAATAAACATTCGTCAGGAAAATTGAATGGCGGGTGGAATAGAACAGGCTGAGCGATTCCCAACATTTTTTCCTATTGTATGTGATCTTGTGTTGTAATGGGAGAAAGCAATATATTAGGTTGGTGCAAAAATAATGTCGTTTTTGACGTTCAACTTCAAAAGAAAAACGACATTATTTTTGCACCAACCTAATATTATCTGTGGACTAATGCAGGGCACTTTTCGAGCAAACTTTTATGGACATGTTGCTGCTGCTGGACATATAAGTGTGCATTTAATACTTAAGTGACTTTTAAAATTAACTGATTATCTGAGAGTGAATAATGTTTGCTCTAAATATTTATTCTTTTCTTTCTGTTTCTCTTTTTCACTTCCTTTGTTTTTTCCATATTTTTTTTTTTTATTTCAGTAAAATATGTAAGATTCGGGGCTAGAAAAGCAGTTTCATAACGTGTTTGGTCAAGATCGTGCTGTGTAGTTTATCGAGTTAATTTACAATTAAAATGAAATTATTTTTAACTTCGACTAATTCACGATTCGATGATACGCTAATCGAATTCTCTGCATTTTTCGCTTTGAGCATTTATGCCAGGTTAGCTCCATAATCAGATTATGGCTTCATTCCGTTGTTGTTTCTTAATTAAACCAGCCAAAGATTAAAAAGAGTTGATCTCTTTCCACTCACCTTCTCTGTTTACATATCATTAAAATAAAAAATAAAAAAGATCTATCGATCTATCTATCTATCTATCTATCTATCTATCTATCTATCTATCTATCTATCTATCTATCTATCTCAGTCTGTTCTTATCTATCTATCTATCTATCTCAGTCTGTTCTTATCTATCTATCTAGCATTTTTTTCACATATACACATCCACAGATCGCACGCACACAAACACATGCACACACGCACACTCATATATATATAATGTTCGTTTCTACCAGCCTCACTGTCTGTGACACAAACTCTCTTTTCTCTCTCTCTCTCACTCTCTATCTATCTATCTATCTATCTATCTATCTATCTATCTATCTATCTATATATCTATCTATATATCTATCTCAGTCTGTTCATATCTATCTATCTATATATCTATCTATCTATGTGATCATCATGAGTAGTGCATCTCAATTTGTTCATATATATCTATCGATCTCCGTCTGTTCATATCTATCTATCTATCTATCTATCTATCTATCTATCTATCTATCTATCTATCTCAGTCTACATTTCTATCTATCTATCTATCTATCTATCTATCTATCTATCTATCTCAGTCTACATTTCTATCTATCTATCTATCTATCTATCTATCTATCTATCTATCTATGTGATCATCATCAGTAGTGCAGCTATTAGGTTGGTGCAAAAATAATGTCATTTTCTCACATAGTAACATGTGAGAAAACGACATTATTTTTGCACCAAACTAATATGTGTAGGTATCCATTACTGAATTTGTTCTTTTAAATGCTACGGTTAATAGTTATGCTTTAGCTTTCCTTATATATATATATATGATCGACTCTCCCGTCGAAAGAATGAGATGTGTGTGTTTGATATAAAGACACACAAGTAGAAAGTAACAGAATCAGAGAGAGACAAATAAAAAAGAACGCACTGACGAATAGATACAGTCCGTCTCTCCATGGGTACAGACAAAGAGAGGACTCGGCTTTAGCAGAATGAGCTAGGTATATATATATATATATGGAGAGACGGACTGTATCTATTCGTCCGTGCGTTCTTTTTTATTTGTCTCTCTCTGATTCTGTTACTTTCTACTTGTGTGTCTTTATATCAAACACACACATCTCATTCTTTCTTTCTATGTGTGTCCGATCATTTCTTCATTTATATATATATATATATATATATATATATATATATATATTGGCACAAAAATACTACGGGTTTTAAAATCTAAAATTTGTAGGTGAAAATCGTCACTAACTATTGGTATCTTAATTCCAATTATACGAAAAATGTTGTTCCGTTTAATGAAAATAAACAATGGACGCTCTTTGTAAGTCAGTTTTAACATTGAATATTTAAAATTCTATATTGAGTTAAACTTGCTTGGATTATACCAACGGATTACTTACTACCTATACATATATATGTGTGTGTATACATTTCAATTTGTTAGTTTCTCGCTGTCTTTCACATGCATACACAAAATCTATATCTATTTCACTTTGTTCATCAGTACCTCTCTCTTAGCTTTTTTTCACATATACACATCCACAGATCGCACACGCACACACACACATGCACACACACACACACACACATATATATATATATATATATATATATATTTATATTCGTTTCTACCTGGCTCACTGTCTTTGACACAAACTCTCTTCTCTCTCTCTCTCTCCCTATCTATCTATCTATCTATCTATCTATCTATCTATCTATCTGATTATTTCAGCATGTACATTTATACCTAACTTTCACCACACCATGCTTACTCTTACTCTCTCTCCCTCTATCTTTCTTTCTTCGTATTATGTAAGATTTAGATTATAAATCTAATTTGTGTATTTATAATAGACATCATTTCTCAGTATTTATCCCAGTATCCAGGACACATCAGAAACGGAAAGAAACATTTAGAGAAAGATACAGAGAGAGAGAGAGAGTCAGTAATAGATAGATAGATAGAGAGAGCAAGAGAGAAAGATTAATAAAAAAGAGATGAAGAGCTAGAAAGATAGATAGATAGAGAGAGAGAGAGAGCAAGAGAGAAAGATTAATAGAAAGAGAGGAAGAGCTAAAGAGATAGATAGATAGAGAGAGAGCAAGAGAGAAAGATTAATAGAAAGAGAGGAAGAGCTAGAAAGATAGATAGAGTGATAGAGATAGCAAGAGAGAAAGATTAATAGAAAGTGAGGAAGAGCTAGAAAGATAGATATAAAGAGAGAGAGCAAGAGAGAAAGATTAATAGAAGGAGAGGAAGATCTAGAAAGATAGATAGAGTGACAGAGAGAGCGAGAGAGAAAGATTAATAGAAAGTGAGAAAGAACTAGAAAGAGAGATAGATAGATAGATAGATAGTGAGAGAGAGAGCAAGAGAGAAAGATTAATAGAAAGAGAGGAAGAGCTAGAAAGATAGTTAGATAGATAGAGAGGGAGAGAGAGCAAGAGAGAAAGATTAATAGAAAGAAAGGAAGAGCTAGCTAGCTAGCTAGCTAGATAGATAGATAATGCACATTGCTCTCTATTACTCACTGCAGGGAACTATCCCTGCCTCCCATTAGAATGTCTGATACTCAACTCCACGAGAGCACCTCTTTGCGACTGCTCGGTCTCACACTGTCCGCTGACATCAGATGGAACAAATACATTGAATCAATAGCATCGTCCACCGCAAGGAAGTTGTCTCCCTGTGCCGTGTCAGAAAGTTTTTCTCACCTGAGTCCATCCTTCTGTTCTATAAATCAACCATTCGCCCTTGCAAGGAATACTGCTGCCATATATTGTCTGGAGCCACCGGTCTTCGTCTGAAGCTCCTCGTTTGTCGAGAAACTAAAGCCGAAAAGAGACGGATATGCAATGTTATTGGTCCTTATCTGGCATCTCGTCTGCAGATGCTCTCTCACTGACGTGCCGTCGCCTCCCTCTGTTTTTTTTTACAAATTCTTTTACGGTAACTACTCCGATGAACTACTTGCGCTAGTTCCCAGACTTCATTAATTTAAGGGTTGAACTAGGCTGGCATCTCGCTCTCACCCTTTCACTGTCGAAACTGTTAAATGTAGTTGTCTCTTCTACTCCAATAGCTTCATGTCTCACACTTCTCACCTGTGGAAATCCCTTCTTATTACTTGTTTCCCTGAGAGCTATAATCTCCAACTATTCAAATGTAATGTCAATCGAAATCTCCAGATACCTTGATCTATTTTTCGTTCTCTCTCTTCATCCTTTCCTCTATAACGCCTCTTTAATCTCGCTCCCACACTCTATAACCCCTTGCGTGATTGTGGCATCCCGCCTTGTTTGTGGTGAAATGCTTAAAAAGATAGATAGATAGATAGATAGGAACAGACTGAGATAGACAGATATATAGACAGATAAAGAGAGAGAGAGAAAGAGAGAGAGAGAGAGTGTGAAAGTAGACCAAAATGAAATATGAACAGCAATAGATAGATAGATAAAAAAAGTGATAGATAGATAGATAGATAGATAGATAGATAGATATTATATACGATTTACTTATGCAAGACAGATGCTGTTAAATATACAGACTCTATCATATAATTAACATATGAATTTAAAGTCTTATATTTTTACGGGAATTATTTGCAATAGCTTATTTGTTGGTATGAGATATTATTTTGCGACTAGATTTATTAAGAAGTTTCTTTTTTTCAAGTTCAGATATATAAAAATTATCACGGATTTTAAGAGAGATATAACCTCAAAAGAAATAAAAACATTATTTTTTATAAATTTATCGAGTGATAGCAGCCTATCTTTGGAAGTAGTAAGAAAAACTGTCGAGATCAAAGATTTATGAAAAAGGAAATTGCAAATAATAGAAACACATAATCAAGAGACAACTGGCTTCAAGAATGCCGCCAAAATATATTTGACAAAAAATTGTGACGTGTTGCAAGCAGGATTAGTGGAATCCCGAGCCAGATTATATTTGCAGCGAAAGCCAAAAAAAAAAAAAAAAAAAAAAACACGGAGAAAATGAAGAAGTGTTGAAGATATGAAGGCAACTAAATTGACACCTTTATGCAAACATCTCAAAGTTCTTTTCGAGCAGAGAATCGCCGATGAATAGCAGTGAATTGTTGCATTTAATTTTGCGTACATATAATAACATTAAGAAACGTCTGATTTGTCTGCAGCTTCATGTCAAGCGCCATTTGGCCAGACGTTTTTCTTGTGACAGCGCAAAATATATTATGAATAAATGCGAAAACCACTAACTCGCAATGTTGGTTTCTTTTTGACAAGCTACCAAAATTTTTGTGGTCGTAAACTCTTATGACCACTTGATATATCAGAAATCGTTATCACTGTCAAAGAACTAGAAAACCTACCTTCAAAATATTCACGGGTCGCAAACCTAACCTCGCCAATAGTCATATATTT
Source organism: Acanthosepion lycidas (assembly GCA_963932145.1). Taxonomy (NCBI): domain Eukaryota; kingdom Metazoa; phylum Mollusca; class Cephalopoda; order Sepiida; family Sepiidae; genus Acanthosepion; species Acanthosepion lycidas. Next base: position 12,682,634 of record OZ010600.1, read on the forward strand.
GGCTCAATTTATTATGCCTACATAGAAAGAAATCGGTCACTAAATGTCAAAATGCAATTTGCATAGGTTACGATAAGTCCTACGTATATAACATATATACCGGAAACTAAAAATGCCGAAAGAGTCAATGGAGAAACAAGTCATGTTATTACTGACCTATATAGATTCATTAGTTTCAATAATGATTTTTATCCAGAAAATGACTATATTGTACTGGAAGATGGGAGTTAAACAAGTAACATTGCCTTAATCGTTTAGGCCCTGGCCACCGCCTCACCGGTGGTAGTGAAAAATGACTTAATGGCCAGTCACCGGTTGAACGGTGGTTAAACACTTGTAACAATTTTTATATATACCATGAAACATTACATACCGATTATTTGCGAATTTTGACCCAGGGTCTCAAGCAGAAGGGTTAAAATTGTTCAGGAACGTAGGACTCAAAGGGTTAATCAATATTTCTTCCTTCTCTCAAGAAAGACACTGTTTCTTTTCTTGCTTCTTTTCCTTCTTGATTCTTGACCACCGCTTAACCGTTGGTAGAGAAAAATGACGTACTGCCCAGCAACCGGTTAAACAGTGGTAGAGAAAAATGACTTATGCCCAGCCACCGGTTGAAACTACGTACGAATTATTTGCGAATTAGGAGCTCAGGCAGAAGGCTTAAAATTGTTCAGGAACTCAGGGCTCAAAGTGTTAATCAATATTTCTTAATTCTCTTTCCTTATTTCCGTCTCCTCCGTGATTAGGAAAGACAGACGACATTTTTTTTTCCTGCTTCTTTTTCTTCTTCCATTTTTTTTCGTTATTCATTCTTAAGCTTTTGAGTCCTGACCACCGATTTACCGGTCGTAGAGAAAAATGACGTAATGTCAAGCTACCGGTTCACCAGAGGTAGAGAAAAATAACTTCATGCTCAGCCACCAGTTGAACGGTGGCTAAACACTTGTAACTATTTTTATTATTCAATTATTTGCGAATTTTGACTCAGGAGCATAAATAAAATATTTAAAAATTTTCAGGAATACCGGTCTCAAACGGTTAAAAATAGTAAGGTTCAAGTTATTTCAACTGACACAGAAGGGAATATGCATGATAAAGGATGCCCTTTACAACCATATATTTAAACGAAGTGCATTCTATGTACACGCCTCTACCGAAAAAAAAAAATTGGCTTCTGTAACATGACTGGTCATCTTCTGTCACGTGTTTTTGGTTTTCCTTTTGATAAATAGTGCTCTCTCAGATTTTTTGGTCTTGGCATTCTGAGAGTCATTGAAGTATTTTCACTGTTATTCTCCTGCATTTAGACAATCAAATGCTGCTAGGACCATAAATTTGGTAGCTTTTACCGAAAGATATATTAGGTTGGTGCAAAAATAATGACGTAATAATGTCGTTTTTTGACGTATTTTTTAACGTCAAAAAACGATATTATTACGTCATTATTTTTGCACCAATCTAATATTTGTGTGCTATAATCGTTTGGGCGAAGTTGTAAAACAGGAGATATTTTCTCAGAGTAATAATTTAATTTCTGCCTGAATTTCTGGAATGAGGCATTATAAATATTTGCACTTTTTACATTCGAACTGTTGTCCTCACCTTTCTTATTATCATAAGATTTCGCCTGTTGTGCCCTCCGGCTTTTCCATGTGTATAAAGGACTACAGGCTATTCAGAACTAATTTATCTAAATTCGAACAGAAATTATCGAATCGATACGAACCCAATGCGATACACAATTTGAGACGGATCAGATATTCCTATACATAGATCCTTAAAGTTATTTCCACCCGGTTTATCGATCAAAACATAAGTTAGATCCAGGAAATCACAGTGGGTAGAAGAAAAGAGCAAAGCATTCCCACGCGAAAGAAAAGATTCTCCACAACCACTAGAGGAAGCATCACCTGGAACAGTAAATATCCAGACTTAGCAAAATAACGCTCGAATCGGACACATATAGAATCCAACAAACCCCGGATAATTAATACAGTCAAAAATTTCACAAAGGGCAAGTATCGACACATACTTAAACTCGTATGCATAAAAGAAGAGAGTTAAAACAGCAACGAGGTCTACCACGTTTCGGTAAAAGGAATTGTTAATAGCAGCAATCGGCAATTGAATGCTTCTGTGGAATCAGTGCTATGCAAAGTTCTTAACTTCGCCACCACTGTCAGGCGAGATCCGCACTTAGACATAATACCTTGGAAATGGAGACAAGCAATAAAAAAAAACAAAAAAAAACAAAACACCTAAATCAATTGCTCCCGGCCGATTTTGGACTATGCCGGACTATTGTATTTCTAAAATTCTCGCACCCCCTGTAATATTTTTTGATACTTACAAATATGCCAATGGCACATGTACATACATACACACAAAATATTTTTATTACTCTAAATGCATCGTATGTATTAACACGCATTTACACTCTCACTCTCAAGAAAACAATTCACTGTTAATAACTCATTCTCAAATTGTCCCCTTATTCTGTTGGTATAATAAACCGAAGGGTGGAGGTCTTGTGCATGATCTACCAAAATATTATCATGCACCATCGGTGGGGCATGTGTTCCACGGGTGAGAATCACTGGCTAAAATCGAACATTCTAGTGGAAGAAAGGTTGGTCCTTAAAGAGTGACACTGGTATTAGTACACAGGCAATGCTTCAATGATAATGGACTATTTGAAGTCTTCCAAAAAAAAACAAAAAAAAAACTGGCAGGCTTAGGTGGATATGGCAGCTATAGCAAAGTCAGAAAAAGATTCGACCCTAAAAACTGAGTAGGAAACAGCCACTAATCCTAAATATGAACAAAAGATTATTTCTCACTAAATAAATACAAAAGGCTAACCGAAAATTACACCAAGCTCTTACCAATGCATTGTCACCTCAAAATTCACAAAATTACTAATACTACTACTTCCACTACTACTACTACTACTACTACTACTACTACTACTACACACACACACACACACGCTCTTAGAAATTCTATATATTATCATCTGATTCCCATATAAACAAACTAGAATTAGGATACACTTACAATAAAGCAATATTTACATATTTTCAGTTAGACGTGGAATCAGTTAATTTGTGATAGTTTTGAAGTAAAGTATCATATCTCTTTGAGTTCAAAAGGCCATAAATTATACTAACGCTGCTTAACGAACATATGAAGCCTGCTTAGTCAATGTGCAAATTAATTGAAACAAAACAAATAATTCCGTTATTACTTGCTTTTTTTTCATATTTTTCCAATGTAACATGACCCAGTATACATGTCAATACTTCGTATGTCCATTCCACGAAGTCGTTCCTTGCAGATTGACCACAGACTCTCGACTGGATTTAAATCAGGAGAGTGTCTGAGCCTGACTATAGTACTTTGATTTTCTCACTGGTAAGGCTTGCCAGTGTGTTCGTTTTTTTTTGTTTTTTTTTTTTGTACGTTTTCCAGGAGTAACGTCCTTCGCAGACAATGGCCGTAGGACAATTAATCGACAATCGAGACAATAGTGCCTTTGCGTGAAAAAATGTGATGTAATCACAATGACACTATTTTTTTACAGCCAAACAAATTTCAACATACACCCGAGAATAGATTCATATTTTTACTACACATCACTGCAAATAACTTAATCTGAGGAAAAAATAGAAATCCATTACACACTGTTACTCCAGTGGGTCTAAAACTGACTGTATAGTGAAAGAAAGGAAAAACACGCGGTTGTTTCATTTAATTTGTAAAGGGGTGTATCGGCAGCTACAGGAGATTCCTAGTGAATATAGTCATCCCACTTACATGTAATCCTTGTCCATTTTAAAAATTTAGTCAAATTGGTTAAAGGGACTCCAATACATAGCAAAAAGATGGTAAGCTTGTGTGTAGTCAGTTGTTCACTAGAGTTCCTACAGATGATGCTCTCTGGGAGAACTTACTATGATTCTAATAAAACCAAACTAGTTATGTTCCAACACCGCCGATCGGACCCCGCACTAGGACTAGTCACGATGAACATATGTAACCTCGAGGAGAGACCATGCTTTGAGAGAATATTGGGCCGCCCCCATAAGGTAAGGCTTCAAGAACACCAGAAAGCTGTAACACGAGGGGAAGTAGAAAAATCAAGCGTGGCTCACCACATATCGAGAGAAAAGGGAGATCAGCGCCCTCTGTGGGATCAGGTTGAGATCATAGACAAAGAACACCATTGGAAAATTCGTAAACTTAAGGAATCAGCACATATGCTAGGCCACAAAAATCCCCTGAGTTGACCAAAAATAAAAATGAATACAATATGTGAACCGGTAATAAGGAATGCCAGAGAAAGAATATAATAACAAAAAAAAAATTGCAATATGAGCTCTGGTAAAAACATGTAATGATAACAGAAAAAATTGCAATATGAGCAGTGGTAAAAAATGCTTGTTGAAGACATTAGGTTTATAATACCCAGAAATTCATACAGAGATGTCCTCAAGGACACATGGTACAGTGGATAAAGGCGTTGGTTAGATCCATTGACAGGACCCAAAGGGTGTGAGTTCAATACCCGGTAAGGCAGTGGAGAACTTGGAGAGAGGAATTAACAGGAGATAACTGATAACTGATACCCATTAAACATGGCACGTGGAAATAGAACAGTCTACCGCCAGTGAGCGAAATAAAGGTTTCAGTTCGATTTTCCATCTACCTGATGAAGCGTACAACGGTCGAAACGTTGTAATAAATATGTGCAAAAATGATGAGGAAAATAGTAAAATAAATGCAATAATGTAATAATAATAGAGTGTACAATCTTAACCTTTTCAAATCTAGAGTAAACCATTATTTTCAACCTTTCACGAAATCTTCTATCTAGAGGGTAAAACTTACTGTAAATCAAATAAAAATGACAATCTGTTTGAAATATTGTCGTTCTGTGTAGAGAAAACATTGTACAAACTAGAGTCTGACCTACCATTCAAGAAGAAGGCGTGTCTATGGGTTCACAGTTTTCACCAGTGATGGCGGGGATATGCATGGAATACTTCGAAGAAATGGTTATACTAATTCCAACAGCATGGCTGAGATATGTGGATGACTCCTTCATACTCTGGCCGCATCAGTAAGTTGAACAAATACTGCTGGATCCTGTGAACACAATAAAACCTTTGATCCAGTTCACAATGATGTACTATTAACTGGCACAGAGAATTGGTTCAAAACATCCCTATGTCATAAGCAAACTATTACCATAGTCTCAACTTCAAAATATCACTATCCATACAGTTTGAAGAAAGAAACTCGTTTGATGACTACAGAGCAGAGCAAAAAATAATTAGTGGCGATCAGACATACAAAAAGGAAATCAAAATGATCAACTACCCGGCAAACATAACATCAGCGTCTACAAGGTTGTGGGAACAGAAGGATCAAGGAGGGAGACTAGAAAATTTGCCACGGTCTGTCTACCTTACGTCAAGTGCTTATCGAAAAAGCCTCAGAAGTTCTGAGGTCAATATAGCACCAGGACAATATTCAAAAGCAGTTGCACACGACGGGGTATTCACTTAGGAGTAAAACCTAACACGCGGCAGAACTTAACCAAGAGTTACGTGTACTTCATTCCTTACAGCTTTGGCAGAGAATAAAATGGTTAAACAAGTCGCCTTCTAAAAGTAAGGTGAGAGGAGCATCGAAAAGACGTAGTGAGGTGTGAGACAATAAAATCTCAAATGGCAGATCATGTATGTAGCGAAAGGTGTACTCAGTGGAATGATGTGAAAATATTGGAAAAGGAAGAACACTGAAGAGTTAGACGTCTGAAAGAGTTAGATTATATGCTAAACTATAAGAACTTTCTTAGTATGCTTAGCATAGAAATAAATAGACAAAGAGAGCTATTAATAAAGATCGATAAATGACTGCAAGTCTTAAACCACAGGATTCCTGCATCAAAACAACAGCACTCATCAGCAGCCAGGTCAGGTTTAAGGCTCCAAGTTCTCGACAGGGAATTTTCCTATAGAACAATAGCCTTGTCTATTAAAGCGTTTATCTATGACTTTGTTCACATAACAATGGGAAGTTCAATCCCTGGGAATGGCAATGTGCACGCAAAGTCACGGTAAACGGGCGCGCAATAACTGAGCAGAAACCAAAAATAAAAACAAGACGATATCCTTATCTCATGGCAAATTAAGTAAGTGGTTAAGTTATGTGCGTGTCTTTTTGTGTGGCGGTTGTTGGGAAGTAAAAAATAAAGTGCTCTGTGAGAGATATAGTTATAACTTTTCAATATATATATATATATATATATATATATATATATATATATATATATATATATATATATATATATATATATAAAATAATGTATTAACATAAAAATGTCTTAAAATAATTGTCGGACTGTCCATTTCACAATGTGTGACGTCATTTGTTTACATTTGGATACGCAATGAGCAGATATGAATATACGTGAGAGATTCATGGAAGGTTGTAGATTAAAGACAGTAAATTCGACCTTGCTAACCGGATGCTCCTCTGTGGCCGAATCGGTTTAGGCACGTCAGGCTATATAACAGTTCCGTATAGGATACAGGTTCGATTCCTGTCGGAGGACGAATATCTTCTATGAAAATTTCTCGGAAATTCAGGCCGGTAAATGTTGTTTAATACTGTTTATTATAAACAGAGCATTTACTTAAATAGTTGTATCTATAAAAAGAATGTATAATTATAAAATGTCTTAATATATATATAAAGATACTTTCCCATTTACACTTTAACCACGAAAAATGGAGATAAATTAAAAAAATCAAACTCTCCTCTTTCGTTCTATCTCCATATATATATATATATCGGAAGATAGAGAGAGAGAACGAAAGAGGCAGTGTTGTTTTTAATCTATCTACATTTTTCGTGATTAAAGTGCAAGTGGGAAAGTAACTTTATATATATTTTTTCTTTATATTATTTTTCTTTATATATATATATATATATATATATATATATATATATATATATATATATATGGTGCTTGTGTGTAAACCTGTGTTTGTATGCATCTTCATTTATTCACTCTTACACACAGACCCTAATTTTCTTAAGCCTAATCGTCTTTTTTTACCAAACCCGATTAACAAATATGTTTGTGTCTAACGCGGTTGTCCTTTTGTCACCTCCTTATTCGCTTTCCCACACACTCTCTCTCGCACTCTCTCTGACAGTAGTCGGATTGTCGCTCGACAAAAGCGAGTACTGAATTATCCTTTGTAACGAAAGAGGTAGGACAAGAGGTAGTTTTATTTTTTTTTTTTTTTTTGAAGTCTTTACAGATCACAAATTTAATTCGTGTCCGATTTACGTCACTTTCCTTTGAAATCATCCGCTCAATGAATAATTTTATTCCCCCCCCCATCTCTCTCGTCTCTTTTCTTTTTATTTAATTTTTTCTTGTGTTGTTTAATGCCATGTTGCTTTGCTGCTTTGTGTTAATCTATCAGGTCATCCCATAAGTTTTCTCCGAATTTTAACTTTTTGTTAAAATGAACGAAATTTAAAGATTATTTTATAATGTCTACTGGAGCTGAACATTATTTTTATGTTTAGATGCATTTAAACTGATCAAATTTTATTTCAGAGAACACTAAAATTAAATTTCGTTTGATTAAAACCCTGCTAACATGGAAGTACTCAAGAATCATTTGAGGTACATAATGCTTTATGAGTTCAAGAAAGGAAACTCAGCAGCCGAAGCGGCTAGAAACATTCACTCAGTTAATGGAAAGGAATGTGGGAATGAAAGAACTTGCAGAAGATGGTTTGTAAAATTCAGAGGTGGTAATTTCACCCTTGAAGATGAAGATCGAACCGGACGTCCAGTTGAGTTTGATGAAAAGCTTCTTGAAGCAGCCCTTGAAGAAAATCCTGCTTTATCAGTTGAGGAATTGGCAGTTGTTCTCAGTTTAAACCATACAACTGTTCATCGTCATCTTCAACAACTTGAAATTGTATGAAAACAACCTCAAATCCCGAGTTGACATCTGCTCTTCTCTCCATTCTCGCCAACTTGTTTCACCTTTTTTGGATAGACTTGTGACTGTCGACGAAAAATGGATCTTTTATCGAAATGTTAAGCGTCGTAAACAGTGGCTTGGTAAAGGGGAAGGGCCCCAGCCACAGCCGAGAAGGAAACTTAATGGGCAAAATGTTCTTCTTTCAATCTGGTGGGATCGCCAAGCAATAATCCACTTTGAATTCTTACCACCTAATGCAACAATTAATGCTCAAATATACTGTCAGCAATTAGAGCGTTTGAAGCAAACTTTGAGGAAAAAGGACCTGCTCTAGTGAATCAAAAAGAGGTGATGTTTCATCAGGACAATGCGCGACCCGACACAGTAAGAATCACGTCACAAAAGATGGAAGAACTTGGTTAAAATTCCTCATCCACCTTATTCTCCCGATCTTGCTCCTTCAGACTACCATTTGTTTCGTAGATTACAGAATCATTTGGAAGAAACAGCTTTTGTAACACAGGAAGAGGTTAAAACTGACTGTTTTGAGTTCTTCGAATCAAAGGCAAAAGAATTTTACAGTAATGGAATTAGTAAGCTTGTTAATAGATGGAAGGAAGTCATAGATAATCAGGGAAATACATTGTTGATTGAATCTGTAATTAAATGTAACATTTGGTCACTTGTTTTCTTTATTCAAAATTTGGACAGAACTTATGGGGTGACCTGATATATTATAAAAAAATATGACCAAGTTGTCTACCCGTCATATTCTCTGACTTTGTCTGCCCTTAGATAATGTTGCTTCGTATTCAACGACTTATTAACCATTAGCATGTGATTTAAAGCTAGACTAATATTCTTATATTTTATTTCTTTAGAGATTATAATGATTTTAGAGATATAACTCTTACTAATTAACCCACAGCTGGGGGGAAGAAGACGTGGATTCATACTTTTTCCAAAGGTATTTGCGCGTAAGTGAATATAACGAAACGAAATGTAATTGGAACTTGGATCTCCGGTTTACAATTCCGAGCCATTGTACGTTACACAAACTCCAAGATTACCGCACCTGCTATCCCCCAAACGTTCTCTCGTGTAGGTACTGACCAAGCTCAACGTTGTGTAACTTCGGTGATCATACAGGAACCGGTGTGATGTGGCCGTAAGTTGAATGTTTTTCAAGACAGATGTTGGGTCGGGAAGTAGCCCAAAAAAAGTACGATTACTCACCTAATCGGCAATGTCTCCCTTCTGCTTCGAGAAAGAAATATATACCATTCACCATAAGACTTTTCATCGGAACGTCCCAGATCTAATACTGCCGTAAATTTTCACACTTAAACCCGAAAGAGATTCTTCATAAAGTACATAATGATATTTTTTTCCAAAAATATATTGCCGATAATATTATTCTTTTTCAAAAAAGTACTGCTGTTACTAATGTATTGCAGGTGAATAATTTTTTTCCAAAAACGTACTGATAGTATTAAAACTTGTTTTTATACTTTCATAGTGTTTTGACCTCATTTGGTGGTGGTTGAATATTTTCCCATAGTTGGTACCCTGACAGGTACTAGTACCCCGGTTCAGTGTGGATAAGTGAACACCAGTAACTAAGATGGAAGGCCTTGCTGTCGGGTGTAGTTATCGTCTTACCCAGGACACCGGATGTAGTTTATCGTTTTACCCAGGGAACGGATATAATTCATCGTCTTACTCAGGACTCCCTGATAATAGATAAGGAATTGCAAATAATTGAATAAAGATTACAATTTGTTTTATGTAGAATAAAGTTGATAAATACAAAATGAAATATTTATGACTCAACATAAGACTTTTCATCGGGGCGTCCCAGATCGAATACTCCTGAAGGTTTTCACACTTAAACACCAAAGAGCGAAGCCAAAATATGCTCGGGCGCTTTCTAAAGTACATGCGCACAGAAATCTAGTAATGGTGTGGAAACCTTTGGTTTAATCTTCACGATGGCAAGCTGAGCGCCTACAAAAACGTAGGAATGACGCCCAGGCCGTGAATGATCAACCTGGCGATATTTGCCAAATCACATTTTGACGCTTACTCCTTTCCGAAATTTATAGATCAAAATATGGCGAAAGTACAATTTTCCATCCTCCATCTTTAAGGCATTCATTTGTAGACGAAAGACTCAATACAACACCCAACTAAACGATGTAAGAACACAGCGAAACTTGACCCCAAAACAAACATCAATTCCACCATTTTATATTAAAAATGAAAAAAGGGCAAAGAGCATGTACTTTTGCTCTTGTATTACGTTTTGGATAATAAAAAAAAAACGCTATAAAGGGATAAACGTTCTATGATAAAAATCGGATTCAAGACATACTTGAAAACTTTTACACATCAAGTCCCGCTGTGTTTTATGCAAGAAGTACCGAGGGAGCTACCTGATGAGTGACAATAAGTCATTTAAAGTACAAATTGTGCAAATTAATTGAAACAGCCACTTTATTTTCCTTTCTTTCACTATACGGTCAGTTTTAGATCCACCGGAGTGACAGGCGCTAATCAATTTCTATTTTTTCCTCAAATTAGCTCATTTGCTGGGTTGCGCAGTAATATGAAACCATTTTCGGGGGGTATGCTGAAATTTGTTTGCCTTGAAAAATATTGCGACATGCGTGACTGCATCAGATTTTTATCACGCCTAGATAATATTGTCTCGACTGTCGATTAGTTGTCCTACGGCCATTGTCTGCGATGGAAATTTGTAACGCTGCACGAACACATGGGCCAGATTTACCAGTGAGCAAATCAAAGTACTAGACTGGCCTGGAAACTCTCTTCATTTAAATGCAATCGTGAATCTGTGGTCAATCTGTAAGGAACGACTTCGTGGAATGGACATACTAAGTACTAACATGTGCACTGGGCCATGTCTCATTTGAAGAATATGAAAACAGTAATAATAACGGAATTATCCGTTTTGTTTCAATTAATTTGCACAAGGATGCATTTATCATTGTGAATATATAATTGAATAAAATTTAATATTATTTGAAGAATAATGTTGATAAATAAAAAAGGAATTATAGCTTCGCCTAATATATGCTTAAGTCTGTGTTTTGCTTGAGTGACTTACTCATGCCATTTAATGTAAACATAAGCACAGGCACAAGATATACACATATAATTTGACTAATTTCGAAATATGACGCTGGAATGATAAATTCCTCGGTCGATCAGTCTGGGGAACTCCTACATCAATCTGACTAATGAACTCAGAATGTCGAAGACAAAAACAAAATATATTTTAAACCCTAAAAGAATCAGATCCTTAAAAAAAAAATATTGAAATTTACAGAATTGGATAATAAATAAATTATTTTATTTTATTTTTTAAATTTTTTATAAACATTTCTAGGTTTGTTATCGAAAAAAAAAACATATATGCGCACAAATAAACATACATACAAAGAGTAACTGAATGAAATTGAAACGGACATCAATGTCCCGAGAGATAATTTCGCTTTTCGTCTGCTAACAACCCATGGATAATAGGAAAGCCATATAAACCGAAGTGTGCCATTATTTGAAGTCATTTTGATGACTTCTGTATTTAAAAGGTACCTATTTTCTAGTAAATATACTATTATAAAACCACAAACTATTTAGATTTGAAACCTGGTGACCTTACCGTCATATAGTTACCGAAATGACTTCTTTATTACAATAACTAGTTTTACCCAAGAAAATTAAACAATTTTCCTATTTACATTCCTAATTTAATAACTGAATGAGCTTTTTGGGACCTCTATAAATATAAATTACCTGCGGAGGTTCTCGTATGGTAAGTATTTGAACATATCCTCTGCCATATTATTGTAACCTATAAAGGGTTACTGAATAGGAATAACCAAAACGGAGGTTGGAAATGAAATGGTAATCTTTATAACATCAACAAAATACAATAATGGCCAGCGGTAAACAACTGCTAACTCTTAGGTTGGTTAAAAAATAATGACGTTATAATGTCGTTTTTTGACGTTAAAAATACGTCAAAAAACGACATTATTACGTCATTATTTTTGCATCAACCTAATACTAACAATAGTGTTTATGAGGATTGGGTTATAACCATTACTCTTCATAGGTGCGCTATATAACAGAAAAAAAAATATGAACAGATAGATAGGAACAAACTGAAATATATCGATAGATAGATAGATACATAGATAGATAGATAGATAGATAGATAGATAGATAGATATGAACAGTGTGTGGCAGATAGATAGATAGATATTGAATGCAATCAGATAGATAGATAGATAGATAGATAGATAGATAGATAGATAGATAGATAGATAGATATGAACAAACTGAGAAAGAAAGAAAGTGTTGTGACCTAGAAAGTCTTACTGAATGAGGAATAACCAAAACAGTGGTTGGAAATGAAATGGTAATCTTTATAACATCAAAAATTACAATACTTGCCAGCGTGTAGTACGTAAATCACTGCTATTTGTGGCCTACTTAGACAGCATATTACCACACACTTACAATAGTGTCCAACGTACTGGGGAATACCCATTAGTGTTCATAGTTACAGTATATAACGCATATCTTCCGCAGCCTTGAAAAAAAAACAAAAAAACATGGTGCTCTCCCATCGACGAGGTCATTTACCTTGACCTCCGCCTGGGTAACAAAGAAGTCTTAAAGAAAATAAAAACAAAAAAAAAAGACTTTTATACTCAAAATAAAAAAAGACAACTCGTATTTCTTGAATACACACTGAGAAAGAAATGCTTAGAGAAATTATACTCACAGGGTATATTGGAGGCAAACTTGAGTTTTGAAGTAACTGTTGATAGTCTTTTGAGTTTGTGGGAGAAAGTATTGAGTGTATATTTGCGTCTACAGATTAGCATCAACCATATGAACCTCCTAGAAGTTAGCATGGCTGATGCTAATCTCCAGGAAAGTAACTCATTGCACCTTCTTGGACTAAATTTTTACCGGAAATGGAGAGGAAAGAGTATATTGAATCAATTGCTAAATCTGCAGCTAAGAAAGTTTCGCCAAAACCTGTCTTACATATTTATAAATCCTCAATTCGTCCTTGATTTGAATATTGGCCACACATCAGGTTTGGTGCTCCTGATATATATTTAGAGATTCTTTATAAAATCCAAAGAAGGATCTGCTATGTTATTGGTCCTTAGCAAGCATTTCGGCTTCAGTCACTTTCCCAGCGTAGCTTCTTTGCGCCTTTTCTATAAATATTTTCATGGTAACTCTTCTGATGAACTTCACGCTATGGTACCTAGATATTATGAATTTAAGCGTTTTACAAGAATGTCGGGAAGTTTCCATTATATTAGAGCTGAAAACTGTTAGATGTAGCCGTAAGTTCTATGTTGACGGTTTCTTCAGTCGCACTTCTCGTTTGTGGAGCTCTCCTCCGGCTTCTTGCTTTCCAGTCAAATTTGATCTTCAAAAATTTAAATGCAACGCCAATGAATATCATATGCCATTTTATTTCTTGTTCTTTTATTATCCTCTCTCCTTAATAATAGTTTTTTTCTCATATTCCCTAACACTCAGAAACCCCTTGCGTTTTTTATTGATTTTATTGCCTTGCTTGTGATGAAATGTTTAAAAATATGTCTTCTTTCGTATTTCGCAGTCCAGCGGTAGTCTTTATTCTTGTCTAACATGTTCGATATCCACTTACCGTCTCACACAGATAAGATGCAACCCGGGGTCAATTTAATGTTAGGAGATGGAACTCGTAGACCGGGGACAAATCCAAAAGTAGTTCAAACCTGGGAACCGTCGGTGGTGCTGGAAGTATTTAAATATGAAACGGAGGAGCATAGTGAAAATAACGGAAATGAATCTGTGTGTGTATTTCAATGGTCAGTGTTGGAATTTTTGGATACCCTCGTGTGCTAGTGAGCCAAACAAAATGGGGTGACTCATTTTATAGTTCACCAATAAAAAGGGTTAACCAATCAGAAGGCTCAAAATATTCAATGCAACGTGTATAAAGTCGGCCATGTTTTTTCCCGAATATTCACTGCCAGCCTTTGATATCGAAGACTGAAGAATTACGGAACAGCTGCTGGTGGTATTGGCGATATAGTCAGATTGAATAGAGTGTCTGACTCGTGAGTGTTAATCTTTAACGTTGTTTTATTGAACAGATTACGTACTGCGCGGTATTCTATATTCATAGACTAGGGTGAACATGGTCAACAGTCACTGCCGCGGACAGCTGTTCCCCAAGACCTGGTACCTCTTAACTTATTTTGGTTGCATTTTTCCCGAAGACAAAGGCACAATTCAGTTCCGCTCTGTCCGAAAACAGAGACACGACTGAGAGATGATAAACAAGACACAATAAACGGAATCTAGCAAGACACGATTGTCATATTTAGACGCAGGGTTACGCTGCAACATAATGTAAAACATATTTAGGTTTAATTTTGGTTTTAATGCCAGTACCGAGGAATAAATCTCAAACCCTCTCTTCTTTTTCGCAACGCATCACACGCCGGGTAATAAACCCGTTCTCGTCCCGAAGGAGAGGTACTGTTTCGTGCGCTAATATTATTGGTAGGGAAGCGAACTCGTCTGCCAGTTTGAATACAATTCTCTCGTATTATACTCGATATCCACTTGCCGCCCCACGTGGACAGGAAGCAACACAAGGTTAATGTAATTTACAAGATGGTCCAAAAGTCTTGTCATCGCTATATAATATAATTTTCTATTTCAACGCCCTGGAAAGAGTTTCACATGGACGAGACCAGAATACTCAAGAAATTAAATGAACTGAATCCAGTATATGTGCTTTCTATTACTGTATTACTCGTCCCTTTTATAGTTTTCATTACCTTTTAGGTGATATGACTTTCCGAGCACCCTGTACAATGGCCAAGAAATGGCGCATGTGTTTAATGCTAAAGAACAATATAAAACCGATCCCTCACTTGGTTATCGATAAGGATATTTTGCAATTTAATCCATGAATCTACAGGGTGGTTCGAAAGTCTTGTAATCCCCTAGATAATATAATTTTCTATTCCAGATGGCTGACACGAAAATGATGGTGTTCATACAGACCTTCTCGGTGTATGACAGCCTCAATGAAAGTGAACAAAAGTGAACAAAAGTGAATCCAGTACACCTGCTTTGTATTACTGTATTACTTGTTGTATTGTTCTCATTACGTTTTGGTAGTGGGTGACAAGACATTCGGACCAGTACTCTTAACACGTGCATTGACAGAGAAGCGAAATCCTCTGCCAGTTAGAATACAATTCTCTGGTATTCTATTCGATATCTACTTGCCGCCCCACGTAGCCAGGATGCGACACAAGGTTAATTTAATCTACATGGTGGTCCGAAAGTCTTGTCATCCCTATATGATATAATTTTTCTATTTTAACGCTCTCTCAAAGAGAGAGAGAGAGAGAGTTTCACAAGAACGATACCAAAATAGTTATCAGTTGAATGACGCCATTCGGAGAGCCTTTACAGAAATCAAAAAAGCACAGGTTTGTAAAATATCAAACAGGAAATACGCCGTATCTTTTTGTACTTCGAAAATGATGGTGTTCATATATGTCTTGTCGATACGTGACAGCGTCAATGAAAGAGAGGGGGGGTGACAAGATTGATGCCAATCTGAGTGCGTGCAAAAATAGTCCAGCCGCTGCAACTGTCATGTTGCTCTGGCATCGTCATTGCTACCGATCCCCACGTCTCTCTAGTTGGAGTAACTTTTCGCCGGGACAGGACAATTCTCATTTGGTGGGGTTGAGTTCTGTCTGAAGACTAAGGCACAAGTGAGAGGTGATAAACGAGATACGACACACCTAACCGTAAAAGCTCGACCACCCAAGACCCGTGTATTATATTCCCCCCTCCCCTTAGATCTTGGGCTCGTATATAGTCACTCTGGCTTAGCTATGCTAATTTGGAAGTCATTTACCTATCACTATACAATTTGTTTCTTTCCCGGACATACAATTTCTGTTGTATTTTAATTTGTTTTCCTTTTTTTCACATCTTTCAATATTTTTCTCAATCGTTCAAATTTTCTCTGCCCTGCCAGGTATATTATTAGGTTGGTGCAAAAATAATGTCGTTTTCTCACATATGTTACTATGTGATAAAATGACATTATTTTTGCACCAACCTAATACCAGATCTTAGGTTGGTGCAAAAATAATGTCGTTTTATCACATATGTTACTATGTGATAAAATGACATTATTTTTGCACCAACCTAATACCAGATCTTAGGTTGGTGCAAAAATAATTTCGTTTTATCACATATGTTACTATGTGAGAAAACGACATTATTTTTGCACCAACCTAATAATATAAATGTTTTGTCTTTATTTTCCATTTTTAGTCTTGTTTCAGACATTAAGACAAGTAATTCGTTTTTTATCTCTTCTGTTTAAAAAAAATAGTTGTCTTTTATTTTATTTTTTTCAATCTTTACAGTCTTTGCCTTATTTGCTCTAAACCTTGATCCTGTTTTATTTCTTTAAACTTTAGTTGGCTTTCCTTCTCAATTTTTTTTCTCATTCGTTTATTTATTTATTTTCCTTCATTACAAAATACTCCTTCTTTTCTTATTTCATTCACTTCCCTTCCATTTTTATCTCGTTCGCATTAGAGTTGCGACCTATAAGCCCAGTTTTCTTTTTCTCTTTTTCTTTCTTTTTACATGATTGTTTTTGATGCATGTTCATTTCTTTCTGTGATCTAGATCTTTCCTTTTTAATAATCCTTATTCTACATATACCCTTCTTTTTGTTATTTTTCGTTTCGTTTCCTTTAATTTTTATGTTTCAGTTTCCAGTTTTTCTGAATTTTTTCATTCTTTTTCTCGTTTTTTTCCCCACTTGATTTCATTTCCGTTCATTTCACTATGCTCATCCGTTTCATATTTAAAATACTTCCACAAAAAGATTTTTCTTGCTTCCTTCTTTACACAGCTTTTCCATCTTCTACAATTTTTAACCCGACTTCGATTACTTTCGATAGCCAGTAAACCAAACCCCTGCTTACTTTTCCTGCCGTCAAATAATCCTTTCAGCATCAGAACATCATCTTCTCATTAAGCAATATTAATAATAATCCTTAAACACTATATTTTTTCATTCAGTTCCAAAAATATCCCATAATTCGCTTCTATTTTTCCGCCATTTTTTTTTTTACTCAAGATTTAATATGGCGGCCGCCCGGCCGGGCGACCGATCTCTTTGTTGCACTCCATCAGTCCTCCACCCCCATACACACACACGTTTGTTCGTTTATTCTTGTCCTATCACTGGAGTCTTATTGCGCCACTCAATTAAGTCATCTCTGCCTCCTACCACTTCGGCGACAGCATCGACCCTCTTGCTTCTCGCTACTTACGTGGCCTGTCGTTTGATTAAAAGCAGCTCACGATTTATTGGAACTAGGATCCGGTATGAATGAAAGTAATGGCGTAATAGAGAGACCTCGACGCGGTTTTTATAAACATTCTCAAAGACGAATGAAACAGATTTAATCTGGGAATGTTGCGCGGCAGAGGCTGACGTTTGGGTTGGAAAGTGCGGCTCTAGGTCGGAATGAGGTGACACGGGGTGTGTTGACAAAGACTGAATAGAATTAAGAGAGATATGAGAAATGAGACATCGCTTCAATGGGGAAATCATAAATATCAATAGTGATTGGTATTGATCTATGACTGGAGTGGGGCAGAGAATCTGTGTGTGTATTTCAATGTTCAGTGCTCGCTTGAGAATATGGACGGGTGTCTGTAATTTTATGTGCAAAGGCTGGCGTAGAAATAAATCTTTAAATGACTGCAGGCATTTGCTTACGGGCTAGATTAGGTTGACACATGGTCAACGTTTTATAGACTACACTGACATGGAAATTACCTAATAATTCTTATTATTATAAATTATTAGTATTTAAACTACACCCCTAATGTTTTTCTTTAACCTCAAAACGTTTCGACCGCAGTACTCTCCGGTTCTGATCAGGGTTTTGTCAACCCGGATAAACTGAACTATTTTTTAATCATTATTTACATTATTCGGAATATTGTCCTGTTCTTTGTCGCCATATTAATTACAACGTTTCGGCCGTTATACACTCCGGCTTTCTTCAGGTGGTTGGAATGTCGAACTGAACCCTCACTGGGGTAGACTGTTCTATTTCCACGTTCCATGTCTAATGGATGTCATTGATCAGTTATCTCCTGTTAATTCCCCTCTCCAAGTTCTCCACTGCCTTAAGCAAGTATTGAACTCAGACTCTTTGGGTCCTCTCACTGGATCTAACTAACGCGTTTATCCACTGTGTCATATGTCAAGGACACATGGCCATAAAAAATAAAAACAATGAATCATAACTTACTACCTAACTGCAGACGTTTTGTTTACGTCATAAAAGCTGTGTTAACTTTTAATAGTGTTACTTTCAGGAGAAGCCTTCTACGCTGTCATCGTTTTATGAAAGTAAACGACCCAGTTTGTTTTTCGTTCAGGTAATACATGCAATGATGGCATGTATATCATCAAACAACTCCAAGAAATTTCTTACCTCTCTAATAGAAAAGTGTAGGCCAGCTTTCTCAACCTCCGGGCAGTATATGACCACATCAATAGTGACTTCCTCTTCTCGCCTTCTGAACTCAGATCAAGGATTAAAAATGGCTTCCAAAATGCTCTTCTAAAAAGCCTTATCAGATCTAGACTCTTATATGGATGCCATGCATGGGGTCCTACTCGTTCAACAATGTCTAAACTATCAGCTCTATACAACTGTTTTCTCAGATCAACGATTAAAAGTGGCTTCCAAAATGTTCTTCTAAAAAGCCTTATCAGATCTAGACTCTCATATGAACGCCATGCATGGGGTCCTACTCGTTCAACAATGTCTAAACTATCAGCTCTATACAACTGTTTTCTCAGATCAACGATTAAAAATGGCTTCCAAAATGATCTTCTAAAAAGCCTTATCAGATCCAGACTCTCATATGAACGCCATGCAGGTGGTTCTACTCGTTCAACAATGTCTAAACTATCAGCTCTATACAACTGTTTTCTCAGATCAACGATTAAAAATGGCATCCAAAATGTTCTTCTAAAAAGCCTTATCAGATCCAGACTCTCATATGAACGCCAATCAGGGGATCCTACTCGTTCAACAATGTCTAAACTATCAGCTCTATACAACAGTTTTCTCAGACCAACGATTAAAAATGGCTTCCAAAATGTTCTTCTAAAAAGCCTTATCAGATCTAGACTCTCATATGAACGCCATGCATGGGGTCCTACTCGTTCAACAATGTCTAAACTATCAGCTCTATACAACTGTTATCTCAGATCAACGATTAAAAATGGCTTCCAAAATGTTTTTCTAAAAAGCTTTGTCAGATCTAGACTCTTATATGTACGCCATGAATGGCATCCAACCTTTACAGAAATGTTTAAACTATCAGCTCTATACAATCGTTTTCTCAGATCAATTATTAAAAATGAATTCAAGTGGATTCTCCTTCGTCGGATGACATAGACTGACGATACAGAATCACAAGGAAAACTAAGAAACCACAGCGTATTGTTAAATAGCATCGTCAGATTGAGACTTTCATATTCATGGCGGTATGCATCGTACCATTTCCGTTCAGAAATGTCTAAACTGCACCTAACTGCGGACGTACGTAAATATTTGTTAACTTTTAATATTGTTACTTTTAGATGAATCATTCCCCTCTGTCATCGTTTTATGAAAAGCAACGCCTTACGACCTAGTTTATTTTCCGTTTAGGTGATAGATGAAATGATGGCATGTATATCATCAAACAACTCCAAGAAATTGCTTACCTCTCTAATAGAAAAGTGTAGGCCAGCTTTCTCAATCTCACGGCAGTATATGACAACATCAATAGAGACTTCCTCTTCTCATCCATTAGAAACCGCCTTCCAATCTCCGAATCCATTGAATGCATCGATCTAATAGCGGAAATGTATCGATCTATGAAATTTTACATGTCTGGCGAGGGCTGGAATATGGAAACATTTTAGACAACATCAAGAGTAGTACACTGAGAAACTCAGGCTATTTAATCTCGCCCTAGATTTTGTTCTGACGATTTACAAACACAGATGTCATATGATGGGCACTGATCATTTAAGCATTTTATACAACGTCTCATACAATCTACAAATATAAGACAATACTTCTGCTTTCCCTCTCGAGGACAATGTAATGACGATGAAGGGGGCTATATTGATGGCATAGGGGGTTCATAGTTTGGAAAAGAATAAACAGATCTTGAACAGAAGATCAGTATCCTCCGTCAAGTGTCTCAAGAAATGGTACTCAAGATAAACCTTTCCAAGACAGAAACTATGATCTGAAATCAACATAAAAATACAGGATTTTGAATAAGTAAATACAAAACATATCAGATACCACCACAAATTGATCAGCTATAACAAATTAAGTATAGGAGAAAATTAAAATGAACATAGAATAGGTTGTGCCAAAGGTAGTTTCGCCCAACACCACAACTTGCTACTAAACCAAAACATCAACCTGAAAAATCGATGATGTTCATAAATAGCCGAGCCAGATCTAGACTTTCATAGGGATGTCATGCATAACATCAAACCTGTTCAGAGATATCTAAACTGTCAGCTGTATGCAACCTCTTTCTATGATCTAGGGAAAACATGTCTTTGAGTGATCAAAGCGTAATGACATTGACAAAGATCATTCTTTGAATATTGTGGACTGGTGCTAAAAAATCACAAAGAAATGTTCCAAATAACAGAAACCACATCATTTGAGATATATCAACAGCAGCAACAACTCTAAATGAACAGTACTTGTAACAAGAAAAGAAAATAATGACACAATCAAAATGTTAACATTATTTTCTCATTATTGTCTTAATTATTCAAAATTCTGTATTTTTATGTTGGTTTCAGTGTAATATTTTCTCATATTGTCATTTATTTTGTTAACATTTTGATTGTGTCATTATTTTCTTAAAACTTAAAACATAAGGTTAGGAAGGAAACCTTCATCAATATAAGAAAAAGTATTAACAGCTGCTGAACTTGGGAAACTTGCTTTCTTAAAAATGTTTAAAGGGAAAGATTTTATAATTTTCAAACGAAGTAGTACTGGCTGCTTGGTCAATGAATATCAAATGTTTCCTTATAGGGAAACGGCTAATATTACCATTATTATTTTATTGATTGTTTTATGTCGTTATTTTTTTTAATTTTTTTTTTCGATTAGCAATTTTTCATATTACTAGAATCTTTTTTGCAACACGCTGAGGGGTAATAAAATCCTAACGAGGTTTAGTATTATTAAAGATACCATGCCAACATTTAAAAACAACGTTTCCTTTAATTTTGCAAAATAATACATTTGGAAAAAAAAATATTAGCAGCAATAAAAATCTTGTCGGCATTAAATAACTCATTGAGGATATTATGTCGTAAAACAAAAATAAATAATTTCAATTTGTAATTTGCAAGTTGGACTTTTTTTCTCTTTTTTTATCAAGTCAATAAAACGCATATGAAAAAAAAAAAAACTCTCCAAAAATATACTATATCTCAAACATGGTTATTTGCGTGAAAAAAAATTTACACACACACACACACACACACACACATATATATATATATATATATATATATATATATATATATATATATATATATATATATATATGAAGAAATATACTCTTAAGTTGTGGTATATATTAGGTTGGTGCAAAAATAATGGCGTAATAATGTCGTTTTTTGACGTATTTATTAATGTCAAAAAACGACATTATTACGTCATTATTTCTGAACCAACCTAATATATATATATATGTGTGTGTGCGTGTGTGTGTGTGTGTGTGTGTAAAAGAACGAACAGTAAGATTTCAGCGTTTAAAACATTAATTTAAAACAGAGCTGAATAAAAAAAAGTAGAGCCGTAAATATTTATTTATTATGCAGTGTTACAGTAGAACATGCCCATGTACAAAACTGTACATCTTGTTACACCTTAAAAAAAAACGAAAACTTTTTTAATGGTCCATCAGGAGGGGAATCACGATGCGACTCTTGATTTCCCACCTGTTGAAACGTTAAAAAGTTTTCATTTTAACGTTGAAACAAGATCTACACTTCCGTAGTGGGTATGAGCATGTTATAATGCAACACTGCATAACATATATATATATATATATATATATATATATATATATATATATATATATATATATTAAAACATTTTTATGTTTATACGTTCTTTCTTTTTTTTTTTTTATAGATACAAATATTTAAGTAAATAGTCTGTTTATGATAAACAGTATTAATTACATTGACCGGCCTGAATGTCCGAAAAATTTTCTACATTTCATAATTTGTGACGTCATTTTGTTTACATTTGGATACGCATTGAGCATATATGAATGTACGTGAATCATGGAAGATTGTAGTTTAAAAGTAGTAAAATCGACCTTGCTAACCGAACGATCCTCTGTGATGCAATCGGTTAAGGCATGTCAGGTTACATGACGGTTCCGTATAGGATACAGGTTCGATCCCTGTCGGTGGACGAATATATTCTATGAAAATTTCTCGGATATTCAGGCCGGTAAATGTTGTTTAAATACTGTTTATTATAATCAGAGCATTTACTTAAACATTTCTCTCTCTCCTTCTCTCTCTGTATATATATATATATATATATATATATATATATATATATATATATATATATATATATATATAAGAATATATAAAGTTAAAATGTCTTAAAATAATTGTCGGGCTTTGTCCATTTCATAATATATATATATATATATATATATATATGTATATATGGCCTGACGATTGCATATAGCATGAAACAGACTGTCGCCTCTAAGTGTTGAGTTCTATGTTCACTTTTATATTTACACACGCTCTCTCTCTGATATTGAGCACTTTATTCCATAAATATAGCACATCTTAAGACTATATTTCTTCACACGCACACTCCCCCGACCCCCCCCCCCCCACACACACACATATATATATATATATATATATATATATATATATATATATATATATATATATATATATATTCTCCATATCACTTGATGGGTCATAATAGACGACATATGTACCAGCTGCTCTTAGCTAACATTCCGAGGCATTTAGATTTTAAAATTTTGCAAGTGTACAATGAGATAGGATGCCTCTTACTCTGTAAATCTCTACCTCAAGTGTCTCTTCCATCTTATACAGTGCGGACATAACTGTAAAATATTTAAAAAAAATGAAACCCCTTCACCCGGATTTTGAACTCAATTCGCAGATTCACATTTCCACCCTGTTCACCGGACACCAATTCCACACGTCTCTGTTTGATGCTATGTATATTAATAGGTTTCGGGGTGTAAAATATTGTTTTCCTCTCAAAACGAAATTGTGTGTGTTTTGATTGATTTCGAAGCTAGCTGCGTCGCTATTCCCTTGCTAGCCTGTGTGTTTGTAGGTCCGTCGGCGCATGCGTATAAGCTTATTAATAAAGCTAAGTTAAGTTTCCGTTTGTCTGCCTCTATTCGTTCTTGCAATGACTCGATTTGTCGATGCTCTTATTTGTATGTAGGTGCGTGTGACCCTGTTAATGACTACTTTCATCTTGAAAGGAAGTTCAACGAAGAAAAGACGGCTTTCGAATCATTTTGGACATTTTCACTTTGACGTCAGACGCAAGTTTTAATGAATGAACGCGAACATGTCTGTCAAGAAATCGATTTCAATTTATTTCCATTATTATTATTATTAGTAGTAGTCGTAGTAGTATTAGTAGTAGTAGCAGTAGTATTGTTGTTCGATTTATTTTATCATACTTTGTTATTAGTACGTATGAAATAATAATAATAATAATTATAATAATAATAATAATAATAATAATAATAATAATAATTATTATTATTATTTTTTTAATGATTTCGCCTCCAAGGAAGGCGATAATGCCACTATGACGCAAAGGAGCTACTGGGAGTGAAAGAGAATGAAAAGACTTAAAAAGGAAACAAGGGACAAACCCTTACTCCAGTTCAAAAGCAGGAGAGAAGTGTGAATCGAACGATAAGCGATTATATCTGCGCTTATTGAAAGGAAAATATAAAAAAAATAAATTGAAAAACAATTTCAGAGATTAGGCTGAGAGGTTAGGTGTATAGAGTTGAAGTAGACTACAGAAGGAGCTGGTAACCCAATCCTAGATAGGAAACAAGGGATAAACCTCTATTCTATCTGTCTATATCTCTGAGATGAGGTATTATGATTGCTTGTATTATTTACATAATTCGCACTGTTAACCTTCATTTCCATCTTTACAACGTTTAGGCCGTTGTTCGCTCCGGTCTTCTTCAAATGATTGGAAATTCGAACCGAACCCTTTATTTCGTCCATCAGAGTAGATTTTTCTAGTTCTACGTGCCATGCCTCATCCCGATGTCTCAGTTATTTTCCTTTAAATCAACTCTCCATGTATTTATTTTCACCACTGCTGTAGCCTGGTATTGAACTGACACCTCTTTGGGTATAGTCATTTGATCTAACCAACGTCTGTTCAAAGTCCTCTGGATTAGTGTGAACCGAACAATTATTAGTGAAACCATAGACTGTAAACCTACAGGTAGCAGTCGAGGAACAAATTCTCGATATTGATTCTGTCAAAAAGAACATGTACCACTCAGTGGATTCGGACGAGTGGAAGTTGTGCGCTTAATTTTAAACACATACTTCGAGACGAATGATTGAAAGCGCTGACATAATCAAGTTGCCTTAATTTTGCATTGGTGCCTCTGTAAGAAGTATAAACTTGAAGTCGAAAAGAATTACTACCGACACAAGCCAGAATAGGAGATCGAAAACGGCCAAGACTTGATTGCATGAGATTTCAAAATCCAATCAGACAGCGTCCTTTAGGCAAAAAAAATTTAAAAAAAAATAACAAACAAGAAAATGACTTCTAATCTATATGCCTCTTCCTGCTGACCATAATATTACGACCAAAGAAACTGGAAAACAACTTAAGAGCTACGCTGACCAGATTGAGGTTGCCAGAGTGAGACGCATTCAGCCAATTTTGTCCCAGTTATCATTGGGATCTTGGAGTCTATGCTACCAAGTACCCCATAGTACCCCATCACTTCATAAATTGCCAAATATTCTGCGAAAATTGCTTTAACAAAATATTGCAATAACAATCATCATTGTGGCTGTTGGTCGTTATTTTAACAAGTAACGGGGTAAAAATGAAAAGATTGAAAATTGAGAACTTTTCCCATGTCACTCAAACAGTCGTTAAGCAGTTCTAGCTTCTTTTCTTCTCTTTTGTTCCTTTCTTTCATTTTCTCACTGAAATTAAGTCCCCACGTGATCAAAACCGAATAATCTTTTATTTATGAGATATTGGCTGGAGACGTTAAACGCTTTCATCTTCCCTTCTTTCTTTCTTTCTTTCTTTCTTTCCAGCCAAATCCCCGTCTTACGAACATTTCTCTTAATAATAATTTTATAATAATTCAGCAGACGAAGTCATTTTATTTAACTTATTGTAATAGGATTAGTAATTCGGCTTCCGCCGCCCGATACCGTGGGTGTGAAAAATGACGCTTTTATTGCAGTCTCCTTTGCTTCTTGGTCTTCTTGCTGAGATCAAAGTGTAATATGTGTTCTTATCCCCTTAATCTAGTTCGCTCTCTTCACTTCCATCTTCCATTTTTTTTGTCTTCTTTCTTTCATTTGAAACTCTCACTGAAACCAAATAATGATTTTTCACCTATTTCGATACAATAAAAACGCGGAATGGTCCATTTGCTTTTACTTTCAGTACGCAATACTGAAGTGAGGGACAAACACAACAGCTTATACACACAGTGGGAGGAAATAAATATTCGTACACATGAAAAATTGTATTTTTATAAATGTAAAAGGCTTAAAACAAATTTTGATACATTTTATTGAAAAATAGTAATAAACTTCATTAAATCTTATTCTAACAGAAATTAATATATTTTTTTCATTTTAACTGATGAAAAAAGTATTCGTACAAAAGAGAAAAGCATATTAATTTAATACTTTGTGGAATATCCTTTATTGAGTTCAACAGCTACCAGTCTATTCCTGTACGTCTCAACTAATGATTTGCACACATTGAGTGGTATTTTGTCCCATTCTTCTTGGCATATTGTCTTCAAATTCTTTATATTTGTTGGTGTTCTTTTCCCAATTTGAATTTTCAAATATCGCCATAAATTCTCGATTTGGTTCAAGTCTGGGGACTGACTTGGCCATTGCAAGACATCAACGTTACTTTCAGCTAACCATTTCCTTGTAGATCTAGCGGTATGCTTAGGATAATTATCCAGTTGGAAAACCCAATCAGGAAGTAGCCGAAGTCTCTCAACAGAACGCATTAAATTGTCTTGCAGGATTTTCTAGTAACTTTCGGCATTCATCTTGTTATCCATTATTGATATTCTGTCAACACCTTTTGCAGAAAAACAGCACCAGATCATGATACTGCCACCACCAAACTTTACAGTTGGCAACATGTTCTTTGGTAAGTAGGCTTCACCGCCCTTCCTCCACACATGATTTCGATAATTATGACCAAACAACTCTATTTTAGTTTCATCTGTCCATAGTACTTTTTCCTAAAACGAATATTCTTTATCCTTATGCTCTCTAACGAATTTTAGCCTAGCATCCCTGTGTCGTTTCAAGAGGAGTGGAGTCTTCCTTGGGATGCGTGATTTCAGACTGTTTTTCTGTAGTTCATTACTTATTGTACGCTTGGTTAATTTAATCCCTAATGCACGCAGATGTTTCTGCAGCTCTTCTCGGGTAACCTGTGGATTTTGTTGGATCTGGCGTCCTAATATCCTTGCTGATCTTAGAGAAATCTTTCTAGGAGCACCTGTTCATCTTTTGTTTTCCACGCTGTTACGAGTTTTAAACCTGGCAATGAACGAAGCAGTTGTAGTAAAAGGAATATTCAGGTTGTCAGAAATCGTTCTGTAACTGTCCCCATCTTTCCAAAGAGACAAAATGTGTGTGTTTTTTTTAAAGATCCAATTCTTTACCTTTAGGCATGATTAGAAGATTCTCGTAAGACTAGAAATTGCAGAATGCTCTGATCATGGCTAATAGCGATAACTATAATTACTGATAACATTACTGGAACATTCTAAAATATACTTTTTTCATAATTAATTGATTATTTTATTCTAATAATTAATTTGTACGAATAATTTTTTCACCAGTTAGAATTAAAAAAATGGAATAATTTCTGTTAAAAAAGTTTATTATTATTTTTTAATAATATGTGTCTTTATACCTAAAATATGCCGGGATTTGTTTTATTTAAGGCTTTTACATTTATAAAAAATACAATTTTTCAAGTGTACGAAAATTTATTTCCCCCCACTATATATATATATATATATATATATATATATATATATAAAATGTATATGTATATAAATATAAATATATATATATATATATATATATATATATATATATATATATATATATATATATATATATATAAAATGTATATGTATATAAATATAAAAATATATATATATATATATATATATATGCAATTTTTCAGATATTTATTCATATATTATATATGCCCGATGCTTATTGGAAAGTGTTCAATATCAGTGATAGAGCAATCATATTTAGTTGGATTGACAATTTTCCTCCCACTACCATAAAAACACCGATATACGCAACCATATATAAATCCAAAATTAAAATTAATCAGCTTGTCTGACGATCGCAAATAGCGTGAAACCCAGAGTCACAAACTCACACTAATACAACTATATATATATATATATATATATATATATATATATATATATATATATATTCTTTCAAACATAATAAGTCAATGAAAATAAATTGGTACCGTTTGTACATACAGTTTTAATATATTAATCGAAGAATCATCACCAATCACAAATATTTAGGTGTAGTCCCAGTAAGTTGGCATAAAAGGAAAAAAAAAACCGGAAAATATAGAATTCAACCTATTATTATGTAACTTAGAGCATGCACACACACACACGCATACCCGCACACACACACGCATATATATATATATATATATATATATATATATATATATATGTATGTATGTATGTATGTAGATAAATAGATAGATAGATAGATGAAAAAAAAGGAAAAACAAAAACTTATCTGATGTGTTTCTTCCCGTGAGGGACTTTATTTAGACAAATATACCTTGTCAAAGACCCTCAGATCTCAAAATGCCGCGGCAAAGATGTTTTCCGTATGTATGTATTTTTTTTATATTGTTCTTTTACAGATATAGTCCATCAGAATTTTTTATACACACACACACACTTATATACAAAAAAGATATGTATTTTTTTTTTACCATAGCAACAAAAATCTTAGGTGAAAAAACTATGAAAATTGGAAAAAA
Organism: Acanthosepion lycidas; assembly: GCA_963932145.1. NCBI lineage: Eukaryota > Metazoa > Mollusca > Cephalopoda > Sepiida > Sepiidae > Acanthosepion > Acanthosepion lycidas. The sequence continues at coordinate 12,711,213 of OZ010600.1, forward strand.
CTTTTCGTGTAGCAGGAAAGCATTTTTCCGCTTTTTCATACTTCTCTCCCCTAATATATAAGTTAATCATCTAGAAATAGAGTTGGTTAAAATCGTTCTGTGTCAGAGCCAAAATGTCTTTCCAACTAACCAATGGTGGGAGGAAAATGACCGTTAAGGCCTTCAGTAATGGTCCCGACATTCATACACTGGCTTCCAACTTCAAAGTCCATTCAAGAACCGTCAGCAGAACGGTGGAGATATTTAAAAAAAAAAAAAAAGGAAACAGTAGAGAGGAAAACTTGATCAGACTGTCACAACAGGAAGAAGGATAATCATTTTAACTTAGAGCTAAATACTTTCTTATCACCTCTATCTTCGTCTGTATGTATATATTTACTACACACAAAAATACAACCTATACACACACACACACACACATACACACATATATATATATATATATATATATATATATATATATATATATATATATATATATATATATAAGGTTGGTGCAAAAATAATGATGGTTTTTGACGTTAAAAAATACGTCAAAACCGTCATTGTTTTTGCACCAACCTAATATATATACATATAAATATATATATATATATATATATATATATATATATATATCTGTGTGTGTGTTATGTATGTATAATATAATATATATATATATATATATATATATATATATATAGAGAGAGAGAGAGAAAGAGAGAGAGAGAGTCATTTGAGATGTTTCACTAAAGATAGGAATCCGACATCTATCTACCTATCTATCTATCTATCTATCTATCTATCTGTATAATATTATATATATATATATATATATATATATATATATATATATATATATATACAGAGAGAGAAAAAGAGAGAGAGATTTGTGATGTTTCAGTATAGATAGGAATCCGACATCTATCTATCTATCTATCTATCTATCTATCTATCTATCTATCTCAGTCTGTTCATTATCTATCTATCTATCTATCTATCTATTTTTCATCGTTTCATAATAAGTTGTGCTTAATTTGTAACGTATGCAAATATAAGTAGAAAAATGCAAATGCTGATGAGAGAGCAAGAGTAGCAAATCATTACCCTGGGACTCCAATTAGGATAGAGACCCCACACCCAGTCGCGAGTTTTGGGGGTAGTTTTCACCGACCCTCTTCATACGGGTACCACTTGATCAACATTCGTATAATTTCATTTTGACATACACTATGCTTGACACTAAAGTGTTCACTCACGGATTGCAAGGCTATGATTTTGAGTTTATTTTTTTTTAACGATATATCACATTGAGTAATTTCTGTTTTTAAGATAGGATATTAAGTTGGTGCAAAAATAATGACGTAATAATGTCGTTTTTTAACATATTTTTAACGTCAAAAAACGACATTATTACGTCATTTTTTTGCACCAAGCTAATAACGTTGTTTCAACAAATAGTATTAATATCGTAATTCCCCATGTATAATAAGCCTTCATCCATAATACGCACCGCTAAAATGGGGATGAAAATGTGGGAAAATGATTTTACTTACGCATAATACGCACCACTTTTTTGATAATCAAACCCTATAAATTGTTCCTCTCCAATTGCATTACGACCAGCGTTTTCTACTCTTATTCAAGCTTTCATTGAAGATAATCATCAAAATTTCCGATCATCACGATTCTAAATGGAAACGGAAATACTTATATTGTACCTACTGCGCAGACTCATTAACCTATTTTTGTTCGATAAAATGTGAAATCTATCGGATTTGTATGTAGATTTTTCCCAAAAAATGGTTTTAAACATAAAATAATATTATTCTAAATTAGTTTTATGATAATTCTTATTTTATTTTACAAGTATTGTTATTGTTATTTATAAGCATTGTTAATTACATCTAATTGTATTTGACATCCTTATAGGGTCGCAATCAACGAATGTTAGTGTCAAATTGTTGTATGTTTCTGGTGAGTACTCATTTCGCAACTGAAATACACCTATGAAATGGCAGTTGTTAAAGATTTTATGTAGCTGTCCATAATACGAACCCCTAATTTTGCTAATTATGCATGAGAAATTACGGTAATGTTATTATTTTTAATGTTATCATTATTTTATTTACTTTGCTTTCTGGTATATAATCATTTTTTTTAGGGGTACCGACCAGAGACTAAGGTAAGAAATGACATTTTCAATGAGCAATTTGGCAAAAATATCACACATATTTTACATAGACAAAGCCTTCCGTAAAGTGTGGGTCGTACTTGTGAGTACAATTTTTTGCATTTCTTTAAGGTATGGGCTACCAGAAATCCATTCAATTATTCTATTGGAATCATTTCCAATCAGTCCGAGGGCTCCAACTACAACTGGAATTGTTGATGCCCTCATGTGCCACATTTTTGAGATTTCGATTCCAAGGTCCTTGTATTTTGGTAGTTTTTTTTTTAAGATCTTCAATGATGCATTGCAGTTTGCAGGGACTGTCATAACAAATAAGGAAGAGCCGTTTGTCTTTGCGCTCTCTAATCACGAATGTCTGGGCGATTAGATTTGTTTGTTCTGTGTATATTGTAATTATTATAAACATTATTATTATTATTATTATTATTATTATTATTATTATTATTATTATTATTAGGTCGGGGTAGATAGTAGCGAGCATCTTAGGTAAATGTTCATCTCCGTAGATGGAAAATATGAAGACGAGCTTTATTGTTTACTTTTACTAGTTCAGGCATTGCAATTTTTTACTGTCGTTTTGGCCAACCATATTTCATATCATTCCGGTAAATGTAGCGGGACAGTCAGGACGATAGTTCGTCCAGGGGAAGGAACACTGATTTTAAACCTGCGCTACTTTGCGATTATCTCCGAACAAGTAAAAGGCTCTAGAACTAAATCCAGAAAGAAAACCCGATGTGGAGCCCTGAAGTTGCTGAGGTGTCAACATTGATAACTTTCCGGCAATTACTGCAGCCAAACCGTCACCAAATGTAATTCCCTGTAGCCGATGGAGAGGGGCGGGGTGCATATAGCCTAGGCAGCGCATGACCTCCGTGTACCAAAGTCAAGACCAGCGCACTGGAGAGGTCTCAACAGTGAAGACCTGAATTTTGATTAAAGCGGACGCTACCTCCTTCTCTCTAGATAAATGGATGTCTGCGTACTACATTTCATATTACAATTAGATTTCACTAAAGCAGACGTTAAATGCACGAGAGTATTATCTCTTCTTTCTTTCAAGAATTGTGCTAAACTATTTAAAATCTAACTTATAATAACAACAACTATTTAATAATACGTCCAAAATGTGATAATTTCTTGTGACGGAAAGAAAAATAACAGGGTAGAGTCGACCAGATAGACTTGCTAGTACGGTACGCTATTAATTTCTCAAATATTTTTTTTGTCAAGGAAATATCTATCAAATTACAGAGTACAACTTACCACATGTAGCGTCTTGCGGTAATAAGGTATATCACAAGAAGTACTACTATTTATTAACACTAGTATGGGAACAGTACTAAGTTCTAGTTAGTTTGTAACGTAAAAGCTATTCCATGGTGTCTTCACGGTGTATATATACGTCGACAGCAGGCAATCTAAGATTTGCTGAGACGTATATATACGTCCACAAGAGCTAAAGTGTTAAGAACTCTTTTTTATTGGTTTCCTCCTGTCTAACTATATATATATATATATATATATATATATATATATATATATATATATATATCCAAGTATAGGATTGATGTATACGAAATAAATTCCAATAACCAAAAATAATATTCTTAAAAGTGTGCTCAAACTGTGACTTGATAAGACACCAAAAGTGTTGAAACAAAATGAGTGTTTTGTAGAGATTTTATAACATATTCATGTTATAATTTTCGAATAAATTAAACACACGCGCGCACACAGACACACACACAAGCGCGCACACAGACACACACACACACACACACATATATATATATATATATATATATATATATATTTATGTCATTCGCAGACAATACTGTTTCGCAGCTTTTCAATGCGACTAGAGATCTGAATGCCTCAAGCCAGGCTTGAAACACAACCGATTTGGTGTCAGTCAGAGTTCCAACCACTGAGCTATCTTCACTCGGCAGAATGAGTCAGCCAAATCTAGCGTATTGTTTTTCCAAATGTAAACAAATGGCCAACAACCGGAGTGCTCCATTCATTTTACTGACGAGCTTCGCATTAACGCAGGTTGTTGTTGTTTTTAGAATTGGCTTGTCATTCAAGAGTGCTCAATTGAAAATATATTTTCAAGATATATATATATATATATATATATATATATATATATATATATATATATATATATATATATATATAACGCATTCAAACAATTCATGGTATTTGAACCGATTATTTGTACTTAGTTCTCTGATTTTTCTCTTAGCCCTTAATAACGCTTGCTCCCTTATGCATCACTGAACAAACACATTTCTTTATCGGCTTTAATTTCCGTGTAAATTCTAAAACTCTACCCCCGCCTCAGTGCTTCTTGATGTGTTTCGTTGCTTTTTAGTGAGTTTTTTTTTTATACAAGTCTTAACTGGTAATCCAGCGTTGTATTCACAATCACAATCAAGATTTATACTTTGAGCGTTTGTCAGATCTCATGTTCACTTCTAGCTTAAAGTGAAACGTCTTGTTCGCAGATTGTGCACTATGGGCAAAAGGAAATTTTTTAACGGCTGCTGCTGCTATAATGCATCGCTCTTCGTAAGTACTGAGCGCTATGTCGGCCGGTATGGCGTTTATATATCACATATATAATGCGTTAAAAATTCTCTTTGTCTTCAGTGCACCGATTGCCTTGTGATAAGAGTCTCTGACTGATGTCAAATCGGTCGTGTTTCCATCCCGGTTGGAAGAAATCGGATATCTAGCCACATTGATGATGTTTGATACACCGAAACAATCTATCTATGTATCCCCCCAGATCTTCAAGGTAAAACTGTCGGCGATTTTTCTTTTGACGAGGCTTTGCAGTGCTGATTGATTCTTTTTATTCAACCTGGATGTCTTTAGTCTTTTCTTTTTTTACTGAATTTTTTTCCCTGATGTCGATTTGTTTCAAATATATTTTTATTTACAAATTGTATTATCCGGCGTTTTTTTCACATCGTCATAGGTATTAAAATAATAATAATAATAATAATAATAATAATATATATATATATATATATATATATATATATATATATATATATATATATATATATATTGGATGACATTATTATGCTCTCGATAATTTCAGTTGAGCACTGTTGAGAGATAGGGTAATTCTAACATCAGCCGTCTCCGCTAATGCAACGCTCTTCATTGAAAATGAATCGAGCACCATGGTTGTCTGGCGTTTGTTTATATTCTTAAAAAATAATACGCTAGAATTTCCTTTTCCCACTGCTGTACGCTCATAGATCACGGGTAAAAACTCCCAATGATGCTAAATCAGTCGTGCTTGAAGCGATCGGATGTCTAGCTGCAATGATGAGCTGTGATACAGCGAAACAGGCCTGTATGTGTATGACATTACACACACATACAAAGACACACACACACACACGTATATATATATATATATATATATAGTTAAACCTTGAGAGCCAGACAAACCTACCAAGGTTTCACCGATCATCAGGGAACGCTGGCCAGCATTCCCAGACGATCCGTAGGTGAAACCTTTGTAGGTTTGTCTGGCTCTCTAGGTTTAACTAGGTCTGATCTACTCATTTATAGAGCACTTTATTTAGGGTACTCGCATGTTTTTTCCTTTGGACTTTGGACTTCAATGTTAGACGATTATTACTTTCGGCTAATGTACATGTTCTTGGTCCTTTCTTTTTTATACCTATTTCCCCTCTTTGGTTTTGGCTTCTTTATTTGCAAATCAAGACACCGAAGGTTTTCCTAGCGAGTATAGTTACTTATACTTGTAAGATTTCTATTAATAATAATAATAATAATAATAATAATAATAATAATATATATATATATATATATATATATATATATATATATATATATATATATATATATATATATAGACGACTCTCAACGTATGAGGGTCAAGCAGATCAGTTCCTAGGAAATCGACACCTCAACAACAGCACATGAGATTTGATTATAGTGGTGATGGTTTCGTGCAGGACCAGCCACACTTTTTGAAGGGCCGAATATAGACACCTGTTGCACTAAGTTCTACAAGGTCCCCAAAGAACCCTCCGCAGGTTTTGAATTCAGGGTTGTCTTTCTCCTAGACCAGTTGCGTCCAGTGCTATAGAACCCAGTCTGTCCTGCTATTTTACCGATAGCTAGATTCATACCTTTCCCAAGGATATTAGCACGTAAGTGAATGTAATGGATTCGACTGGAATTCGAACTAGGCTCTGCGATTCCTTAATCCAAGCCACTATCCAGTACTCCATCATGCCTCTTCTCTGTCTCTCTCTGTCTGTCTGTCTCTCTCTCTGTATATATATATATATATATATATATATATATATATATATATATATATATATATTAAATTTACTAATTTAAGATATGATTCCATCGCTACGCAGGAATTGCCATGTTTCAAAAACAAAATTCGATCCTCACTGGGTGCTCCATATTTTCGGCCTTGTGCCACATCTAACCTACTCTTAGAAAATCAATACATGGACCTAGGTGAAAGGGTGCTTACGGCTACATCAGGTTGAAACGATCGGAAGTTAAGCAACATCGAGCATGGCCAATATCCAGATGGGTGACCGTTTGAGTATATCAGGTGTTGTAAGCATGGATGTGAGGTTGGTGTAATGAATAATGGCTCAGAATTGTTAATCGGAAAACCGAGTTCCAATTCAGATCGGGTTGATTATATTCACTTACGCGTAAATGCTCTTGGGAAAGATATGAATGTATTTTTTCTCCCCCAGAATGGGTTAATGAGTAAGACTTGTATCACTAAAATCATTATTATCACCAAAGAAATTACAGAAATACGTACAAGATATTTAGGTTTTGGCAGTAAATGACTGTTGTAGCATACCTACGGACGATAATGGCTATGTCCTCATTCACATAAATACGGTATTTACTACTGTATGTTGGTCTGCATTCGGAGATTCGTCTCTAGATGTGCTGGTCAAACTCTCAGCCTCCGGCCAGAGACAACCACAGATGAGGCTAAGTCAAAGGGCAGAGTCTCGTTTCCGGAAACAGCTATCCAACTGCGTTTTATACGTGGTCTACGGGGAGTTTTTGGACGTCATACGGGCTCTGATACTCCATATTAAATTCGGCCCTGTGCCATATCTAACCGTGTGGGGCGGTTAGTAGATATCCTGCAGTTGGAGATTCGTCTCGAGATGTGCTGGTCAAACTATCTGCCTCCGGCCAGAAAGGATCCCCAGATGAGGCTATGTCGAAGGGCAAAGTCTCGTCTCGGGAAACAGTTACCCGATCCCTTTTTATACAGGGTCTACGGGGAATTTTTCGCCGAGTCTGCGGGCTCGGATACTTCATATTAAATTCGATCTTGTGCCACTTCTGATCATACACCAGCCCCAGATGTTGTTTACTTGTGTTTCTAACAGAAGTATATTTCTTTGTGTGCGAGTTAAAATAAAATTTGGTTTAAAATCGAACCTGCACCAAAAAGGAATAAAAAAAACGAAAAAAACTTGAATTTGTAAAATTTTAATTTAAAATTGAATTTAGGTTTATTTTTATATCTCTCTACCCATTCTTTCTCCGCAGGATCTGTTTAAAAGTGTTTTTATTCTTCTTTCAAGAAAAATTTTCAAAAGATTAATTTTGTTTTCTTTATACTTCATTAGTCTGTGCAAATATTTGTTAAAAGTTAAGGGAGACAACTCGTGTTAACAGATTTTTCGAACTATTTTTTAAAATAACATCAACAAATAAATTATAATTTCTATCGTGTTCTTTCGTCATTGTTACACACCGGCGAGTTGTTAAAATTTAGGTTAATGCAGTCATAACAATTCATCCAGAATTCTTTTCCATTAAAACAAAATATATAATAATACAAACAATTTTTTGTATTCTCTCACTTCAACGTTTGATAGAAATTATTGGAGCTAACCCACTTTCTAGCAAATTGTCCATCAGGAAAGAATATGCGCTTCCTAGAGAAACAATATGGCTGCTTTTATCTCTTGTTTTATTTTTAAGGGCTTTCGTTTTCGGAAGTCAAACCGAATTTTGTTTTCTCTCATTTCACTTCTCTTGAATCCCTCTCCTTCAAATTGGATGTGTTCTTTGGGTTTTCATTATGATTCATTAGTCACTGCAAATATCGAGGTGCTGACAGGTATGGGTAGGATTCTAGAGTTAATGGATTTTTATTTTTTTTAAACAAATTTCGTTTTTTTTTTTTCAGTAATAAAAATAACGTAAAATATGCTTTTTTTAAAACTTGTTTTATCAAGGCTAATACTGAGTAGTTACTATTCATCTATTTGGATGTTTTTAACAGATGTTTGGTGATCGGTAGTGATGGATGATTGAGAGTAATTTCTTTTTTTTCAAATAGCCAGCACCTTTCTCAGTATTCTCGCAGATACTTAGCAATAACGGCATCTGCAGAATGTCAGATAGTCCCAGAATCTCCATATTAGATGTCAGTATTTTTGTCAGGGTTCCGAATGTTCATACTAACCTTCATATTATAAAATTTTCTTAATTGCCAGACAAGATCTTTTTTTTTACACTTTCATTCTTTTTATTCTGTGATCGTCTTGCGTTGACCCTTACAAAAACTAGTAGAATGTTGTTTTTTTAATTTTTTATATACACGATTCTCTGATCGAGTTTTCTTTCTAGGATAGATTTGTCGGCCTGGATATAGTAATTCCAGAGGATTTAGTGATTGTTGTTTGTTTGCCGACATACTCTCAAGTTTACGCTGCATGGTCAAAACCAATTGATTTGCATTGTTCCTTCTGTATGAATATTGCAACTCTGTCATATTTGCTTTCGTATTTATGCTGAGGTTTTGTTTTATTATTGCTGAGTGCCAATTTCAGTTTGATGCACTATATATTTTTTATTAATTGATCACCCCGATATAAGACCCAAGAGCCACTCAATGTAGAGGGTTATTTAATGAGGTTGTTGTTTGGACATATGTAGAGGAATTAAAAATTACACATTATGATGACATGGCAAAAATGGATAAATGGATTGTAGTGATCGTGGAAACAGACACTGGAGAATATTTTTCACAAATCAGAGGTTTTGGGGGAGAACTAATGTCGTTTTCTCACATAGTAACATATGTGAGAAAACGACATTATTTTTGCACCAACCTAATATATATATATATATATATATATATATATATATAGAATATATATTCTTTGTAAGAAATTTATTGATATATTTTTGTAAAGAGGATATTTGCTGAGAGGCTAGTTTGATTAGTTTTGTTTTTACAGCATATCAATCTCAATTGGTTATTTAATGCTGACAAGATTTTTATTGCTGGTTTGGTTTAGTTTGTTTTGTTTTACGGCATATCAACCTCAATGGGTTATTTAATGCCGACAAGATTTTTATTGCTGGTTTGATTTGCTTTGTTTTGTTTTACGGCATATCAACCTCAATGGGTTATTTAATGCCGACAAGATTTTTATTGCTGGTAATTTTTTCTTCAAAAATATATTGTTGGTAATTATTTAAAAAAAAATGTATTGTTGGTATTAAAACTCAATTTTACACTTTCATAGTGTGTTGACTCAAGTCTGGGAGTTAACTATTTACCCATAGTTGGGACTCTAACACTCCGGGTCAGGGTGGGTCTGAGAACATCAGATATTAAGAGGTGGTTCCATGCTCCTCAAATCTTTCTGACCAGAGATCTTGTTGTTGGATTTCGTTTATCGTCTTACCCAGGATGCGTAGCCCCTCTGAATATTTGCCATGGAATATCGATCGTATAGCAAGGGGTTTCGGATGTTTTATCTGTGCCTATAGACTGGAATATAATGAAGGACCAACACGGCCGTCCAGAGACTTTTGAACACTGCCAAGTGAAGACTGGACATTTCCATCGCAGTATTCTTTTTTTGGTTATCATTTATCAGAAACATTTTTAAAATTGCTAACTGAGTATCCCTGTGCCTTATATACGGACATTAGACATCCCATGGATTAATTTAATGCCTACATTCACTAACGGAGGCTCTAGTTTTTTTAACTAAATTCATAACAAGATCCCTTGTGACGCCACCCTGGGTCTTGTCCTGTGCTGGTCGTGGCACCAATTGTGACGCCACCGGTCAGTCCTGGTCACGTCTGCCAATTGTTACGCCTCTAACCCTGGGCTGACTGCAGCACAATCTGTGACGATCTAACCCTTGGCTGGTTCGGATGGAAATCTGGTTTACCCCGGAACCATGTGTGACACTAACCCCTCTGGTTCTCTTAGTCGCGGTTAATGTCTGGTTAGATTCGATATCAGCCTTGCCGTTTCCAGCTCGCCTCCAACGTCGGATTACCGAAGTAACTGCTTTGATCTCTAGTCTAACCCTCCCACGTTGTGATTTGATCTTAGGTAGACGAGATCAATCAGGCGTCGGGCCGTAGTGCAAGCTGAATCCGGGGCAAAGGTGATACTGCACAAGTATATGTAAAAGAAAATAATGTAATAACACAAAGGATTCAAATGTGTTGAAAAGTATTTTTGTATCTGCTTGCTGAATACAGGACTGCGTCTTTCTCCCAACCCGCTTCTATGAGTTCGTGACACTTTGCGTTTCCCTGGCGAGTCTTGATATCTTAAGTTGTTTTTCAATAAGCTGCTTTTTCGTATCTTCTGGCGATATTCGTTAAAACTTGTTTTGGTGGTGTGAGTCTAAATCGTTCTTAACAAAAATTGAATTTGGTTAGAAGTCTAAGTCGGAATGCGTGGAAATCATTTAGTAAGCTCGTGCGAGGCTGGTCTCCGAGCTCACAGCTCTCTGTCGATCTGCGTGTGTCTCCGATCTCCAACCCAACTCAACTGGAACTGTAACTGCTTGAAGCAGTGGGGACGTTCGTTTATATGGACGCCGACCAAAACCGGGTGGGGGATTGTCGTGGTTTTGGTTCTTCGAAAATTCCAAATCTCCAATAAGGATTTTGTTTGTCTTCGGACAGAAATGTTTATCACTTCCCATTTTAGGAAGTCAATTACTTTCTGTTTTAGAGGGGGTCGTAGGATCATTATCCTCCTAAAATCTTCCTTTCTCATATTGGTATCTCACACCAATCCCCTCAGAGGGCGTCAACAAGTTTCCCCTCTTTCTTATATGTTTACCTTCGCCCATCACTCACGCCACCACTCAGCCATTGAACGCTCGGCAGTGTGGGTGTTGCTAGACTGGCCTCAGTTTACAATTATCGATCAAGGGAAAAATTATCTTTCATTTTCTTTCTTTCTTTTCTATCGGCCAGAATTCTTATGGACCGCGCATCGCGACTATCAAATTTTTATCTTATCCTGGGGTCACCTGGAATTCATTATCGGAATTTTCGACGACTCTTTAACTATCGCTAGTCAACTATTTAACTGGGTGGTCGGCAAAATCTCTTTGTCTTTCTCGTCTCAATACCATCGCATTCTGTCGCCAACAGCTTGTACAGGTAGTAATAGTGATTTCCCCTTCTTGACCCTATCTCCTCATGTCAAGATCCGGACATACAACAGATGGGTCTTCTTCTGGAGACAAGAACCAAAACCAAATGCTATCTTCAAAAGATAATTAATGGCTATTCTTTTTGGAGTGGTCTCACCTAATTCTTTCTCGGTCGCATGATTTCCAAATTTCGATTATATATATATATGATGAAATGGACAAAGTCCGACAATTATTTAACACATTTTTTATGTTTATGCGTTCTTTTTATAGATACAAATATTTAAGTAAATGCTCTGTTTTATAATAAATATAATAGTTCTCAGACATTCAGGCCGGTAAATGTTCTGAATACGGTTTATTATAAACAGAGAATTTACTTAAATATTTATATCTATAAAAAGAACATATAAACATAAAAATGTCTTATATATATATATATATATATATATATATATATATATATATATATATATATATATATATAAAAGTGAACATAGAAGTCAACACTTAGAGGCGACAGTCTGTTTTATGCTATATGCAATCGTCAGGCCTGACGATTGCATCTAGCATGAAATAGAGTGTCGCCTCTAAGTGTTGACTTCTATGTTCGTTTTTATATTTACACACGCTCTCTCTCTGATATTGAGCACTTTATCCCATAAATATAGCACATCTTAAGTATATTTCTTCATATATATATATATATATATATATATATATATATATATATATGAAGAAATATAGTCTTAAGATGTGCTGCCTGGAAATATTATTTTTATTTCTTGCATAATATTTCCAGGCAGGGTTTTTCATTCCTTCTTATGTTTTTTTAATGTTTCTTTTTTTAATTAATGTAATTTTTCCCACATTTTAAACTCTACTATCTAGATAGCAGTATAACCATTTTCTCTAGTTGTGCAGTCTCCGATGTTGATGTTCATTCGAGAGTCTGGACATTCTGGTGGTATAATGGATAGCAATTCGGAATGGGAAATTGTAGTTCCGATTTAGAATAGGCAGTCAGGTTTGTTAGATTCACTTCTACACAAATACCATTAGGATAGGTATAAATCAATGTCCTCATACCATCATCAGGTCGAGAATTCTCGGATTCTCCTGACTCGTTTCTTCCAACCATCTCCAGGTCCTCCAGATGGCATCCAGAGTTATATACATCTTGGTCAATGTAGGTGTGATGAGGTCTTCCAAACGGTATTTTGCCGCGCAATGGTATCCATATGAGGGTATCACTCACAAGTTCCGACCTACTTCTCCAGGTGTGACCAGCTAACCGAAACCTCTCTGTTAGCTAAACTGAGATAGGAGGAAGATGTCCATCCAGGCGTTTCTTTGTCGAGTGTTTCTTCCCGCACGTAACATCCTTGTGTATATTCTGTCAAGTAATGCTTCTTGGTGTTTGAGCCGTAGTGCAAGACAGATTCTACCGTGGCCTTAAAGAAGTCACACTTAAGATTGTCAGAGAGAGAGAGAGAGAGAGAGAGAGAGAGAGAGGACATCCCGATGGTGCTCAGGCCATCAGGGACACTTGCCTTTGCGGACTTTGATGTCTCTCTCCATTGAGTGGATTGTTACTGCCGAGGTAAACAAATTCATAGACGGATTTGATGTTGCCGTTTCTCAAATTAAAATCTCTTTCTTGGCTGTAGATGATAAATTCTGTTTTACCAGCATTAATGTAGAGACCAACCTGACCCCAGATATGGGTTAAATTGTGTTACTTTTATCTGGAGAAATCACTGTCATTCTAAAAGAAAATATTGTTGATGTAATACTCACTCACGAAAAAAAATGTTATTTTTACAATCCAAAATATTTTTTCGGCTTTAAATAAAAAACAGATGGGTAGATAAACCGTAAAAAACCTCTGTAACCCATTTTCCTTTTCACATATACCTTTTGTCCAGCCTAGGAATTGACGACTGCATCTAAGTATTACCACTGCCCAGGTGTTTATCGCTTTAATAAGGTTTCTGCTATTCCGTACCAATAGAATTCTTGTCCTTCTTTCTTTTTCTTTCTTTTTTTCTTTCTTGCTTTCTTTCTTTTTTCTCTCTTTCTTTCTTTCCTCTTATCTGATCTTTCTCTCTCTTACACGGCATATTAGTTTCTTTCTTTCTCAGTAGTGTCTTTTATTCTCTCGGCATAATCAGTTCTTTATCCTTTTCTCAATTTCCTTCTTTTCTTCTCGCACTCTGCATATTCGTTCTTTCTTTCGCAATATTCGCATTTATTCTCCCACAAAAAGCCTAATTTTTTTTTCTTTCTTTATCTGTCTATATATCTGAGATGAAGTATTATGATAACTTGCATTATTTACATTATTCAGACTGTCATCCCCATCTTCATTGCCATATTCTCAACGTTTCGGCCTCTATATCTCCAAGATAAGGTATTATGATTACTTGCTTTATTTGCATTATTCAAACTGTTATCCTCTTCTTCATTGCCATATTCACAACGTTTCGGCTTCTATATCACTGAGATGAGGTATTATGATTACTTGCATTATTTACATTATTCGGACTGTTATCCTCATCTTCATTGCCATATTCACAACGTTTCGGCCTCTATATCTCTGAGATGAGGTATTATGATTACTTGCATTATTTACACTATTCAGACTGTTATCCTCATCTTCATTGCCATATTCACAACGTTTCGGCCTCCATATCTCTAAGATGAGGTATTATGATTACTTGCATTATTTGCATTATCAAGACTGTTATCCTTATCTTCATTGCCATATTCACAATGTTTCAGCCGTTGTAAGCTACGGTCTTTTTCAGGTGATTGTAATTTCGAACCCAGCCCTTTATTCCGTCTATCCGGTAGATGCCTGGCTCGTAGAACTAGAACAATCTACTCCGATGAACAAAATAAAGGGTTTGGTTCGAAATTCTAATCTGAAGAAAGCCAAAGCATATCGTTATGAATATGGCAATAAAGATGAAGATAACAGTCCGAATAATGTAAATAACCATGATACCTCATCTCGGAGATATAGACAGAAATATTTAATAAGAAAATATTTTTTTCTCTTACAAATATGTCATTGTATTTACGTCTCTTACTTACAACGTTCAACGGTGGTTAATGATAAATGCGCATATTTAGATGTAAATATTAGGTTGGTGCAAAAATAATGTCGTTTTCTCACATATGTCACTATGTGAGAAAACGACACTATTTTTGCACCAACCTAATATCTACTGAACCCGACGAACGTCACAGGTATATTTGTTGCGATTATTTCTATTAGTGTAATTTTAATAATATTGACGATGATAATAATACTGTTTTAAGTGATATTGTTATGAAGTTGAACAGGGTAAAGGTGAACGTCTTAGGCAGAATTAGAGACTCGGTTAGTAAATGTTAGGATAAAATTAATACACGGAAGGTATAAAGTTCGTATCTAAGCCGCAGGGCTATTTAGTTATTTTAAAAGTACTTCTGATATAGCAAAACCAGAAATAGGACACTACGATGTAACTGTTCAATCTTCACTTGGCAGTTCAAATGTGTTTGGACGGCTGTATTGATAAGAGTCCGAATTGTTTCTTTTTTTCTTTTCCTTCTTTCTTCCTTTTCTTTTGTCTTCCTTTCAATCGCTTTGTTTTTTGCCTCTCTTGCGGCTTCTTTGTCTGATGCTTCTTTCTTTCTGTCTTTCTTTCTTTCTTTCTTTCTTTCTTTCTTTCTTTCTTTCTTCCTTTTCTTTTGTGTTCCTTTTAATCGCTTTGTTTTTTCCTCTCTTGCGGCTTGTTTGTTTGATGCTTCTTTCTTTCTTTCTTTCTTCCTTCCTTTTCTTTTGTCTTCCTTTCAATCGCTTTTTTCCTCTCTTGTGGCTTGTTTGTTTGATGCTACTTTCTTTCTTTCTTTCTTTCTTTCTTTCCTTCTTTCTTTCTTTTCTTTTGTCTTCCTTTCAATCGCTTTGTTTTTTCCTCTCTTGCGGCTTGTTTGCTTGATGCTTCTTTCTTTCTTTCTTTCTTTCTTTCTGTCTTTCTTTCTTTCTTTCTTTCTTTCACTATATTTGCTTTCCTTCTCTTTCGACTTACATTCGTTTTCTTTCTTTTTTTCTTTTCTGTTTTCTTTCACTATATTTGAGTTTTCTCTCTTATTCTTTTTGTTACTTATTTCTCGTATAATTTAGGACATTTCATCATCTTATTAGAAAAAGAATGTTTATCTATTATGACACATGCTTCATATTTGCACGGAATCTATGGAGTAATCTCTCTCTATATATAAAACAGAGGATGTATGTCTATCTGTGTGATACCTTTTCACTCGAGATCCATCGAACTGATTTTGACCAAACTTGGCACATACATTGTACAATACAATTCCAAACCCGCCCCCAATGACTGGTACTATTCTTGTTTTCATTTCTACATTTTTTTTTCTATTTCGATTTCCAGGATATTATACTTCGATAATTCTTTAAATTCTTTGATTGCTATGTTACCGTCACCCTGGTCAAGCCATATCAATTAGTAGAATTTTTTTTTCTTTTAGGTTTTTGACAATTATGCCCGGCCTATTTACAACATTCTTCCATGTTTGAATATTTTTCATTGTATTTTCGTGTTGTTTGACTAATTGTATCATCCAGTGCTTTGTTTGTTTCCATGTACGTAAGTAAGCCAAGAGTTGTTTTGTATGACGATTCTATTAGGTTCTTGCAAAAATAATGTCGTTTTCTCACATATGTTACTATGTGAGAAAACGACATTATTTTTGCACCAACCTAATATCTTAATAAGACCAATTTTTTACGGGTTATGCATAGACGGAATATACATATAAAGAAGAATTCTTGACTTAGAATCCATCTGTATGATATCAGTTAGTCAAGTTCTTTATTTAACCCCTTGGATAGCAAGGCTATTAATGGCCATAATTCTATTCTGAAAATTAAATTTAGTTCTAAATATTTGTCACATCCTTCTATAATACTCTATTTTTATTTTTATTTTTTTTTTATCCTTCACTTTCCTTTACACCGAGGAATTTATAAGATTCTCCTTGCTCCAAATGTTGATTGTTACCCCAGGGTCTAAGCTAATAGAGGAAGTTTGTTGTAGTGATCCTCATAAGATTGTAGCTTTAGCACATTTATCCAAACCGAATTCAATTCCATCACTGAAACATTTTACTGTTTTCAGAAGAACTTCCAGCTCACTGTAAGCATAAAAGCCTTTCGTTTCAGCCTTTAATCCAGATCTGTTTTATCATCACGTTCTGGATATTGGCCATACAGAGGTTTGTTTTACCAGCTTTGCTGCTTCTGTTCAAGAGATTTATTTTTGATTTTCTTCTCCTCATTGGTACTTTGAAACCCGTGGGTCAATTTCAGAAATGCAGCTTTCTTACCGTCGGCATTTCAATACCAGAGATGCCCCGATTCAAAACACTATTCGCGGAATAGTTAGCAGTATTCAGGAACACGGTGCAGTTTGTGATCTCCCAAGATCTGGAAGGCCTTGTACGTCAAGAACTATTGAGAATCACCGAGAATTGGAGCGAAGCCTGGAAGAAAATCCATCTGTTTCAACCAGGAGAAGATTGTAACTAATGGGAGTTTAGCGTTCCTCCTTACAAAGAATGTTGGAAAGAATATTGCCGAAAATCTCGGAAGAATCATTTTACCTACTGCTGAAATTTTGGAAGGATAACTTGAGAATTATAAAAGTTATTAAAGATTTAAAAGGGTCACTAACTTTTGCCCCCACCCCACTGTATATCTATAACTTGAAATTTCTATTTATTAGGTTGGTGCAAAAATAATGACGTAATAATGTGGTTTTTTGACGTTAAAAATAGGTAAAAAAACGACATTATTACGTCATTATTTTTGCACTAACCTAATATATATATATTTTTCCTCCATTATAACTCTTGCGTTATCCAATCTGATTCTTTATGTCCTTTAGAGCAAGCCCATATTTTTCCCAAAACTGTTTCACCTCCTCCATTGTTGGGGGTGGATGGTGTCACTTCAAATTTATGTTTGCCTACTTCTCTGCAAAATTCCTCCGCATCGGTTTCAAAGATCTTTTTCTGTCTGTAGAGTCTTGATCTTTCTTCATAGCGTCTGAGTCTTTAAGCATTCAACTTCATTGTTATGCTTTACTTTTTCTTTAGCTGATAGGACTTCATATTCATTCCTAATTTTGTATTTTCATTTGACTCTTCTATCTTTTCTAGTCCTTCCATTTGTTCCTCTTGACAGTTCATCGAGTACTGATAATTCACTTCTAAGTTTTTCAATTGCGTTCTCTCCTTTTTAGCTTCTAAAGTCTGCAAGTACTTCCATATGAATAAGGAGACAATTTTTTTGTTTACGGTCCCTAATAACGATGTCTGGGCGATTAGCTTTGATTGTTCTGTCTGTGTGTATTGTGTAGTCCCATAGAATTGTAACAGGTCCTATCTCCGTAACCGGGTCTCGGTGGTGTTCATACTAATTTCTGTCAGTTACCTTACCGTAGAAAATGCATATTTTGCAGTGCAGATATTGACCAACTCTGTCATGCCGGGTTTTATATTCAGTGGGTTCCATTATCGTGCAACCTGATACAAGATGATCAATCGTTTCTGGATATTTATCACAGAATCTGCATTTGGGATTAACATCTTTTTTTGATATGTCTGCTTGATAATTTCTAGTTAACAAGCGTTGGTCCTGTGCAGCAAGGATAACACTATTATTATTATTATTATCGTTATTGTTATTGTCAATAATAATAATAATATTTCAAGGTCCTTGTATTTTGATAGCATTTTAAGGATCTTCAAAGATACATTGGAATTTGCAGGGGCTGCCATATCAATAAGGAACATTTTTTTTTTATTTGCGATCTCTAATAACAATGTCTGGGCGATTAGCTTTGATTGTTCAGTCTGTGTGTATATTTTGTAGTCCCATAAAATTTTTACACGTTCCATCTCTTTTACCGAGTCTGGGTGGTTTTCTTACCAATTTCTTTCAGTTTCCTTTCCGTAGAATTTGCAGATTTTCCAGTGCAGATATTGGCCCACTCTGTCATGCCGGGTTTTATATTCAGTGGGCGCGAATATCGTGCAACCCGATGATACAAGATGATCAATTGTTTCTGGATATCTATCACAGAATCTACATTTTGAGTTAACGCAATTTTTCGTATGAGTGCTTGATAATTTCTAGTTAACAGGCGTCAGTAGTGTTCAGCAAGAATAAAACCTTCCTTTTCATTTTTTAACCCTTCAATACTTAGCCACTAATGGGTACAGGGTTTGTCTTGTTTGGTATGGACAGAGTATTGACCGTGAAGCGGTTTATCTTGCCCTAATTTCTGTATCTGGTCGGATGCATTGGCTTTTGCTTTCTTTTTTTAAGTATTTTGCAGCTTCAGTCGGTGTGTATTTATTTGTAATTCTACACTCATTTGAAACTTCATTTTAATCTTCTTGGCTTCCTTTACGGAATAAAGTCGCTTACTACTTTCATGTTCTTCGACATATATCATCACCTACTCTTCTGTAGTTTCCAGATATCTTTGAAGGCCAATTGTTGTGGGTACTAATTTCCTCCCAGGTCAGAATGGTATCAATATATTTACCGTTGGACATTTGTTTAAAAGAAAGAAAGAAAAAACACAACTCGAACCGCATACACATAGACAAAGACCTTCATAAGGTGTGAGTTACGCTTGTGATAAATTTTCTGTATCTCCTTAAGACCAAGGCTGCCAAATATTTTTGTCATGAGTCTATCTGACTCTTTTTCCAATGAAACCCTCAGGACAGCAAACATAACTGGAATTGCTCATAAATTCTTCATTTGCCAAATTCTTGTAATCTTTTGAGCATATCGTCGTGGTGTAATCTTTAGCAAACTTGTCTCTAGCTCCGTTATGACGGAATACTGAGTTCGATACTCACAGAGTGCCCCTGGGTTTCGGCCTTGTGCCATATTTAAGCTAGGTTTAAAAAACACCGTTTTGAAATTTTCTCTTCAAGATCTTCAGACCTTGATCGTTTTTTGAAGAAATTCAAAGCTACATTGCTGTTATATTTTTTTTCCTGTTTTGGTGTTGGATAGAATTGTTTACCTAGTCATTTACTTGGCATTTTTAAAATCATTTCTCGCTAGTGCCACTAGTAGGCAGGGGATTTACAGGGAGAGAAAGTGACAGAGAAGAGTGAGTAAAAGTAGGATTGAGGAAAGGTCAATGGTGAACGTGAATCAAGAGATATGATCATGACACTTTGCATTTAATTTTATTAAATTATAGTTATCAGGTAACCAAGTAAACGAAAAAAGAGTTCCACAGGCGGTAAATGCGAGAAAATGAACAGTTGAAATAGAAGTGGCGACTGCATTTAGTTATTTCAGCAGTAAATGGTTGGGACCTAGATGAAGATCTAGTAAAACATTTAAACTCATGTAATTGGGACACCAGAGAAAAAGAGGCCGTTAAAACAGTCGCCAAAACATATTTGTAAAAGACAGAGGGCAGTCAGGCCATATTGGTGGGAAAGTGACTGAAGTCGAGATGCCAGGTCAGGGTCGATTATATTGCGTATTCTTTGGATTATTTCAAGAACTTCGAGACGAACAACAGGAGCACCAGACCTGATATGGAAGCAGTATTCAATGCACAGAGGAATCGTAAATTTGTAAATGTGCATGATGAACTCTGACGAAAAGAACCTTCGGGTACGATAGAGTGAACCAATTTCCCTTGCAGTAGATGCAGCTTTCGATTCAATGTAGTAGCTTTTTATGAAATCACTTGAGAACGAAGACGCAGTCGGTTGCTCTCCAGGTGTTTAGTGCCAGCCATCCGACGACAGGCAGAAAGATTTTTTTCTCAGGATGCTAATTGATAGCAGATTTTTAACATGAGGAAAAGTCGGTTCAAATGTCTAGGGCACAGAATGAGGAAAGTGACTTGCAAAAAATTTATAATCGCAGAAAGGATTAAGGGGGGGAAACGAAAGCGGAACCTATCTAGCAAGCCTGTGTAAATGGACAGATGAACAAGTTTTACGAGAGAGGACGAAAAGACAAAAGTTATAAGAGCTAAAATAGAGAGGAAGCTGTGGCAGGTCATGATCGCCAATGTCCTGAAGAGACAGGGAACATTAAACATGGAGAAGAAGATATTGATGTCTCTATGTATAGTAAAGTTAGAGAATACTATAACATTTTAAATTTCTCTAGCGAGGCTTTCACCATCAGGGATATACACCTCGATATCTTCATAGTTCTTATCTTCGACAGGCTGTATCCAATATATTTCCAAGGGCTCTTGTTTTCTGTGTAGACAGACCTTTTATAATAGCTCAATTTCCAAATCCCTGTGCTCCAATAAACACCGGTATTGCATTCTTTGCTAGTTTTTACCAAACATTCAGAATTTTAAAACATTGGAGATACCAATTTTCACATTTTCTTTGCTTTCATTACTTAGGTGAAATAGATTGAAGTCTTCTATCAGCGGGTTGTGTAATAATCAATCTATTAAGAAGAGGAGGTCTAAAAATGTGGCAAATGATGAAATCAATAATTCCAGTTGTTGTTGGGTCCCTCGGCTTAACTGGAACCATTTCTGATAGATTCCTTGAAAGGATATCTAGTGGTCCATATCTTAAAGAAATACAAAAAAAATGTTCTCACCAGTGTAGCTCATACCGTACGAAGGCCATTGTCTATGAAAAATGCGTGTGTTCTCAGAGCGTTTTATTTTATTTATATATTTTTTAAAAAAAAATGGGTTCAGTTAAAAATTTCTTGAAGCTATTTCTAACCTCAGGTCTTTAGTTGGAACCCAGAAGGAAATAAGTATACACAGAAATCTAAATATTAATAATAATAATATTAATAAAACTACAACAGTTGGCCTCCAAAGATACTTGGAAACTACAGAAGACTGGATGATGGTATGTGTCAAAGAACAGTAGTAAGCGTTTTTGCTCCGTAATAAAGGAAGACAACAAATTCAAAATGGAGTTTCAAATGGATGCAGAAATACAGGTAAAGCACAGTACACCGGCTAAAGCTACAAAATACTTAAAAAAGAAAACAAAGAAAAATGCAACCGACCAGATACAAAAACAATGGCAAGATAAACCGCTTTATGGCTAATACTCTTCCCGTACCAAACGAGCTGACATAGACAAAACCCATACCCATCAGTGGCTACGTAGTGCATGGTTGAAAGCTGAAACTGAAGGTTTTATCCTTGCTGCACAGGACCAATGCTTGTTAACTTGAAATTATCAAGCACTCATACGAAAAATTGTGTTTAGCCCAAAATGCAGATTCTGTAATAAATATCCAGAAACAATTGATCATCTTGTATCATCAGGTTGACCGATATTCGCGCCCACTGAATATGAGCCCCGGCATGACAGAGTGGGCCAATATCTGCACTGGAAAATCTGCAAATTCTATGGAAAGGAAACTGAAAGAAATTGGTATGAAAACCACCCAGACTCGGTTACGGAGATAGGACCTGTTACAATTCTATGGGACTATACAATACACACTGACAGAACAATCAAACCCAACCGACCAGATATTGTTATTAAAGACCACAAAAAATGCCTCTTTATTGATATGGCAGTTCCTTCAGACTGCAATGTATCTTTGAAGATATTCAAAAAGCTGTCAAAATACAAGCACCTTAAAATCGAAATCTCGAAAATGTGGCACATGGGAACATCAACAATCCCTGCTGTAGTTGGAGCCCTAGGATTGATTGTAAAAGATTCTAGTAGACTAATTGAAGGGGTTCCTGGAAGTCCATGCCTCAAGGGCATAAAAAATGGTTCTGACAAGTACAGCCCACGCTTTATGAAGGGCTTTATCTATGTAATTTTTTTTTTTTTTTGTCAGCGGAAAGTGTCATGATGCCATTTCTAACCTTAGGTCCCTGGGCGGGACCCGGAAAGAAATGTGTAAACGCCAGAAATCAAAGGAAATAAAAACAGTAATCATAATAATAATAATAATAATGATAATAATAGTGCTGAGGCACAGAAAAAATTTATGTTAGCTAGAAATAATCAAGCACACATACCAAAAAATTGTGTTAGCCTGAAATGCAGATTCTATGATAAATATACAGCAGTAATAATAATCTTGTATCAGGTTGCACAGTATTGGCACCCACCGAATATATTTCTTTATGTGTCCCAATCAGGGACCTACGGTCAGAAATGTCATCATGAGCAATTAAAAAAAAATAAGATCGCTCATATTTTACATAGATAAAGCTCTTCGTAAAGCGTGAGCTGTGACTGTGAATGCAATATTTTGTATTTCTGTAAGTCTTGGGTTCCAGCTACAACTGGAATTTTTGATTTCTTCACGTGACCCAATTATTATTATTATTATTATTATTATTATTATTATTATTATTTTCCTTTACTATAATCGGTAAGACAACTGTTATCCTTAGCATTGTTATTGTTGTTGGTGCTGTTATTTTTATTCTCATAAAAATTCACCAATCGTATTGGCTTTCTATCAATATACGGTTATCTTTAACTGTCTGGCACTGATGTGGTGGTCAGTTAGATCTTAAATGTCTCCCAACTGATTATTTCTGTTCATTTTGCGTACCCAGACAGTTTGATCATTGTGTTCATCTCTTATTCGCCGTAGAGAGAGAGAAAAAAATCTTTCTACTGAAGGCAAGAGATTGTTAGAAAGTTTATTGCGTTAGAACAGATTATACCCAAAGAAATAGACGTAAAAATAACCACTTTTTATAAAGACTATATCGTCTGCGAGAAAAGCGATAATCTCTTAGATATTTAAGTGCTAGAACGCACTACGCCGAGAACTAAATAGGTGAAAGGCGCGGTTATAAATTCGAAGCCGTCACACCATGATGGTGTCAGTGTTAGAAGTTTGGAAATATTTTGGATCATGCCTAATTCAATACATTTTTTTCTTATTTTGTTTTTTTCAATTAAGACCAATTTGTACCTGGGTACTTACTGAAAATTTAGAATCAAACTGACAACAAATAAGTATCCATAGGTCCGTACCTTAATTGAATTACTATGTGTTTATTTACTTAAACGATTGTACCAAGTAAACCAGCTGCATTATTTCTCATATTCACTCTCGTTCATTGTTTTGGTTTAGTTTTTTTTTTTTTTTTTTTTTTTTTATGGCAATCCAACCTGAATGGTTTATTTAATGCCGACATATTGCTGGAAATATTTTCCCCAAAACTGTATTACTGGTAAGATTTTTTTCTTCAAAAATTCTTGCTCCTAATAACGTTTTAGAAAAATATTTCCTACATATTTAACTTTCAGTACTTCCCAATTTGTAATTCGCGAAAGAAAGAAAGAAAGAAAGAAAGGTGGAGGTACGGCGGAACGGTGGAGCATGGGTAGCGGCTCCGATTGATGAATCGGAGATCCGAGTTCAAATTCCAGAAGAATGTATTCTGTCTTATTACAATATGTATTAAAACCTATTTTTACACATTCGTAGTGTTTTGACCCCAGCTTGAGGGGTGGGTAATTATTTGCGCATAGGTGGCTTGGTTTATTTTATTTTATATTTTTTTTCTATGGCATATCCGCCATAACGGGTTATTTAATGCGGACATATTTTTCTTGCTGGAATATTTTTAACTTTTATACAAATATTTCCTACTTTTAAGAGCTACTTTTATGACACTAAGATATACAAAAAGCTATATTTGCAAGTGTCCCACGCGTATAAAAATATATTGCATATATATACACAACAGAGTAGAGTGCTAGAAGAAACAAATCGGAAGTGTCTGAAATATAATATGGAGATACTCATGTACCTGGAGAAGTCATTTGAGGGCTCCAGATTAAAACAGACCGGATTGATCTATGTCCCAGCTGAGGACATATTCTACGAACGGGAAAGTGCATTTTGGGTTTTCCTCAAGTTGAGGCCTGCTAACTAGTTTCTTTCTGTATCTGCGAAACATATATTTTCAAAGGAAAATGTCACCATGGACTTGTAAGCTGTAGCATTTGATAGCTCGCTGAAAAACAAATGCGTGTATTGATACCAAAAGGCTTAGTTACTGAATGGCCACTTTCATCACAGTATGTAGCGACGCCATTAAGCGGCCGTCACGTGACTCATATGTCTCATAACCACGAAAGGGAGATAATCGTATTCTGTCTCCCCAATTTACTTTTTTGCGTCTGCTATCAGCACTGACACATCTCATCTATTAATATTGTGGCCGCCAAGGACGAATCCTGTTATGACATCTAATGTTCCCGGAATTGCTTTTCTGTATACGATCAATAAATCCGGTGAGAAAATGCGACCTTGCCTATTAACCCTTACGATTATATCTTAGCGAATGTTGATTTTTCCCTACCTCAAGTAATCCATATCTTGCCGACCATTTACACAAGCGCGTTAAGTAGTTTATGCCCTCCTTTCGTCTCTGTCATTTACCTTCAATTTGTCCTGTGAATGTCATATTTTCCAAGCTCCCTTTCCAAATCATGCAATAGAAGTCTTAACTGACTCTTTCTAATGTTAAATGTAAGAGTCCATTTTGTTTCCATTTTCTCTAAAACCTCGTTATTGCTCACATGTCCAGTCTATGGTATTCTAGGAACACTTCAGTAGAACCAGATTTCTGTTGCTTCAAGTCACTTCTTCCTCTGTGAGGAGATTGTCTAGCATTCACTGCCATATTGAAAGATCCATGTTGATTTATAAAATCAAAACAGAAATATCATAAAAATGAGCTAATTGCAGGAAAAATCGCAAATTTTGCACAGAAACGACGCCGCCAGTTTTTTTTCTTATCTCTTCTGGGCAATATAGAGCAGTGTTTCTCAGTCCGAGCCGCCACTCTCCTGTGATAAAAATGTCAATTGTGGCTATATTTAGCAATTTAAACAGCAATTTCAAGACTCTTGTAAAAGCCACAAAGCGTTAAAGAAAAAAACAAATAAATGTTCTAAGAATTTCGCGTCATTTGTTGCTTTCTGTGCCATCTCAGGAACTCTATTCTATTAATAAAAACGGTATTAAGGAAAAGGATCATTTAATTTTTGTATTCGTTTTATTAACTCTGGCAGCTTGGATTCTAAAAGGCAGTACTAGAACTGACAAGAGCGCATGTCGTACGTTTACTCAGTGTCCCTCCGCCGATGTTATAAGCCTGTCGAAAACCTGGGTGTGGGAGGCATATCGGTGCGACGGAATTCTCGAGACCCTCTGTTGAATTCGTGCTGTTTTGGGGCTTATATTCAAAACATAGACAAAGACAATCCATCATTGTCAGTATGTCCCGCTCACGAGTTACTCCGGCCAATAGCTGACCCTGGCCTTCACATTCCTCCCCTTTTTCTTTTTTTTTCAAAATACAAAGTTAAATTATTACCAAGTGTGACTTGTCGCCTATTTGTCCATCTCTCGCTATGCCTCCAGAACTATCACCATATACACGTGTCAAAATAAATATTATGCATCATAACAGAACATATATTCAGACATATGATATAATAGCAAATAAACTTTTACAGTATTGTCAACAATATAAAACCTGGGTGTAGGAGGCATATCGACAGGGGGCATATCGACAGGAGGCATATCGACAGGGGGCATATCGACAGGAGGCATATCGCTGGCCTTGGCCTTCACATTCTGCAACATTTCCTTCCCCTGTTCTTTTTTCCAAAATACAAATTAATTTGTATGTTAAATTATTACCAAATGACACGTGTAGCGTATTTGTCCATCTCTCCTTATACCTCCAGAAAAGTCACCATATTCATCAGTCAAAAGAAATATTATACAATATAACAGAAAACATTTTCAGATGTATGGTATAAGAGCAAATAAACTTTTATATAATTATACGAGAATATAAAGCAAGACAATTATCATTCCACCAACACTCGCATAAATGCATATGATGTAAACACCATCTCCGGATTCTATGGAGTGTTGATATCTCAGTATCCCACAAAATCGATACGTCATATTTCTCGGGATCCTCTGTTGACTCCGCGCCATTTTGAACTTATATTCAAAAACTAGACAAAGGCAATCCATCACTGTCAGAATGCACTGCTCACAAATAATACCGGCCAATCGTTGGCCCCGGCTTTCGCATTCTGTAACATTACCCCCCCATTTTCTTTTTTCAAAATACAAAGTGTTATGGGACCTTTCCCATAATAACATAATGGACTATTCCATACGTAATAAATACTGCGCCTCAAGAGGAAGCAGGGAGTTCAGCCCGAAGCCGGGTGACCGGCTGATCGGTTGAACTCTCTGCCTTCGGACGGGGATGAACGCGAACGAGGCTACGCCGAAGGGCGGAGTCTCTTTCGGGGAGGTAAACCGACCCTGAACCAGTTTATACGGGTTCAAAGGGCATATTTTTGGCCGGGCCCACGGGCTCGGAGATCCCACGTTAAACCGGCCTTGTGCCACATGATGCCCTCGTGGGGGGTGACTAAATACCGTTCAGTCCGAAGTCGGGCGACCGGCTTACTGGCTAACCGGTGAACTCTCCACCTTCGGTCGGGGATTAACCCGAACGAGGCTACGCCGAAGGGCGGAGTCTCTTTCGGGGAGGTAAACCGACCCTGAACCCGTTTATATCGGTTCAAATGGCCTATTTCTGGCCGATCCCACGGGCTCGGCGATCCCACGTTAAACCGACTTTGTGCCACATGCTGCCCTCGTGGGGGGTGACTAAATACCGATCAGTTGAAGTCTGGAGTGAGGTCCGCCTGAAGTCCGTCAGTCGAGCGAGCGAGTCAGTCAGTCGAGTCAGAGGCATTCCTAAACAGAGCCGCGTTCAGACAATTACTACAAGACATTGGAATAGTGATACTGGTCGAGACTACATTGTTCTCCCTGCTAATCCTGATTGTTCATACTAACACTTCTACTTCTCTGTATATATTCCTGTTTGTAATATATCTGTGTTATTCCATATCCGTGTTCGAGTTCTTCTTTATTGGTTCTACCTTGCACCATCACCGTGGTACAAGGACCTAGACCATAACACAAAGTAACATGTACTTTAAATTATTACCAAATGTGATTTTTATCTTATTGCCCATCACTCGCTATGCCTTCAGAAACATCGCCATATACACGAGTCAAATGAAATTATATCTCATAACAGAACATACATTCAGACATATGGCTTTACAGCAAATAAACAATTACAGACTTATACAACAATGTAAAAACTAAGTGTGGGAGGCATATCGACGTGTCAGAATTCTCGAGTCCCTCTGTTGCATTAGTGCCGTTTTTGAACTTATATTCAAAATCCAGACAAAGGCAATCCATCACTGTCAGAATGCCCCGCCTACGAGTCACTCCGGTCAATCGCTAACAATTCTGGCTCTAGACTTTGCATTCTATAACACATTTCGTTGATATTCATAAATTAAATGCTTGTATGTAATTCTCTTGAAATTGAGCTTTTTTTTTTACCTACTGTAAATTTAAGTCAATGTTGCATAAATCTCGGTCTTTACAAAGAAACGACGTTGTATAATAGGCATGTTATACATGGTGGTTGATCTTCATTCATCATCAAGTATATATGGGCCATGTATGTGTAGCCTACGTGCAGTCGAGCTAGCGTTACCTCTTCTTCCTAGCTTCAAGAATTTATGCGTCATCCTTGCGCAGGAGAAATGCGAGTCATTTCTGCATTTTTCCAGGTTTAGTATATGAATTGTCTGTTTAACGGCATATCAACTCCTCATGGGTCATTTAATCCCGAAATTTAATTTTCTTGGTTAACTTGTTAGTAATAAAAATATATGTTATTCTCCTTTCACAATTGAATACATGGTAGATGATACACAGCTTTTGTGCATATACATGTTTGTTTAGACATATTTACTAGAGGAGGTGATATGTGTGTTTTCCGTTGTATTTTTGTAGAAGTTATATTTTGGAATACTGTTTGATTTAAGAACTTGTAGTATATTATGTAGATTAATGTTATTAAGCAGACTGGAGGCGCGGTGGAATAATGGATAGCGGCTTGGATTGAGGAATCGGAGAGCCGAGTTCGAATTCCAGTCGAATCTGTTGCATTTACTTATGTGATAATAAGATATAAATCCTTCTCTTCTAATCCCCCCACCAGTTATGGGTAAATAGCAGGACAAACTGGGTTCTATGTCCTTGGATGGTAACTGGTCTAGATGGTAACTGGTCTAGGTAAAGGTCAACTCTGAATTCAAAACCTGCTGAGGGTCGTTTGTGGACTTTGTGTCATACGATGCACCATGTCTCTGTATTTGGCTCTTCAAAAAGTGTGGCTGGTCCGGCAGAAAAACTATAATCAAATCATATGTACCGGTTGTCTGACTGTCGGTTCCTAGAAACTGTGTGGTCTGACCCTCATACGTCGTAAAAGGGTCCCCGGTAGCCGCGATTCAACAGCCCACTTTGATCAACGACGGAAGTGGCCGCGGATGTTTTAAAGTCATTTAGTGTTGGTTGTTACTTAGAAATCTAAATATTTGGGTGATGTCAGTACAATTTGTTTTTTTTTGTTCTTGTTTGGTGAAGAGTTCACTAGTTGCCCATAGCTGGGACCCTAACAGGTGCTACCACTCCGTGTCAGGGTAGACCTGTGAACAAAAGCAATTAAGAAGTGGTTCCACGCTCTATAAATCTCCCAATCTCCCGATCAGATGTCTTTCTGCCGGATGTAGTTTATCGTCATACCCAGGACTAGCTTTAGTATATGTACTGACGATTCAAGTACGCAACAAGAATTAAGCATTAACGATGAAAAGATATAACGTATAATTGTCAACAAGAGGGTGGACATTTTGAAACGGAGACATTTAACTATTTCGATTGTGCGGAAGTAGACGACGGAAAAGGTGACACGGAAGCGACAAAGATGTTGTTCGTCAGACGGATACTAAATGTCAAAGTACACTTGAATTTTTGAGGGATACATTATGAGGAAAGTAGGTTGGGAAAAGTTAAGACGCACAGGAAAGAAGGAAGCATCGAGTAACATACATTGATATGAGTAGATGACAGAATGGGATAAAAGATGGATTTCAAAGTGTTAAACGCTTTGCAAGGGAAGAAAGAAAGTTGTGGAGAACGTTGAACGCTCATATCCTGAAGTAAGCATCACATAAAATAAGAAAAGAGCTTGTCCATAATATATGACATAGGTATTGACCCACGAATGCCTTTGTCAGCTAGTTATTCCGATAAAAAATTGGTATCACTAAATCGTATTTTCACTTCGTATACTGATAAATCGCGATCAGTCTCTGAAAGTATGGAAAGTTATTGTGTTTTCTTCCTATTTATCATATCTTCTAACACGCTCCGTCTAAAAAAAAAACAGCAACAACACAACGACGCATTCCGAAGATAATTGCCTTTAATGGGATCGGCCCAAACAAAAGATAACGTTTAAATATTGGTTTAGGTTATAAGGTAAGCGATAAACTCACTTCTTTCAAGGCAATCGATCATTAAAATATGAAGCAAGGCCTTGTAGTCCTTCATGATTTATCCTGAGCTGTAACGCAATCTATAAAATAAAAATGAATATCCCCACGATCATACTCGAAATTCTTAGAAGAATTATCCGTTAATTTCTTCTTCCTTTCCTTTCAGTTTTACGGCTTTTACAAGATTCCGGTGTATGAGAAATCAGATATGTTGAAATTCCTGTTAAAATTGTTAAACAAAACCGCAATGCGTGCTCTGGTAAAAAAATTTAAAAAAATGCAATGATAACAGCAAAAATTACAATATGATCCCTGGTAAAAATGGTTGCTGAAGACATTAGTATTATAATACCCAGAAATACATATACAGATTTCCTCAAGGACACATGGCACAGTGGATAAAGGCGTTAGTTAGATCCAATGACAGGGCCCAAAGAGTGTGAGTTCAATACCAGGTTAAGGCGGTGGAGATAACTGACGTGAAACTAGAACTGTCTACCCCCATGAGCGAAATAAAAGGTTCAGTTTTTCATTCCAACCATCTGAAGAAGGCCGGGGCGTACAACGGTCGAAACATTGTAATAAATATAGCGACAAAGATGAAGACAATAGTCCGAATAATGTAAATAGTGTACATAATACCTCATTGCAGGCCGAAACATTGTAATAAATATGTCGACAAAGATGAGGACAGTAGTCCGAATAATGTAAATAGTGTACATAATACCTCATCTCAGAAGTATAGACAGATACTGAAAGGCCGAAACGTTGTAATAAATATGGCGACAAAGATGAGGACAAGAGTCCGAATTATGTAAATAGTGTACATAATACCTCATCTCAGAAGTATAGACAGATACTGAAAGGCCGAAACTTTGTAATAAATATGGCGACAAAGATGAGTACAATAGTCCGAATAATGTAAATAGTTTACATAATACCTCATCTCAGAAATATTGACAGATACTGAAAGGCCGAAACGTTGTGATAAATATGGAGACAAAGATGTTACAAAAGTCCGAATAATGTAAGTAGTATACATAATACCTCATTTCAGAAAAATAGACAGATACTGAAGGGCCGAAACGTTGTAATAAATATGGCGACAAACATGCGGACAATAGTCCGAATAATGTAAAATAATTTACTGCTCTGTATTGTCCACAAATGACAAGGAAAAGACGTGATAGCGTCTGATTTATCCCCCATTAGCTTATCTACAGAAAGTAAAACATGTCTGAATTTCAAAAGGATTACGGGCAACCTTTTATTTTACTCACGTTTCATTAAAATTTCATTTTATTTTAATGCATTTTCACTTTATTAAAGTATTAGGTTGGTGTAAAAATAATGTCTGTTATTAACGTATTTTTTAACGTCAAAAACCGACATTATTTTTGCACCAACCTAATAATTCAGTGAAAATACAGAATAATAATAAATGTCGTAGGACAAGGACATGTTTCTCACCCGACCTATTCAACCTATACAAGTGAAAGGATATTCTGAGAGAATTAGATTACCTAACAGGTTCATCATTGGTAGCCACAATCTCAACACAATTAGATGCGAGGTCACAGTGTTGATAGTAGACTCAGAAAGGAAAACACTGGAACTCCTATACAAGGGTAGAAAAAAGAAATGCCAGAAGAAAGGATTAATCGCCATTTGTAATTAGACAGAATACATGATTGTCTGCAAAAAGAAGAGGCCAACACGCAAATTACAAACTGGGAAGTACAAAAAGTTAAATATGTAGGAAATATCTTAACAGATTTCGGAAAATACAACACAGAAATCAGAAAGGTCATTAGGATAACGAAAGATATTTTCTAAAAGCTAAGCACAATATTAAGATATATGAAAATGCCACTGCCATGAAATCTCCATCCTACAATGTGGCAGTGAATGCTAGGCAATCTGCTCACAGAGGAAGAAGGTAACAGAAATGTAGTCCTACAGAATGATGCTGAGAATAACATGGATCGAACATGTCAGCAATGACGTAGTTTTAGAGAAAATGAAAACGAAATGGACCCTTACATTTAACATTAGAAAGAGTCCGTTAAGACTTCTAGAGCATGATGTGGAAAGAAGGCTTGCAAAATCTGACACTCACAGGGCAAATTAAAGGCAAGTAGGACAGAGAAAAGCAGAGCATAATCTACTTAACGAACTTGTGTACATGGTGGGCAGGATAGCGATTAAGAGAGATAGCGAAAAGGCAACATTCACTTAGAACTACAAACGAGAGGAAGGTGTCGAGAGCCATGACCGCTCATTTGCAGAATGGATAGCGCACATATAAAAACAAAATTATTCACATTATAATTTTAATTTGGGATGAATTGGTTATGTTGTAAGTCAAGTGTATTCTAACTTAGCTGCTAGTAATCCCGTAAAATCATTATCCGACAGACTAGAGCGACTAAACTCTTTGATAAATGTAATGGCAGAATGCTGGTAATATATAAAAAAATATATGTGTAATTTCATGTGTAACAACCTAATATGTATGTATACATATCAGCACCCACACTAACTCTATTACGTGTCACATCATCTATATATTATTGGACGAGCCATTAATAACCGGTGCCCTCCTGTAACAAGTCTAATCGCATAATCTATCTAACGAGTTTGGGTAAATGGTGGCCAAAATATAGATCAGGTTAGAGAGCGAAAAGGCAACGTTTTCTAAAATATAATAGTAAGAGTTGTTAGACAAGAACGGGTTTCTCACCGGACTTATTCAACCCATACAGTGAAGCGATTCTGGGAGAATTAGATTACCTAGAAGGATTCACCATTGGCGGCCAGAATCTTAACATTAGATGAGCAGACCTCACAGTTTTAATAAAAGATACAGAAATGAATTATATATATA
>OZ010600.1:12749276-12794276 GCA_963932145.1 Acanthosepion lycidas
CAAACAGATAAAGTGGTACAAATTAAAGTTGGTTTTACTCAGGTGCGTAGCTTAGTACAATAAATTTTCATTATTTAGAGGGTAAAAAAAAGAAAAAAAGTTTTTCGTTTAACATGCAAAATATTCCCACTATTTAAAAAAATATTGATTAAAATAACAAATCCTTATTTTTATTCTTTGCATAACTTTAAGATTTTTTAAGAAGAATCCAGTTTCCAGTTCTCCCTCTGTTTGCGAAAACAATAAACAAATCACAAGACCAATGCTTCAAAATTAGGAATTTTGACTCCAGAAAGAAATATTTACGCAAAGCCAGTTGTATTTTGCATGCTCAAGATTAAGAAATCCTAAATATTTCAGTAAATGGTCTGTTTATTATAAACAGTATTAACAATATTTAGCGGCCTGAAAGTCTGAGAAATCTCAAAGAAAATATGTGTCCTCCGAAAGCGTCTGGTAAGCATTTAAATGTGTAGTTCAAAAACAGTAATTTAACCTTGCTAACCAGACGCTCCCTCTGTAGCTACATAACGTTTTCCTGTAGGATACAGGTTCTATTCCTCTCGGAGGACATATATTTTCTATGAGATTACTCGGATATTCAGACCGGTAAATGTTGTTAATACTGTTTATTATAAACAGTATTAAAAGGAAGTGAGGTGGGAGAGAAGATATGAGTGAGTTAGATGTACCATTTCAATTCCTTATCCTTATCACCCTCTATAGGTCTACCCATACGGATTACCTATATATATATATATATATATATATATATATATATATATATAGATATATGTGTGTGTGTGTGTGTATTTGTTATGGGACCTTACCCATAATAACATAATGGACTATTCCATACGTAATTAATACCGCGCCTCAAGAGGAAGCAGAGAGTTCAGCCCGAAGTCGGGCGACCGGCTGATCGGTTGAACTCTCTGCCTTCGGGCGGGGAGCAACCCGAACGTGGCTACGCCGAAGGGCGGAGTCTCATTCGGGGAGATAAACCAATATCTGACCCTGAATCCGTTTATACGGACTAAAAGGGCATATTTTTGGCTGATCCCACGACTCGGGGATCCCACGTTAAACCGCTCTTGTGACACATATTGCCTTCGTTGGAGGGTGACTAAATACTGTTCCGTCTGAAGTCTAGAGTTCAGTCTGACGTCCGGAGTGAGGCCCGTCAGGAGTCTGTCAGTCACTCAGAGCGAGCGAGTCAGTCAGTCGAGTCAGAGCAGTCCGAAACAGAATCGCGTTCAGACTATTACTACTAAACCTGATTGTTCGTACTAACACTTTCTACTTATCTGTTTATATATCCCTGTTTGTAATATATCTGTGTTATTCTATATCCTTGTTCGAGTTCTTCTTTATTGGTTCTACCTTGCACTATCTTCGTGGTACAAGGAACCGGACCATAACCGTAATGAAGAGAATATCACACACACACACACACACACACATATATATATATATATATATATATATATATATATATATATATATATATAATAGGGAATATAAGTCAGATTTCTAATTCTCAGATATCTATTTAAATAAAAATATTTTAATAATATTATATATATATATATATATATATATATATAAAGAGAGAGATATACATGTATTAATTAACATATATATACATATATATAAATTAATTAACATATATAATTAACATACAGGGTGTCCATAAAGTTCGTGTGCACTTTAAAATCTTTATAACTTTATTTGTATTTGCGATAGAAATAATCTGTAAAAAATGTTATAAAGTTTACTGTATCTAATTTTAAATCTAGCTAAAATAACTAATGTGATTTCAGGCATTATTGTAAATCAGTTGGCCAATGTTTGCCGTGAATTGCAAAATAGTTTTACCCTTTGTATTGCTAATGATGGAGGGCATGTTGAAACTTAAATAAAATTTCAATAAAAGCTTTTAAAAAAATATAGATTTACTTCTTTTTAATCCTTTCTACAAATTATTTCTATCGCAAATACAAATAAAGTTATAAATTTTCTAAAGTGCACACGAATTTTATGGACACCCTATATATATATATATATATATATATATATATAGAGAGAGAGAGAGAGAGAGAAAGATTAATTAACATGTCTGACCATTCGTTCACTGTGAGACATCTACAACAAATTATCTGTCCACATTCACAATATATAAAAATTACTGATCGACAACACAACTATCCTTCAAGAAAATGATAAATTCAAGCTATAGATCTTAGAAGCAATTTATATTAAAAAAATACTGAACCAGACAGAAGTAATAATGAATACTCTAGTAATGTTCTGAAATGCATTTAAAGGAACCGTTTTCCACACTTTACTGTGCGCATGACCATGACTTTTTATCATACAGAAAAAAATTCCATAATGTATAATTATTTCTCGTTCTAATTATCGCTCAACGCATTGTCAGCCATTTTGCCTTTAAAAACATAATGAGAAATTACGTTAATGGATAGCAACGCACAGCTTTGTATAAATAGTTTTACCCCTGGACAACATATAGTTTTTTTTACTACATGCACCCCTAAAGATGATCTTGGAAGAATATCGAAAGTACTTGTGAAAAAGCTACAGAATATTTCTCTCATCCTTTAACATCAATACACGGAAGGTTATTCGTGAATATAAACGGATGTTGTTAAAAATTAGCAGACATGTCTGTAATTTATTCAATCAGACATTCCTGACAGAAAATTTATTCCTCAAATACACAAACATATATATATATATATATAGTTATATATATATATATATATATATATATATATATATATATATATATATATATATATATATATATCATAATTAAGTAATTCATCGAGACTACAAGAAACTTCAACAGAATGCAGAAAGCACTAGACGGCCGTTTTGTCCTATATTTGCGACTCATCAGCACTGTGCCTCGCAAAGATGAGTCCCAAATATAGAACGAAACGGGCGTCCAGTGCTTTCTGCATTCTGTTGAAGTTTCTTCTAGTCTCGATGAATTACTAAATTATGATTATTTCAAATCCTCCTAATCATATATATATATATATATATATATATATATATATATATATATATATATATATATATATATATGTGCATTTAGACAGCGAATTCTCTTTTAGATATGTATGATTGAATAAAAATGGTGGTGGTTTCCTTTGTCCTTTTATTTTTGCACACACACATACACACACACACACACACATATATATATATATATATATATATATATATATATATATATATATATATATATATATACATATATATATATACGAAAATTATACGACTGCTCATGACTTAGAAACAATAATGATTCAATAATTTAGTAGTCTCAAACAAAATTTTCGATTTATCTCAGTAAATCCACTTCAAAATGAAGTCTATAAAATCGAAGGAGAATATGATGAAAATTAAATATTTGTTTGGTAAAATTTCAGCCTTTTCCATTTCAGGCTACGTAATTCTCGATTTAGTTACATGTACGCATATTAAGCAATGACTGCTTAAAAGATCACGGCCCGACACACTTGCTCGCAACACTTTCTTAAATCCTCTCACGTCCATTTTTATCCATTTTCATGGGCTTTTATCGTGTATCGAGTGAGGTGGACCATCATTAGAAATCATCCATTGATCGTGTCCATTCTCCTTATTTGAATGAACAGGGTCAATAGCATATTCTTCGAGAGGGACTAATTTCACCTGAGAGATCACGACCTTTGATTTAAAACGAGTGACGGCCGATGCAGGAAGATACTTTCCTTCGTTACATTAATAATTGTAATGTTTTACATTTTATCATTTGTGGCGCCTTTCGTGGAATATTTGCCGAGCCAAGCAACACAGACTTGGCAGATTTCAGGTATTATTTATTTCGTTTGCTTTGCTGTTTCATCCAATCATTTAGCAAACACTTTCATCCAAGACCTGAGGTGAATGACATTTTCTTCGTAAGTTATTGAGAGAATTTCCCTCTGTACTAATTAATATTGTCTTTTATTGACAGAATAGAAAAATGCGCGAATTGTTACCTTATTATTCCCTCTCTTTTATTTTGCTCATTTTTCCCATCCATTTGCATATGAGTAAGTGCCAGTTGAGTTGGAACATTATTTGAAGTCACCACTGCCGGTGTCCATTCTCATTATTACGAAGAATCGTACCTGTAGCAAATTGTCGAACCCCACACACGATCCCTGATAAAAACGAGTAACAGCCGCTGCGGGGGGGTGGTTTTCCTCATTTGATTTGATAATTATTATGATTTAATTCGATCTTTTCACGTAGTCCGAAAATGTCTTACACATTTATATGTCTATCATTCGTCCAAGTATTGAATACTGATATCCCATCAGGTGTTGTGCTTCTGCTATTCATATAGAAATTCCTGATAAAAGACAAAGAAAAATCTGCCATATTACATTTCCTGACCTTTCATCTCGGCTTCAGTTAGTTTCCTACCGCCGTAAACTAGCTACTCCGTGCTATTCGTGTAAATACTTTCATTGTAAATATTCTGATGATATATTTTTCAGTTTTCACGAATTTAAGCGCAGTACAAGATTGGCAGCTACGTCTCAGAATTTTACATTTGTATTGGCTAGATATAACCGCAAGTTTTATGGTAATAATTTCTTCTATCGCATTTCTCCCTTATGGTACTCTCTTCCGGCTTCTTGCTTTTCAGTTAATTTTGATTATCAAAAATGTAAATACAGTGTCAATCGTTATCTTTTGTCTTCTTAACGCCTGTAATTTTATTCTCCTTTCTCCTTGATAACGTTTTTCTTCTATGCATTAAATCCATTGCTTCATCTCCTGCAAGGAAACTTGGTCCTCTGTGTCGTGCCCGAAAGTTTTTCGCGTCTGAGGTCATCCTTCAAATCTATAAATCAAACATCCGTCCTTGGAATATAGCTGTCATATTTAGTCTAATGCTCCCACTGTACGTCTCGAGGTCCTCGACAAAATCCAGAGACGAATATGCAATATGATAGGTCATGATCTGACATCTACTCTGCAATCGCTTTCCCACATTCTTACTGTGGCTTCCCTCTGTATCTTTTCTACTAGTATTTTCACGGCATCTGTTCCGACGAGCTACTTTCGCTGGGTCCCAGACTGCAGGAATTTAAGCGAGCTACCAGGCTGGCATCTCGGTTAGACCATTTCACAGTCAAAACGTTTAAATGTAACCGTCTCTTCTACTCAAGTAGCTTCTTCACTCGCAGTTCTCGGCTGTGGAAATCACTTCCCCATACTTGCTTCCGCGATGACTATAATCTTCAAATATTCAAGTGTAATGTCAATCGACATCTGATACCCTGATCTTCTTCCCCGTCCTTCTCTGTGTCCTTTTCTCAAACATACCTCTTTATTCTTGTTTTCAATCTTCTGTAAACCCTTCAGTACTCTCCCGCCTTGACTGGGGTGAAATGCTAATAATTTCTTTTGAATCACTTCTCGATTGTCGAACACCCTTCCGGCACCATGATTTCAAGCCAACTTTAAGCTTCAAAAGTTCAAATGCAACATCACTCTCCATCTACTATTTGGTTTGCTTTGTTTTGTTTTACGGCATATCAACCTCAATGGGTTATTTAATGCCGACAAGATTTTTATTGCTGGTTTGGTTTGGTTTGGTTTGTTTTACGGCATATCAACCTCAATGGGTTATTTAATGCCGACAAGATTTTTATTGCTACTTTGGTTTGTTTTGGTTTGTTTTACGGCATATCAACCTCAATGGGTTATTTAATGCCGACAAGATTTTTATTGCTGGTTTGGTTTGCTTTGTTTTGTTTTACGGCATATCAACCTCAATGGGTTATTTAATACTGACAAGATTTTTATTGCTGGTTTGGTTTTTTGTTTTTTTTTGTTTTACGGTATATCAACCTCAATGTGTTAATTAATGCCGACATTTTTTTTGTTAAACTATTGCTGGTAATTTCTTTTTTTCCCCAAAGATGTATTGCTGGTGATAATATTTTTTACAAAGTATTTCTCTTATTAAAACCTATTTTTATACTTTTATAGTGTTTTGACCGCTGTTTGGTGGTTAACTATTTGCCCACAGCTAAGACCATAACAGGTGCTACCACCCCGGGTCAGGGTGGGCCTGTAAACATCAGCAATTAAGATGAGATGATTTCACGCTCCTCAAATCCTGATCAGAGGCCTTGCTGTTCGACGCAGTTTATCGTCATACCCAGGACACGGATGTAGTTTATCGACATACCTAGGGCACGGATGTAGTTTATCGACATACCCAGGACGAGGATGTAGTTTATCGACATACCTAGGGCACGGATGTAGTTTATCGACATACCCAGGGCGAGGATGTAGTTTATCGACATACGCAGGACGCGGATGCAGTTTATCATGATACCCAGGACGCGGATGTAGTTTATCGACATACCCAGGACGAGGATGTAGTTTATCGACATACGCAGGACGCGGATGCAGTTTATCATGATACCCAGGACGCGGATGTAGTTTATCGACATACCCAGGACGAGGATGTAGTTTATCGACATACGCAGGACGCGGACGCAGTTTATCATGATATCCAGGACGCGGATGTAGTTTATCGACATACTCAGGACGAGGATGTAGTTTATCGACATACGCAGGACGCGGATGCAGTTTATCATGATACCCAGGACGCGGATGTAGTTTATTGTCATACACAGGGCGTAGATGTAGTTTATCGTCTTACCCAGGACGCGAACGTAGTTTATCGACATACCCATGGCGCGGATGTTGTTTATCGTCATACTCAGGACGCGGATGCAGTTTATCGACATACCCAGGACGCGGATGCAGTTTATCGACATACCCAGGACGTGGATGCAGTTTATCGACATACCCAGGACGCGGATGTAGCTAGTCGTCATACCCAGGACGCGGATGTAGTTTATCGTCATACCGAGGTCGTGGACATAGTTTATCATCTTACCCAGAACGCGGATGTAGTTTATCGACATACCAGAACGCGGATGTAGTTCATCGACATACCCAGGGCGCGGATGTAGTTTATCGACATACCCTGGACGCGGATGAAGTTTATCGACATACCCAGGACGCGGATGTAGCTAGTCGTCATACCCAGGACGCGGATGTAGTTTATCGACATACCGAGGGCGTGGATGTAGTTTATCGTCTTACCCAGGACGAGGATGTAGTTTATTTTCTTACCAGAACGCGGATATAGTTTATCGACATACCCATGACGGGGACGTAGTTTATCGACATACCCAGGGCGCGGATGTAGTTTATCGACATAGCCAGGACGCGGATGAATTTTATCGTCATACCCAGGACGCGGATGTAGTTTATCGTCTTACCCAGGACGCGGATGTAGTTTATCGTCATACCCAGGACTCGGATGTAGTTTATCGACATACCCAGGATGTTCATCTACTGTTCTATTGATTACGATTTTTTTTGCTCATTGGCAATGTTTCTGTTTCTAATCCTTCCACAACCAGTAACCCTTTTGTCTTAGTGGCTTTACTGGTTTTACTGCCTTGAGTCGAGTTCAATTCCCCGTCAGTTATATTCACTTACACGCAAATACACTTCGGAAGGTAGGAATTCAAGTCTTCTCTCCTAGTTATGGGTTAATCAGTAAAACTTGTATCACAAAAAAAATATTATCTAAAAAATACTTATAATCTAAAAATATTGTCTGGCTTTAAATAACTCGCCATGGGTTGATTATCGAATCAATCATTCTATTCTCCTCAGCCTGTGAAGGTTATTTTTTGGACGAAGGCCTGTCCTACATTCATGGTGATTACTGGATCATTACCTTACTTAAGTGAGTGAAAATATCCCTAGATTCATGGAGATGAATGGGCAATTATCTTCCCGAGATGAGCTAATGTGAAATCATACAACCTCATTTGATATCAAGAAATAAATATTTTGTTTAATAAAGAAAGACGATCGTTTGGAAGCTTGCTAACTAACCAAGACACAAAAATGGTGCCTGAATTGAAAATAAATTTCAATGAACTGATTCGTTCGCCCTCTTAAAGAACGTATCTCAATCCCATAGAAAACGGAAATAAACATGTTTTTGTTTAATAAAGAAACACGATGAACTTTGTTCATTTTAGCTCTACTTTTTATTTGCCAGTAACCAGAGTTTAAATTACTTCGATCAAAATTAAGATTTCAAAGATATAAAAAAAAATAATCACGATTTTCGACAACATCCGCGTCAATATAAAACTCGAAAACTCCAAAGTTAATTTTAGAGTTTCGTTAAGTTTCCGGTGAGCAGTGTGTCCGTTGAACAAATATTCTTTCGCTATTAGTTGTTGCCAAATTGCAGGCAATTCCAAATCGGATCATTATCTTATTCTTAACAAATCGATTGTTTCGGTTTTATCGCTCACAAATTTCACCGTTTAATGG
The DNA here is from genome assembly GCA_963932145.1 of Acanthosepion lycidas. Lineage (NCBI taxonomy): Eukaryota > Metazoa > Mollusca > Cephalopoda > Sepiida > Sepiidae > Acanthosepion > Acanthosepion lycidas. The sequence continues at coordinate 12,757,728 of OZ010600.1, forward strand.
CGAACGCCTGATGGCCGTAAACGTTGGCTAACGAGAATCTCTAAAATCAACTTAGAAATGAGTTTTCTTGTGAATATTAAATTATGTTTCGTCTGGCACAAGTCCATTCTATTTACCTTCCCGCTTTCATTGTATAGTCAAAAGAATATAGCCAAATACTTTACTTTTAATCAATCGAAATAGACTTTCGAAGATTTGTAGTTCATATAAAATGAGAATTGTCAAAGGATGATTACGTATTTCATCGCCATGATTAGTGAGCCAATCAGCTATGGTAAGAGCAAGTTTCAATGGTAGGCAACTGCGTCTAGAATTAGTTTATCAACTCAACTTTTAGGGGGTTCGGAACCTAATTAAGCTCGTTTTAACACGTGAGAATTTCTCAGTTTTCCTATTCTATTTACATTATTCGGTCTATTATCCTCATTTTTGTTGCTATGTTTATCACAACCTTTCCGCTGTTCTACGCTCCGGCCTTTTTCAGGTGGTTCGAATGTCGAATTGAACCCTTTATTTCGCTCGCTGGGATAGACTGTTCTAGTTCCACGTGCCATGTCTAATGGATATCAGTTATCAGTTATCTCCTGTTAATTCCCCTCTCCAAGGTTCTCCACTGCCTTAAGCAGGTATTGAACTCACACTCCAGTCGCTGGATCTAATTACCGCCTTTATCCACTGTACCATGTGACCTCAAGGAGAAATAAAGCGTCTATTTCGATATTCCAACCACCTGAAGAAGGCCGAAGCGTACAACGGCCGAAATGTTGTTATAAATTTGGCAACAAAGATAAGGACAATTGTCCAAATAATATAAATAGTGTACATAATACCTCATCTCAGAAATATAGACAGATACTGAAAGGCCGAAACGTTGTAATAAATATGGCGACAAAGATAAGGACCATAATACCTCATCTCAGAAATATAGACAGATACTGAAAGGCTGAGACGTTGTAATAAATATGGAGACAAAGATGAGAACAATGATCCGAATAATGTAAATAGTGTACATAATACCTCATCTCAGAAATATAGACAGATACTGAAGGGCTGAAACGTTGTAATAAATATGGCAACAAAGATGAGGACAATAGTCCGAATAATATAGATAGTGTACATAATACCTCATCTTAGAAATATAGACAGATGCTGAAATGCCGAAACGTTGTAATAAATATGGCGACAAAGATAAGGACAATAGTCCGAATAATGTAAGTAGTGTGCATAATACCTCATCTCAGAAATATAGACAGATACTGAAAGGCCGAAACGTTGTAATAAACATGGCGACAAAGATAAGGACAATAGTCCGAATAATATAGTGTACATAATACCTCATCTCAGAAATATAGACAGATACTGAAAGGCTGAAACGTTGTAATAAATATGGCGACAAAGATAAGGACAATAGTCCGAATAATATAGTGTACATAATACCTCATCTCAGAAATATAGACAGATACTGAAAGGCTGAAACGTTGTAATAAATATGGCGACAAAGATAAGGACAATAGTCCGAATAATATAGTGTACATAATACCTCATCTCAGAAATATAGACAGATACTGAAAGGCTGAAACGTTGTAATATATATGGCGACAAAGATGAGGACAATAATCCGAATGATATATATAGTGTACATAATGCCTTTTCTCAGAAATATAGACAGGTTTTCCTATTGTAAATTTATGACGAATCTTAATTCTTCAGTTAAGCTTAAATATACTCATGGCGAGTCATACGACAATAAATTATGCCTTGCTAGATATCCCCCTATAGCATCATTGAATATTTAACTAAGAAACTTTGTCAAAATATTGCAATAACAATCATAAATACAAATGCTGACCGTTATTTTAAGAAGTAAGGGGGTACAAATGAAAATATTTGAAATTGAAAACTTTTTCCATTTCACTGAAACAGACGTTAAACACTTCTCTCTTCGTTTCTTTCATTCTGTTTTTGATGAAACCAAGTAGCGTCTTTGATATGTTTTTTTTTTCTTTACACTCGATTACAACAGAATACATTATCCATGAGATATTAGAAGGAGACGTTAAACACTCCTTTCTTTCTGTCACGGAATCCAACTACCGTCTCTGTGTCTTTTATCTTTTCACGCGATCCATTATTTATAGGGTATTGGCAGGGCGTGAGGGTCGTGCGAACTAACGAAGTGGGGAGCAAGAACAATAATTATTTCACTGCTATTAATTAAGAGTCAATTAATCAAGGCAGAACTAAGGTTTGATAACAGTAAAATATGTCTACAATTTATCATCTTTTCCGTTAGGATATTCGAAAAATATCCGCAACTGGCCTCTAAGAATTTTGAGTCAACCAATCGATACTGAACCAAAATTGAATAGTTGGAAAATGAGCCTAGAATGATTTTACCAACTCTCCTGTTAGGATGTCTTAAAAGGAATTACGTATTTTACAGCTATGAATTATTACGCAACCAACCAAAGCAGAAGACTGATGGTGGGAAACAGAATTAGTATATCCGCTATTCCGTTAGGGTGTTCAGAAAGTAGTCTTATGAATAATTGCCGAACCAATCAAGGCATAAACAAAGTCGAACGGTAGGAAACTGCGTCTAGAATTGCTTTATTAACTCTTCTGTTAGGCTGTTCAGACAAGATTACCGGATTCCAGTGCTATACATTATTACGCAACTGCTAAATGCCAGACCAAGATTGAAAGATAAGTAACTGTTTCGAGAATTAGTTTATCATCTCTTGTTTCTGAAATCTTGTCCTTTTTAGTGCACTTCAGAGTTTAACCCTATGAATTATTATATCTTTATAAATAAGCATATTCTTTACTGTTTATTGTCTGAATTCTGAAAAGGTAGAAAAGCTACACAGGTTTCTAAAAACATTTCTTCAGTTTATATGGAATCAATGAATACTCATATATTTTCAATTGTTAAACCTTTGAGCCCTGCGTTTTTGAACAATTTGAACCCTTTCTCCCTGAGCTCCTGAGTCAAAATTCTCAAATAATTGGTATGTAATTTTTCAAGGTAGATATAAAAATAGTTACAAGTGTTTACTCACTGTTCAGACGGTAGCTGGGCATTAAGTAATGTTTTTATTACCACTGTTCAACAGGTGGTTGTGCATTACGTCATTTTTCTCTACCACCGGTAAATCGGTTGTCAGGACTCAAATGCTTAAGAATGAATGACGAAAAGGAATGAAAGAAGGAAAAGAAGCGGGAAAAGAAATGTCGTCATTCTTTCTTGACCACGGAGGAGAAAGAAATAAGGAAAGAGAAGTACGAACTACTGAGAAAGAAAGACAATGATGAATGATAATAGACAAAAGTAAATACAAAAAAGAAAGAAATGTTAAGAAAGAAAGACGATCATGGATGAGAATGGACGGAAATAAGGAAAAAGAAGTAAAAATTATTGATTAACCCTTTGAGCTCTGCGTTCTTGAACAATTTTAACCGTTCTGTCTGAGCTCCTCAGTCAAAATTCACAAATAATCTGTTTGTAATATTTTACATTTTTATTTTAAAAATAGTTACAAGTGTTTATCCAAAATTCAACCAGTGGTTAGGCATTACGTCATTTTTCTCTACCACGGGTAAAGCTACGGTCAGGGCTCAAAGTCATTTAATCCTTTGAGCCCTGACCAAAGCTTTACACGCGGTAGAGAAAAATGATGTAATGCCTACCATAAAATATATATATTTTTGGAGGTGACTTCACTATTTACCCATAGCAGGGACTACCACCGAGCTGGGGCTGCTGGTAATAACAGCAATTAAGATGTAGTTCCACGCTCCTGAAACCTCCCACTCCTTTGCTGCCGAGTATACTTTACAGTCAGAGCCAGGACTATTCCCACTTTATTATAACCACGGATTCTTTTAATTTATACATGTTGACATGCAAAACCCATTTTTCATCACCTGCAACAATGCGATGCAGAAATGAAAACACGGCATTCCTGTTTAACTGACTACTGTACAGTGTAGAGTCTTGTTTCCATTTCTCAAGTGAAACTACTGAGGAACATATATTCCCTCTTTTCAAATTTTCCTAATTCGTCCGAAATGCCCATGGACACTTTAACATGACACATTAAAAATGATCCTCTACAATTTCTGTTTCTTTTACTTGGATCAAATCAGCCTTCTCTGTCAAAGCATATTTATTCTGAGTGGGTCGTTTTCCAGAACGATGCCTGCCCGATATTTCACAATTGCCAAATGAAAACAAGACTCGACACTGTGCAGTAGTCATTTAAACAGGTATGCACTATTTTCATTTCTGCATCGCATTGTTGCAGGTGATGAAAAATGGGTTTTGCATGTCAATATATATAAATAAAAAAATCCGTGGTTATAATAAAGAGGGAATAGACCTGGCTATGAGTGCAAACTACACCCGGCAGCAAAGGAGTGGCAGATTGGAGGTTTCAGGAGCGTTGAACTACGTCTTAATTGCTATCATTACCAGCAGCCTCAGCTCGGTGGTAGTCCCTGCTAACTCACCTATAAAAAAATAGATTGTGAAAGTATAAAAATATATTTCATAGTAAAAATAACAGGAATACATTTTTATATACTTACCAAAAATAACTATTTATAATAAAATCAACAGCAATACATTCTATAGTAGAATGACTAACAATACATTTTATCTATAGTTGAAGCCATACAGTTGTGTTTAAGATATTTCGGCATTAAATAACCCATAGAAGTGTGATCTGCGGCTAAATAAAATCAATCAACTAACAAAGTGGGAAACTAGTAGGAACTGCAGAACTGCATCCACAAAAGTGTTGTGGAGTAATTTCAAAGTGGAGGCTTGTATTTGTACTAGATCGGTCCTAAAATAGGTTCGACGTACAAAACGTTAGGAACTTGTTATAATAGGTATTACGCAGAGTAATCTTGTTGTGGTCTCTGACTACTTTCGTATTCGACTAACTGTCGTCCAACATCGACTAGTATTTAGTCACCCCCACCACGAGTGAATCATGTGGCACACGGCCGGTTTAACGTGGGATCCCAAGTCCGTGGGCTCAGCCAAAAATATACCCTTTGAACCCGTATAAACGGATTCAGGGTCGGTTTAGCTCCCCGAAAGTGAATCCGTCCTTCGGCGTAGCCTCGTTCGGGTTCCTCCCCGCTCGAAGGCAGAGAGTTCAACCGTTCAGCCGGTCGTCCAACATGGACAGTCACCCACCACGAGGGTATCATGTGGCACAAGGCCGGTTTAACGTGGGATCTCCGAGTCCGTGAGCTCGACCAAAAATATACCCTTTGACGCCGTATAAACGGGTTCAGGGTTGGTTTACCTCCCCGAACGAGACTCTTCCCTTCGGCATAGCCTCGTTCGGGTTCTTCCTCGCCCGAAGGCAGAGAGTTCAACCAGTCAGCCGGTCGTCCGACATCGACTGACCCTCGTTTCTCTTATTACTTCTATTTATATTAGGTGGGAGAGTCAATTAACTAAAGAATTGGTGTGTTTCACCATAACAAAAAGTCCTCTTGTGTCCAGTGGAATGTGAAAGATGGCGTTTCGTAAGAACTTCCAGGCTATGTAAGAACCATCAATGCAATCATTTATTGTCAGGTAAATGAGATATTTTCTTGATTTTAGCAAACAGAAAAGGTGTTTCTCTCCAGAATCTTTAATGTGTCATGTTCAAGTGTCCATGAACATTTCAGGCGAGTTGGAAAAAAGAGGGAATTTGTGTTGCTCAGTAGCTTCATTTAAAAAATGAAAACAAGACTCTGTCCTCTGCATTTTAGTCTTTTAAACAGTAATTCCCTCTTTTCATTTTTGTATCGCATTGTTTCAGGTGATGAAAAATGGGTTTTGAATGTCAAGATAAAAAGAAAAAGAGATTGGTTATCTGAAAATGAGAAACCGGTGACATCAAACCAGTACTCTAACCACAGAGATTCTTGCGCTGTGTCTCGGGGAATATGAACGGTAAAGTTCGTTACGAGCTACTGTAACATGACAGGACCATTATTGCCGACGTAAACATCGAGTAAACAGTTCATTAGTTCAAAAGGGTGTTGCTTTGGTAAACAGATCATATGTTATGCTCCACCATTTCAATGCAAGAGCGCATTCTATGACACCCACCCCACCGAAAAAATTATAAAGATGAGAAGAGCTTACTTATTCACGATATCAGGGATGAGTAACTTTTTTTTCGAGCGGTGGACCACATTGGCCGCACTACTAAAAAGATTCAAGGTAATTCTTCGAAGTGGGTACCTCAACTATTTTCAATACAGAAACCCATTTGCGCAAGTATATACCTTAGAGATGGTAGGAAAGTTTTATTTTTTGGAAAATATCTTTTTATAATTAAAATAATTGAAGCCTTTGCATAATATTACCACTGATGATCATGTGATTATCACATATCGCTGAGTGGTATTTATTTCTAATTTATTCATTTTTAAATGAAAATAATTCTCCTTTAGAGAAAAAAATTCTTATGAACAACTTCCTTAGAACCACAAGGAAACCTGTTACGAAACAAAAAAATGTTTACACTTATGATCTCCCTTAGTGAAAATTGCCGATAGTTTTAAGTAATGACAGCGTTAGTTTCCCGAAAAATAGCTAAATTCAAGAAACACTTAATAATTGTTTCTGCATGTGTGAGAGATTGTGTGAGTGAACAAGTGAGTACGAAATAAAAAAAATAACATTTTAAGAAATGTTATTTCGCTTATGAAAATTAGCGTGCCATTCAGAAAAATCAAAATGGCTGCAGTTTATCTATGACTGATATACTAACAGGTAGTAGGTTCCTGAACTATTTTCAATACAGAAAAACATATGCGCTAGTATCAGGTCATCCCATAATTCCTGTCCGAATTTTGAATTAAGAAAATAAGTGACCAAATGTTACATTTAATTACAGATTCAATCAACAATGTATTTTCCCTCATTATCTATGACTTCCTTCCATCTATTAACAAGCTTACTAATTCCTTTACTGTAAAATTCTTTTGGCTTTGATTCGAAAAACTCACAAATGTCAGTTTTAACCTCTTCCTGTGTTACAAAAGCTGTTTCTTCCAAATGATTCTGTAAGCTACGAAACAAATGGTAGACTGAAGGAGCAAGATCGGGAGAATAAGGTGGGTGAGGAATTTTCTCCCAACCAAGTTCTTCGATCTTTTGTGACGAGATTCTTGCTGTGTGGGTTCGCGCATTGTTCTGATGAAACATCACCTCTTTTCGATTCACTAGAGCAGGTCTTTTTTTCCTCAAAGCTTGGTTCAAACGCTCTAATTGCTGACAGTATATTTGAGCATTAATTGTTGCATTAGGTGGTAAGATTTCAAAGTGGATTATTCATTGGCGACCCCACCAGATTGAAAGAGGAACATTTTACCCATGAAGTTCCCTTCTCGGCTGTGGCTGGGGTCCTTCCCCTTTACCAAGCCACTGTCTACAACGCTTAACATTTCGATAAAAGATCCATTTTTCGTCGCCAGTCACAAGTCTATCCAAAAAAGGTTAAACAAGTTGGCGAGAATGGAGAGAAGAGCAGATGTCAACTCGGGATTTTGGTTGTTTTCAGACAATTCACGAGGCACCCATTTTCCAAGTTTAAGAACTTTTCCAAGTTGTTGAAGATGAAGCTGAACAGTTGTATGGTTTGAACTGAGAACCACTGCCAATTCCTCAACTGATAAAGCAGGATTTTCTTCAAGGGCTGCTTCAAGAAGCTTTTCATCAAACTCAACTGTACGTTCGGTTCGATCTTCATCTTCAATGGTGAAATCTCCACCTCTAAAATTTTGCAGACCATCTTCTGTAAGTTCTTTCATTCACACATTCCTCTCCATAAACTGAGTGAATGTTTCTGGCCGCTTCGTCTGCTGAGTCTTCTTTCTTGAGCTCATAAAGCATTATGTGCCTCAAATGATTCTTGGGTACTTCCATGTTGGCAGGGTTTTAATCAAACATAATTTAATTTTATTGTTCTCTGAAATAAAATTTGAACCGTTTAAATGCATCTAAACATAAAAATAATGTTCAACTCTATTAGACATTATGAAATACTTTTTAAATTTCGTTCATTTTAAGAAAAAGTTAAAATTCGGACAGAACTTATGGGATGGCCCGATATATAACTTAGAAATGGTAGGCAAGTTTTATTTTTTGGAATTTTTTTTCTATAATTATAAAAATGATGTCTTGGGATTTATAGTGATTTTCTAAGGTCGGCTTAGATGTGGCACAAGACCGAAAGCATGTGGAACCCAGTGAGGATCTAAATCACTACTCAGTCGTAAATGATCTAGCAAGACAAGCTAGGTGTCCAAGTCTTGGTAATTATATTACTACATATGACAGTGTGATTATCACATATCTCTCCGTGGCATTTATTTCTAATTTATTCATTTGAAAATGAAACCAATTCTCCTTTATAGAAAAAAAATGAAACCTGTTTCAAAAGCTAAAGGTTTTTACACTTATGATCTCTCTTAGTAAAAATTGCCAATGGTTTAAAATACCGACAACGTTAGTTCTCCGAAAACTTTACAAAACTGAAGAGACATCAATCATTCTATATATATATATGCGATTGTCAGAGAGTATGTGAACGAACAAGTGTGAAGGAAACAAATTTCATTTTTAAGAAACCTTATTTACCTTATGAAATTAAGCGTTCCATTCAGAAAGGTCAAATTCCCCGCATGTGGCATGCGGTCCACAGTTTGCCCATGACAGGTCTATAACGACCGGAGTTAGCGTTTACAGATTTTTTATTGATTTCGATCACTATAAGATTTTATAAGTAGCAGAACAATCAGATAATGAAAAAAGTGTTTCAAGATAATTTTTCGGGGGAAAATCGCAGCTTTTTTTAAACGAGTTAAAATAGAATCGAAAGTATGTCTTCCCGACAGGAAGCTTGAATTTGAAGGCAATTAAATTTTGATAAATTAAATATTTAAACAAATTTAACTTGCATTTGTTCTTACATCCTTTTTGGCAAAATATTAATTACTTTTCGAACAACCTAATAGCTCCTAGATCGAGTCTCAGAATGTCCAACATCAACTGAGCTGTGTTGATCATATCATCTGAATGCAGTAGAGACGTATTCGCAATCAAATATTCTACAGAAAACTGGCTTCATCTGGAGGCAAGAATGTCCTTTTTCGTATTGATTTGTTTTTTACTGTTTATCAACCACAAGAAAGCGAATTACAAAAACCTCAGAACGACTCCCCATGGAACATATTAGAAGTGTCATAAGGCAAAAATTTATATTTCATATAGATTTCAACACCAAAGCAAATATATAACATGTTTGCATCATGGAATATAATGAAGGAAACTTTGGCCCGGACAGCTGTCTTCTGTCTAGGAAGCCCTCGGTCTAGAGGTTGCAGAGTCGCCTCCACTTTGTATACACTGTCAGCAGATTAGTCTCCAAAAAAATGTTTGCATCATGGAATATGTGGTCCTCCGATAGTCTCTTTTTTTCTAATAAGATATTCACGCACGTGTTAATATTGGTAAAAGATTAAGGAATTAAGCGTAGAGATCTAATCAACATGGGTTGAAGGATGAAGAATCTTAATTCACAATCATCAGATAAGGATTACCGTCTGGATTCACTAAATTCACAACAATAGAAAAAAGTTGTAAGATAAGTACCGTCATTCAACATGTATATTACGCATTGTTTATTTAAAAAAGAGCAAAATCTGGGGTGCGTATTATGCACAGTTACAAAAAATATTTTTTTAAATTTCCATAATATGAAATAAGAATTGCCATAAAACTAAAATAGAATAATATTATTCCTACATAAAAGTAAGAAATGCTGGTCATAATGAAATTAGAGATGTACAATTTATAGGGTTTGATTACAAAACAAAGAGTGCGTATTATGCATCAGATGTATTTTACCACACTTTCAGTACAATTTTTGATGTGCGTATTATGGATGAAGTCGTGTTATACAGGGGGAATTAAGGTATATGTCTTCTCCCCTGATCTATTCAACCTTTACAGAGAGGCGATCCTGAAAGAAATAGAAGTCCTGTCAGGATTTGTTCGATGTTATTAGCTTGGTGCAAAAAAAAAATGACGTAATAATGTCGTTTTTTGACGTTAAAAAATACGTCAAAAAACGACATTATTACGTCATTATTTTCCCACCAACCTAATAATAGCAGACGCGGAACCGGAAGAAGTCTTATAGACTGGAATTGTATATTAGACAAAACTGTTTGGCCATTGCACTGAATTGAGTGATTTATAAAATGTAGTGGGAACGATATAGAAAATGGTAATAGGGAATGTGAGTTGAAATTGCGAGTAAGTCACCAGCAAGTCAGAAAGAAAATGGTACGAAAGAGAACTAGTAAAACCTGAGTGAGAAATAGACAGTTGAAATTTCTGTGTATATTGGATAAGGTTTTGTTGTCACGTCCGTAATTGTTTGGTTTTATTAAAGGTAAAGGGTTTTATTGAGCACCGACGCAAACTATAGCCTCGTTAATAGGACAAACCTTAGCTTGATCGAGAACATTTTGTTAAGAATTGAAACAAAGAAGGAATCATACATACGCAATAATATATAACACCGGGAAATTTATCGAACTCAACCGTTCGTAAGCATGTAACTCGCCGAAACACAAATTGTTAAGTGCCCGTTCGGAAAACAATGAACAATGAACAAATTCAGTCGCCATCTTAATGGACGGATCACAATCCTATCAGAAACGGATGCCAGATAGTCGACACCAACGCCGGGGGAAAAGCATATAAAGAAGCGATCTCTTTAATATTGTAGTCGTTTGTCGGGAACAATGACCAGGGGAACAAAAAGGGATCGAATTTCATCGATGACCTCTTGATGTACTTCTGTATTGTAAAATTTGTGTACACAAAAAGATATTAGTAGAATTGGCTTTCCTTATCATTTGTAATGTATCTGTTATTTAATAACGATTGAAAATTATTTCTTTTTCAAATACATATCACTTCAAAGAATAAACACAATGTTCGAAACTGTATGCGCTTAAAGGGATATACAAATTCAATTTAAATATTTGATTTCAATTTTGAAATCAAAGCATCGTTGTCTCGTCATAGTGGCTCCACTGTGTATAGAATATTAATAGAAGTAACGAGAAGAAATGTTGACGAATTGCAAACATCGCAGCAGATTTGGTCAAAGTAGAGCCGGAAGAAATCTTATAGAGTGGTATTGTATATTAGACAACAACGTTCGTCCTTTGCATCGAATTGAGAGATTTATGAAATGTAGTGTGACGTAAATAAGTATAGGCAAATCGTGTTTAAATTGCAGCTTAGTATGAGTTAAATAGCTGAGTAGACTACGCTCTAAAGCCTTGGATGGCAAGTAGTTACACATAAGGAAAACATATAAGTGTTATGGGATCTCACCCATAATAATAATAATGGACTATTCCATACTTAATAAATACTGCACCTCAGGAGTAGGCAAAGGGTCAGTCGCTCAAGTTTTGACCGACTGTTCGGTTATACTCTCATCCTACGGACGGGAGGAACCCGAAGGATACTACGCCGGGGAGATAGACCGGCCCTGAACCCGTTTATGCGGGTTCAATGGGCTATTTTTTGGCCGAGCCCACGGGCTCGGAATGCCCACGTTAAAAAGGCCTTGTGCCACATGACACCCTCGAGGGTGGGGGGTGACTGAATATCGTCAGTCGGTCAAGTTTTGACTTGAACAACTGTTCGGTTGTACTCTCTTCCTACGGACTGGAGGAACCCGAAGGAGGCTACGCCAAAGGGCGGAGTCACTTTCGGGGAGGTAGACCGGCCCTGAACCCGGGTTCAATGGGCATATTTTTAGTTCAAGTCGAGTCAGTAGTTCAAGTCGAGTCAAGCGTCGAGTCAGAGTCAGTCCGAAACAGAGCCGCGTTCAGACAATTACTGCAAGACATTGGAATAGTGATACTGGTCGAGACAACATTGTTCTCTCTACTAAACCTGACTGTTAATACTAACACTTCTACTTATCTGTATATATTCCTGTTTGTAATATATCTGTATTATTCCATACCTGTGTTTGAGTTCTTCTTTATTGGTTCTACCTTGGACTATCACCGTGGTACAAGGAACCGGACCATAACAATACGTTAATATGGAAAAATTCTTTTCTCAGGTCGTGACTTTAAAATCGATATTATCCCAAGCAAGGCAGTAAAGCCATTACGACACAATGGGTTACTGGTGCGGAAGAATCAGGAATAGAAATATTAATAATGAGCGGGAAAAGGAAAGAGTAATCAGGAGGACAGCATATAGCGATTGATATTACATTTAATCTTTTTCAGATGAAATTTGTCTGGAAAGCATGGAACCGGAAGTGATTTTCAAAAGGGAGAATCGCTTGAAAAGAAATTGTTAGCATAGAATTTACGGTTACATCTCGGCAGCTCATCTGTAAATTGATAAGATTTCGACGCCAGTTTAATACTGCACTTAAACTGAAAAAGTCTAGGTAGGATGAGAAAAAGCGACATCTAATTGCATAAAAATATAAAATGTGTTACAAGGCCAAAATGGGGAATGGGGGAAGTTGGTCTTCTTCGGTCTTATAATTAAACTAGCAGCGTGGTCCGGCGTTGCCCGTCCTTGATTAAAAAATCGTACGACAATCGCTATCACTTGATTTAAAATATTTTTGCCCTTCCTTGCCTTTAAAGGAGTGCTTTTTGCCGTACTGATGTTGCTACATGCCTTACTTCTTGCCTACCTCACACGGCGAATTTTTACTAAGCTCTATACTAAATATTAAATCTGTTACGAAAAAAGAACTAAACAAAATGAACACAAAACGATCAGCTTTAAAAAAAGGACTCGTAACTTGAAAAATCGAATGAAAAAAGAATGTTAACAACAAATACTTTTTCAGACCCAACCCAGTTCTGCGGAATCAGAATCAACGTTGAGTTTAAGCAAGTGAATGAGCCAATTGAAGTAAAGTGCCATGCAGATTTAAATTTTTCCCACTTGTGACAAATGCAGCTATCGATTTTTTTTGCATGCTAGCATACTAGTTAATATTCGTGTCAGTCATCTGTTGGCTCTCACGCTAGCCAATAGAATCTTCCTGCCTATCCTTGGCAGCCAGCTATAGGCTCTCACTTTGGCCAGTAGAAAATGGCCGCAAACTACATGAAAACTATCGTAGAAGCATGAAAAAATCGATTATTTCCACTATCGATAGGAGTTAGGAAATGCAATCTCGGTCTTGGCCTTTTTGCTAACTTGGAGCATGTGCATGTAAATTTTGGTGCAAATCCGTCGATAATTGCGGCTGTGCATTCGTTTCACACACACACACACACACACACATACACACACCCTGCCTTTTGTAGATGAGATTTAGCTAGACACAATCACTGATCAAAACATACTACAATATTCCTTACACCAAAACAACGGTTTCTTGCTTACCATTCTTACTACATTTACAATGATACCGCAGATTCTCTATGAAGTCCTAACTAGCCAACATATTTACAATTCTTGTCTGTAGTGGAGTATGGGGTAATATAACAACAATAGCGAAAAGCTCAACAGAACAATTACAATGAAATTATTTATAGAAAAAAACTCAAGGAAGTAACTTTACGGCGATTGGAAAGTGAGTGGAGCCGAGCTGCCAGATCAGGACCAATAATACCGCTGACTCTTCTTTGGATTTTATCAAGGAGCTCAAGGTAAATAGCAGGGGCTTCGACCAAAAGTATATTATAAATACATATGTTATTTGTAATTATGTAGTGGGGGGTTAATTTCTATCTTATATAGAACACGCCTATAAGCAACACACTTAAAAAGTTCAAACTAAAACCATCCAATTTAGTATATCAATTTAATTGCCAATACAAAACTGTCTCTTCTCATAACCCAATAATCTATACTGGATTCATCACCACAACCCTATCTCGAAGGCTGTCATGACAAATAATATCAGTACCTTAAAAAGCATCTTACCGGCTACAAATATTTGCTCCCCTCCATTAAAAAAATGTCACTGATTACCAAATTATTATAATGAAATATGTTAGCTGACAGCGCTGTACTGGGTAAGACGTTAAACTACATCCGCGTCCTGGGTAAGAAGATAAACTACCTCTAACAACAAGGCCTCTGATCAGGAGGTTTTGAGGAGCGTGGAACCACCTCTTAATTGCTGGTGTTCCCAGGTCCACCATGACCGGGGGTGGTAGCACCTGTTAGGGTCCCAGCTATGGGAAAATAGTTAACTATTACATTTTTTAAACAAATTATTACCAGCAGTATAATTTTGAAGAAAAATATTACCTGACATAGATTTTTGACAAAACAAAATATTACCAGCAATAAAAAATTTTGTCGGCATTAAATAACCTATTGAAACAAAATAAACCAAACCAATCTAAACCAAAGAATACATATTCTATTCATACAAATCTATCCTAAAAATGTTGTAGGCATTAAATTACCCATTGAGGTTGATATGCCGTAAAACAAAATAAACCAAACCAATCTAAACTAAACAATACATATTTATACGAATTTATCCTAAAAAATTTGTCGGTATTAAATAACCCATTGAGATTGATATGGCGTAAAACAAAATTAAAAAATACTAAACTCATCAGCTGGCATCGACTAAAGTTTATCGAAACCCTTCATATACAACTATTCAAACCAAGCATTAATTTACTTTTATTTAAGACTAGCAGGGTTCGCCCTCTCGCTATCATTTCGCAAAGTAAGATATATTCACTACAGTGAGCCCTTGCCTATTCGTGTTTCAGCATTTGCGGCTTCAAACATTCGAGGATTTTTCTTTAGAACATATGTATCCGCGTTTTTTTTTTCTGAAGAACCTATGTACAAATTATTCGCAGAGAACTTTCTCGATTCACGTATTTTTTTCGATAGAACGATTTTAGAATATTCTTGTATTATTTTCCTGTTATTTAAGTAACTTAAAACATATAACAGTCTATCTTTATGGTAAACATTGGCAGAATTGTACATCTTCATTGTAAAAAAAAAAGGCAAAAACATGTGTAGTGCTTGGGCGTTGTTCTTTGTTAGGTGTTCCTTCTGGGGTCTTAAAAGTGGCTTATGCTAGGTCTGGAGGCTTCAACACAGTTTTATTTTTAGAAAATGTTTTAAACTTTATATTTTGTCTTGTTGCAAATATTTTATACATTATTTTCAATGGTTGTATCTATCTATGCGTAATTAAAAACGATTATTGTACGCATGAAAGAAACTTTACGCTAAGTGTATAGTCACCAATATTATTTTTCGAAAATGTTTTAAAAGGTGTCTGAAATGTTTCTAAATTGTTCAGGATGAAAGTTAAAGTCATACAGAGTTTCAACAATCAAAATGCGTACTTATAAGTACTTTTAGGGCAGCGCAACCGACAGCTCGAGAAATTATTGTTCCTTGCCCGGGTGTACGCGCTCGTGGCCCCACCTTAAAAACTGACCTTGTGTCACAACCTGATCTCGTGGGGGGTCAAATACAAATTCATCATCTTTCAGTTGCGTCTCTGACCTCGGGCAGAGTGCGCTCAGGGCCGGCACCGTCAAAAGACAGAGTCGCAACTGAGGAAAATTATGCTGAGAGGGGCCCAGTACTGAGGAACAGCTGCACGAGGCCGCGCTCTCTCATTGCACTAGAGAGAGGGATCGGTGCACGCACAGAGGTCAGCGCAACCGACGGTCGCGGGGGATCGGGCAATTTTTGTTCCTAGCCCGGGTGTACGCGCTCGGGCTCCCCACATTAAACAGAGCTTGTGTCGCAACCTGACCTCGTGGGGGGTTGAGTAAATACAATTTACTATAGAGGTGTGTGTGGGGGCTTTTAACCCCAGAATATAGAAGAAGAATATGGATGTTTTTGTCATCTTTAAAGAAAATATTCTAAAATGAAGTCTTTAACGCATCCTCACATGCAGTTTAAGATTAATCTTTCTTGTACACCACACTCGTGGCCCTGGTGCTGAAGGTCATCTTGTGAACCATAATGACCTCTTTCTTCGCTGAAGGTTTTACCTAAACCAACAGCAGGGCACGTTAGAACATTCAGGAGAATGTCAGAGTTGATGTTAAACAAAGCTTCCATTGGTATGCTGTTCTATAGAAATATTTTTCGGTACACGAAAGGAGAGCTTCACATCTTGCATCGCGAAAGTTCCTGTATCAGCCGTCTGAATACTGCCTCTAAAACTGCCGTTCTCGTCTCAGAATGGATCCTTTCTGGAATGGAGGTTTTTACATGTACTATTTTCCACTCCACGACGCCTTTCTCACGGACAAAACCTTTGAAGACTCTCGCTACTCTATCGCTATTTCCATGGAAAATGTTCAGTCGAATAACATTACGTAATACCACCAGTTCTAACCTTCACTGCTTAGACCCGCCATGCTAGGCACATTGATACAATCCACCCCCATTTGTATTCAATTGTTGAGATTTTAAGGCGCACCCAAGTTACTTCTTCCAACGTACTGCTGTTTTGTGGAACCGACTCCCAAGAGGATGCTTCCATAAAATCTACCATCTTAACATGTTTAAGTCTAAGGGTCTATTTATCCCCATATAAACTGTGCCTTTTACTTTGTAACTCTTTTACCAGAGTGCCTCCTGTGATGTGTACCAGCTAAACACCACTGTAAAAAAAAGTTAAATAAATCTTTCTGCTTCTTATATACGAACTTCAGGCTACCTGTAGGCTAATTTCATCTTCCGACGCTGTTGGGTTATAATTTTACCTGAAACGGTCACTTCCACATAGTACTACTGCATAATAATATTATATAGTCAAACATTATTATTATTATTATTATTATTATTATTATTATTATTATTATTATTATTATTTCCTTTGATTTCTGGCGTTTACACATTTCTTTCCGGATCCCGCCCAGGGACCTAAGGTTAGAAATGGTATCATAACTCTTTCCACTGACAAAAAAAAAATTACATAGATAAAGCCCTTCGTAAAGTGTGGGCTTTACTTGGCAGAACAATTTTTTGTATCTTTTTGAGGCATGAACTTCCAGGAATCCTTTCAATTAGTCTACTGGAGTCTTTTCCAACTAATCCTAGGGATCCAAATACAATTGTTGATGTTCCCATGTGCCACATTTTTGAGATTTCGATTTCAAGGTCCTTGTATTTTGACAGCTTTTTGAAGATCTTTAAAGATACATTGCAGTCTGCAGGGACTGCCATATCAATAAGGAGGCACTTTTTTTAATTTGTGGTCTGTAATAACAATGTCTGTGCGGTTGGCGTTGATTATTATTATTATTATTATTATTATTATTATTATTATTATTATTATTATTATTATTATTATATCTCCTTTGGTTTTTGGTGTAATTTCATTTCTTTTCGGGTTCCACCAGAGACCTAAGGTCAGAAATGGCTTCATGACATTTTCCAGTAAGCAACCTAATTCACATTCAATCGATGAGATGTAAGTTCCACTCGGGCTGCTTCTTCCCATGGATGTCTCATCTGTGGAAACAAATCCTAAGAGAATGTTTTCCTTTTCACTATAATCTTCATCTGTTTAAGTCTGGAGTTAACTGTTATCTTTTCCACATGTTCGCATAAACTCTTTTATTCTGTAACCTTCTACCTGAAGTGGCTCCGGGGGATTTGTACAGGATGAAAATCATTGTGAAAACAAAAACAAACTCACAACGCAAACAATGAAAAAAAAAAAACAATTAACAACGGACTCCTTGAAAATGACGAATGAAATGGTCAAAATTGCTTGGTGCAATAATTATTACGGACAGTTTCTGCAACTTGTAAAAAGAAAACTGTAGGGACATTTAAGAAAAAGTTAATAAAAAATTTATTCTCCTTGTCTGTCACATTTAATTAAGTATGTTTAAAAGAACACCTTGCTCCCCATATATATATATATATATATATATATATATATATATATATATATATATATATATATATATATATATATAGTAACATATATGCATATAGTAACATATATATATATATATATATGTTATATATATATATATATATACATATATATATATATATATATATTATGTTACAATATGCATATATGTTACCATATATATATATATATATATATATATATATATATATATGTATGTATGTATATAGAAACTTATGGGAATAGATATTAAAATAAACATAAGTGTAAGTATATTCATAATCATGCTTGTATATACGTATATATTTACGCTTGTCAGTGCGTGCGTCTGTGTTAATATGATTTGCGTCCACTGACCACATTAGATATTGACTTCAGAGGCGTCTGGCTTCTGGAGTTGGAGCAAAACGCAGCCAACTTTATTTTAAGAGCATTGCCGGCGCACTTCCCCTCTGCCTACTCGCGCTAAAGGACGACCCCGTGCGACTGACAGTCACCATCAGGTTGACGCGCTGAAGGCTCCAACGCCGCAGCGCCGTTGCTGGCAAGCTTTCCGAATATCTAAGTTTAATAAAAAGAAAAAAAAAAAAAAACATGAAATACTAGATATTTCTCGCTTCAGCCAAAATCTAGAATACACTTTGGAGGCACGGACAGAATAATCGTATTCATTGTAATATTATGCATGTGTAGAAGTTCTCAGCACATTTATAATATTATTATTATTATTATTATTATTATTATTATTATTATTATTATTATTAAACAAGTCACTAGATAAGAATAAAATGCAAATATTTTGAATGAAGACGAAAATATGAAATCGAAATGCGTAAGCGAAAATTATGATATTTTTTATTAAGTTTGTTTCTTCTGTTTTACGGTATATCAACCTCAGTTGCTGGTAATATTTTTTTAAAAAAATATACTGTCTATATTTCTGAGATGACGTATTATGTACATTATTTTCATTACTTGGACTATTGCCCTCATCTTTGTCGTTGTATTTATTACAACGTTTCAACCGTTGTACGCTCCGGACTTCTTCAGGTGGTTGCAATATCGAACTGAACCCTTTATTTCGCACACTGGGGTAGACTGTTCTAGTCCCACGGGCCATGTTTAATGGATGTCAGTTATCAATTATCTCCTGTTAATTTTCCTCTGAAAGTTCTCCACTACCTTAACCGTGTATTGAACTCACACTCTTTGGATTCTGTCACTGGATCATAATAACGCCTTTATCCACTGTGCCATGTGTTCTTGAGGATATTCCAACCACCTGATGAAGGTCGGAGTGTACAACGGCCGAAGCGTTGTAATAAATATGGCGACAAAGATGAGGACAATAGTCCGAATAATGTAAATAATGTAAAAAAAATGTATTGTTGGTAATATTTTTCCAAAAAAGTATTGCTGGTATTAGGTTGGTGCAAAAATAATGACGTAATTATATCATTTTTTGACGTAAAAAATACGTGAAAAAACGACATCATTACGTCATTATTTTTGCACCAAACTAATATTAAAACCTATTTTTACTATTTCATAGTGTGTTTGTTGACCCCTTTTGGGACCTGGGTAACTATTTGCCCATAGCTGGGAAACTGTCAGGTGTTACAAATCCGGGTCAGGGTGGCCTTTGAGATACCATTAATTAAGAGGTGGTTCCCTGCTCCTCAAAACCACCTGAGTGTCCGATGTAGTTTATCGTCTTACCGAGGGCGCTACGATATTTTTATTTATTTATTTATATTTGCTTTCCAATGGTTAAGCAGACCTCATATGCATCTGTATTGTCAAGCAGCGTTCGTGCAGATAATTCATGTGCGGGATTCTTATGATAAAGTCTATTCGTTTGTTAGTATGTGTGTGTGCGTGCGGTGCGCGTGTTTGAGTTAATGTGTGTGTGTGTGTCTGTGTCCGCGGGTACGTCTGGTAGGCATTAAATAAAATAAAAATGGCTTCTACACACACACACACACACACACACACACACACACACACACACACACACACACACACACACACATAACCGCGCTCGCACACACACATATATTTAAATTTTCGTCGCATTAACAAGGCAGATCCGCGTGAGGACTGCTTAACCAAACCAATGAAAAACAAACAAAAATTAAAAAGTACAAGCATTTTCTTTTTTACCTCCATATTTAATTTTTCTGATGAAGCAAAAATAAAATCGAAACATGTTAAATTTATATACGTTTCTTATTTGTTCATTATCCTATCATTATGTCGGACTCTAATCTATATTTAAACTGAATTCATATACAGGGTCAGTATATATTTGGGTCAGAGCGACTTTCTATTTCTGTAGAGTATTATCATATATTCAATAATAATAATAATAATAATAATAATAATAATAATAATCAAGAATAAAAATATAAAAGGTTCATTTCTGTTATTTATTTCATAAAAATAACTATATATTGTTCAGTCCGAAATTCTTTTAGTAAATTTACTAAAATAATTTCGGTCTGAATAGATGAATATATAGTGATATTTACGAAAAATCTTAGTTTTTTTCTTGATTATATATATATATATATATATATATATATATATATATATATATAATTATTTATTTAAAAATATGATTCCATCGCTACACAAGAGTTCTCATGTTTCAAAACAAGAGCCGAAAACATCAATATAATTATTTGAATTAAAGTACCAAGCCTGTTCCATCTTCAAGCAATTTTTTTTTTATTTGGAAGAACTAATTCCTGAAATTTAGGCGTTTTATAAGCATATTCATTATTAAAATTAAAATGGTAACGGCTAGAGCAATTATTTTTTTTAAAAAAAGTGGGGCGTAAGGATTAATAATTTGTATCAATATCTCAGTTACATTCAAAGAGGTCAAGTCAGGGTATGGTTGGGGTGTCTAAATTTAAAGCGGAAGATGACATCATCTAGTCTGGTTAAGTGTCTATGGAGATTTATTTATTTTTTTATTTTATTTTTTTCCTGAAAGAGTTTTATGTATATAAAAACTGTCATAATTCGCTAACATTTGTTTTTTGACGATTTCATAAAGGGTTTTCTTTCTTTTTTTTTTTTTTTTTTTGTTGGGCTTTTAAACTTTTTATTTAGACTATGGAATTTAAAATTTGTTTTAATTATTTTATTGTTTGTTTGTTTTTCATGCTAATTATTCAACGCGGAAATTTGATGATGTCGGCAAAAAACCGTTAACTCCTGTCTATTGTTTAATAGATTTTTATTATTTAGAAACTTAGTAATGTGTAGTTTTTCATGTAGGCATAAAAGGCATGGGTCATCCCAAGTTTTACAAGTTCTAGTTTTGTTTATAATTTTCCATTTTACTTTTGGTGTTTTATTCATTTCCTTCAAATGCCAAAATATTTAGATAGAGATGTCTGATTTCTTTTATTTATATTGTTGAAGGAACACTTATGCTGCCTCCAACTGGCTTTAAATTCATTCTTCGTAGACGCAATGCATATCATATTGGTATTAGGACTCTCAATGGATGAGATAGTATATTTTACACAGATTTTACGCGGCATATATTTTCCAGTGGGCAGTCTTCTGGGTTTCTACAATCACATAATTTTTCACTATTTTTGTCTAATTTAAGCATATACCCTCATCAATAGAGAATAGAATCAGCATTAACTCCGTTAAGAAAGAAATATTCCAACAACACAGTAATTTTTATAATGCAGCCATAAAAAATAGTGGATACAAAAATACTAAAGAACTTTGGATTATTTACCTAACGAGTTCTTTCCTATTTTCTATATATTTTTACATATATATATATATATATATATATATATATATATATATATATATATATTGCAACAAACATTATTATAGTGGATACTCATGGAAATTCTTGCCAAAATAAGATAAATGTCGGATTTTAATGAAACTTTCATAAATGAATGAATTTGTTTTAGGAATGTGTCTGTTATTCCCACGCATATGTTTGATCTTTATGAAATGTGCGTGTGTGCGTTTGTGTGTGGAGGTGCTAAAAATATAATTTCAAACAGTTGAATAAATCACAAATTTCCACAGCTGCCAAGTACCAAAATGACTAATCAATGTTAGTGATTGCGGGTGAGGCAATTTTTTTTAGCTGCGATATCTTGCACCAAATTTCTTCAGTGGAAATTGATATAGCGCATTACTTTTGGAGCATCCTTCGCTGATAACTAGCTACATAGATAGATATGGACAAACTGAGATAGATAGATAGATAGATAGATAGATAGATAGATAGATAGATAGATAGATATGAACAGACTGCGATAGATAGATAGATAGATAGATAGGAGCAAACCGAGGGGTAGACAGATATTAACAGAATACTTTATATATATATATATATATATATATTTATATATATATATATATATATATATATATGAGCAGACTCCGATAGATAGATAAGCAGATATTAATACCCCCCCATATATATATATTGTTGGAATGATGTGAGTTTGTGACCCTAGGTTTCACGCTGTTTGTGATCGTCAGACAATTTTCTAAATATGTTATATCTATCACTGATATTGAACACTTTCCAATAAGTACCGCGCATATATAATATATAAATAATATATATCTACAAAATTGCATATATATATATATATATATATATATCTACACACATTTAAACACACACATACACAAATATATATATATATATATGTATATATATATATATATATATATATATATACAGACATACATACACATTTTACACACACACATATATATATATATATATATATATATATATATATATATATATATATATGCAGATTGAGAGAGATGCGGAGAGAGAGATTGATGATTTCTTCATACATACATACATACATATTGGCTGATTTTTTTTTTATATATAAATACCAAACTCTTTCAGGACGTAGGACATGATGGTTCTCTAAGTATATAATTTTCCAGTATCTGCGAATCGCAATGCATTCTTGCAAAAGACAGTGAAGTGGATTCCCGATCGTTCCTCGCTTGTTTCTTTATATTCAAACTATCCCCGTTTATTCGACTGCTTGCTACTCGACTATATTGTCTAAGTGTAGTGAACTCAATCTACCCTTCTATTTGGCCATTACCTGGTAGGAGAGTAGAGACGTTTTCATGCCTTCTCTAATGGCATTTTCTTAACAAAACTTAACGCATCAGAATAACCCGGCATTCGTACTCGGCAGGTCCGTTCCATTTTTCCCATCGATAACGCTAGACGCATATCCGCTTATTTTCTTTTGTGTATCGACATCTCTGTGGGTTATTTAATACCGAAATCTATTTTGCACACACTTTGTTTTATTGTTGAAGATAATAATTGTTTAGTGAGACAATTTGTTATAGAGTTAATATCATAGCTTAGTTTTAAAACAGAACAAAGAAATCATAAAATCCAGAACGAAATTATAGTTCAAATGACAAACACCCCAATGAGCATAAAAGTACAAGAAATAAACCGTACCGTCCAACAGTCCGACTCTCAAAAACCTCCAAACTTTTTCAAAAAAATAGCTTTACACATGCGTAGTGGAGCGATAGCAAATGGCCGCTCCTTCCGACAACGCATGACAGCGTCGCTTCCTCGCAACGTCGGCCATCTTAGATTTATACGCCAAACAGGTACATGTCTGCTTTCTCCGGTGTGCTAAGTGAATTCTCTAACTACACAGTTATTACTAATTAACCGACAGCTGGGTGAGCAGAGGTGGATTTCTTATGCGTGTTCTTTAGCGCATATACTTTTTGTATTATTAATGACTGAAGAAAACAACAAAACTCCAAATGTGAATCAGCATGTATATATTGAAATAACAGACAAGAACAAAATATACAATAATTTGTATTCAATGTATAGATTAAGGGAAAAGAAGTTGCTTCCCTTTAACTGTATTTTGATTTGTGATTGGTTGTTCAGAGAGAAATGTTCAGGAATCAATGTTAGAACAAGCCTGCTGTTAGAATAGATAACACAAGAATACAATTTATGAGAAAGTGTGTTGTGTTAGAGAAATAAACAGAGTCCTGGTTGATTGAACTTGGCTGAGTCAGATAGAGATATGTATATATGTATTACAAAATTCTGTGTGTGCGTTTGAAATGTTGTGAGTAAAGTCATAGATTTGTGTTGACAGGTGAAATTTACTGGACTCTACTACCGACTTGTGAAACGTCGCCTCTTTTTAACCTACAGATAGGCTCCCAGCGAAACCGCGGGAAAAGTTGATTTTGCCCTAAAATATGTGATTGGTTCAAAACTGACCAATCGCTAAATTTTTACTAACGAAACAAGTAAGCAAGTTCAAAACCGAAAAATTCAAAGCAACGACTGCGATGGCTAAATTGCCCTATAGAAAGGCAGTATTGATTTATTAGCCAATCGTAGACGAATAAGATGTGGGCGTGGAAAAACACAGCAGTCGCTACAGATTCATACCTTTCCCAACAGTATCTGCACGTAAGTGAATATAACGAACCCAACCGGAATTAGAATTCGATAATCCGATTAATAATTCCCGGTCATTATCCATTAAATCACTGAGACATCCAAGCTTACATTATCTGGAGTTCCTAAGCAGTGGGAAGGGACTTATTGACAGCTGCAAGTGATAGAGGGAGGTATAGAGATATGATCGCCTACGTCTTGAAAGGACATGGCACATAAAAAGAAAAAAATTAAATAGCGAAAGAAGTATAGATTTACCCGCGAAACAGGTACGTGCCCACATTTTTTCCGGCGTGGTAAGTGAATTCTCTAACTACACAGTTCTTACTAATTAACCCATAGCTGGGGAGAGAAGAAGTGGATTCATACCTTTCCCAAGAGTATCTGCACGTAAGTTAATATAACGAACCCAACTGGAATTGGAACTCGATAATCGATTAATAATCCCCGGTCATTATCCATTAAACCACTGAGACATCCAAGCTTACATCATCTAGAATTCCCAAGCGGTCACCAATCGAGGTACTTACGAGGATAGACGTTTCTTAACTTCTGTATTCGGAAAAATAAGTAGGTTAAAAAAAATGAAAGAAAATATTTAGGTATTTGGTGACATGTAAGTAAATACGAACATAATAACATGTTAGTCGAAGATGAAGAAGACACTCGAGGCGACGGAGATGTGGTTCTACAGAAGGATGCTGAGGATATCATGGACCGAGCGTGTGAGCAACGATGAGGTCTTAGAGAGGTTACAAACAAAGAGAAGGTTTATACTTAACATCAGGAAGAGGTGGCTGAAGTTTCTGGGACACATAATGAGGAAAGAGGGTCTGGAGAATCTGATACTCACGGGTCGAATAGAGGGAAAGAGAGACAAGGGAAAGCAACGCGTGACATACTGGCCGAGGTTGAACAGGTGGATGACAGAACGTGGTCTAGGAAAGGAAGAGAGGGAAGGAATTTGTTGAGAGCTGCAATGGATAGAGGGAGGTGGAGATCCATGATCGCCTACATCCAGAAAGGACATGGCACATAAAAACAAAACTCCTATATGATTTAAGAATATCAGTCACATAAAAGTGACTTTATGATGAAAATCAGAAAGACTAAAAAGTCTTTTTTTTTCTTATACCTGGACAAATTTTATAACTACCAATTATTTATTATTATTTATGAGGTATTGGCAGGGAACTTTTCAGCACTTCTATCTTCTCTTTTTTCTTTCTTTCGTTTTCTCACTGAAACCAAGTAGGATCTTTTCCTCTCTTTCCACGCGATCAAAACAAGAATAGTCTATTCTTTATAAGGTATTGGCAGAGCGTAAAGGTCGTGCGAACTAACAAAGGGCGGGACAAGAACAATTATTATATGATGAGTAAATATTATTTGCATAACGGAAGGTGAGAAGAAAGGACTAAGCATAATCTACAAGACAATGGATGGTTATCAGTAAGAGGAAGTGTCTAAAATGCGATTTGCAGGTCGGGAACATTAGAATCAACCAGACGCAGCAGTTTAACTATCTGGAAAGCGTCTTGCCAGGACGTTAAGTGCGAAACTAAGAACCGTAATCGTATTGGGATGGCCAAGGACACATTCCAAAAGCTGAGCAGAATATTGCAAGACAGGAGGATTTGTTTGTTAACAAAGAAAAGGATACTGAGCTGTTACGTGACATCTGTCTTTCTTTACGGCAGCCAATGTTAGACAACTTCGTCAAAGATGAAGAAGAGACTGGAGGCGACAGGTTCTACAGAAGGATGCTGAGGATATCATGGACCTATCGTGTGAGTTTAAATATCTGGGAAGCATCTTGACAGGAGACGGTAAGTGCGAAACTCAGAACCGTATGCGTATTGGGATGGCCAAGGACACATTCCAAAAGCTGGGCAGAGTATTGCGAGACAGGAGGATCTCTCTGGTAACAAAGAAAAAGAGGCTGAGCTGTTACTTGACATCTCTCCTTCTTTACGGCAGTGAATGTTGGACGATTTTCTGAAAGAGTAAGAAGAGACTCCAGGCGACTGAGATGTGTTTCTACAGAAGGATGCTGAAGATATCATGGACCGAGCGTGTGAGCAACGATGGGGCTCTGGGGAGGATGCAAACAAAGTGGAGGCTTATACTTAATATCAGGAAGAAGCAGCTTAGGTTTGTGGAACACATAATGAGGAAGGTGGGCCTGGAGAATCTGATACTCAGAGGTCGAATAGAAGGAAATAGAGACAAGGGAAAGCAACGCGTGACATATTGAGCGAGGTTGAACAGGTGGATGACAGAACATGGTCTGGGGGAGGAAGCAGAGGGAAGAGACTTTTGAGAGCTGCAATAGATAGAAGGAGGTGGAGAGCCATGATCGACTACGTCCTGAAAGAACATGACACATAAAAAGAAAAAAAAACTTATATAGCGAAAGAAGTATAGAGAAAGTCCGTGTGCTTGTGTGTGAGCGTGTGTGTCTGAGAGATGGAGAAAAGATGAACGAACTGGTAGACATATCAATTGACCGGTTTATATAGAAATGAAACAGAGACATTGAATCTTTATAAAAAAAATAAAAAAAATAATATAATGAATTTAGATAATAACGGATTATTCTACAATGGATTGATATTCCGCCTTACACTGACATCTTCATCTCTATGCGTTACAAAACAAAACAACAGGGATATTGTCTAATCCAGCGGATTATCCCATATGTGTTAAAGAGGATTATCGATTACGTATGTTTGCCTGAGCATCGTCTTTGTTTGTACACTAAAATCATCGATCATCGCCGCTGATCTTATTCTAATCTTATTAGACATTCGCGCGCTCGTGAACACTTCACACACACACACACACACACACACATACACACACACACAAATTTGTTGATCCAATCAGACAACCGCTCTTCACGGCTGCTTATCCAAAACGCCTATCTTTCTTTTCGTCGCATAATATATTCTTTTTCTAACCATCATTCTTGATACCTGAGTCTGACCGCACAAAAATGCTTTTTCAGAACTGTTTCTTTGCGGAAATTACTGCCGAGACGATGAATGTCGGATCACTACAATCTTAACTTCTTCAATTCTAGGGTCAACCATTGTCTGTGTTAGATACGCTCATAATATTAGGTTGGTGCAAAAATAATGTCGTTTTCTCACATACGTTACTATGGGAGAAAACGACATTATTTTTGCAACAACCTAATATATACGCCTTAATGAATTATTCGGAGAAGTCTTGAATCCACAGTGCTTATCTCTCAGACCATTGCGTCATCAATGGAGGTTTTAATGAGAATATTCTTGTTAAAAAAAAATCCTTTTTTTACTTTCGTACATTCTAACTTCATCTTTCCTTCCTCGCTTTAACATTAGAAGACACAAACACCTCTATATGGCTGTACGGTAACAATCTGCTATATTATTGTTATTTCGGTACGAAGATAGATTAAAATGATTATTTGTCTTTAATAACTTCTTTTCCCATAGCCTCGTCTGTAAATGATTTCACGATTTATTTGTCACCTTAACCAGACGCACGTTTTATTTAGGATACACGTACTTGACAAAAACGTCTCTACGATTATACATTTATAATCGTAATGCTTATCTCCCAAACCATTGATACAGGACTTTTTCACAGATTTGAATGAACACTGAGTAAAAGCCTTTATTCTATTAACAAAAAAGTTTTTGTCAACTATTTTTTTTTTTTAAATTATCTCTTTCCCTCATCTACAAATACTTCTTCCAGCATAGGTCCTGGTTCTAAACTACATATAATTTTTTTTATTTCGTATAAAATTCTTGATATAATTTTTTTTTTTTAGCTGTATGTGATTTATTTTAGGTGTTAGGATCGCAGTGCTTATCTTCCAGACCATTAATGTTGTGCTCTTGACACACTTGAATGAACAATGTATATAAGCGAAGTCTATATTGCTGTACGCTAAAAATCGTAGTGATTATGTCTTACATTACTGATACTTCTAAACGAAGATAGTTTAAAATGTCTGTCTTTAATAATTTGATTTCCCATAGCCTCGTCCGTAAATGCTTTCTTCACGATTTATTTGTCACCTTAATTCTGGACCACACAAGTTTTATTTAAGATACAAGTACTTGACAAAAAATGTCTATAAGATTATAATTTTATAATCGCAATGCTTATCTCCCAATCCATTGATAATGGACTTGTGACAAAGATGAATGGACGCTTAGCAAAAACGTTCATTTCATTAACAACGACGGTTTTGACGACATTTTCTTTTTTAATATCTCTTTCCCTCACCTACAAATACTCGGGCCTGGTTCTAAACTACATATATTTTTTTTTATTTCGTATAAAATTATTGATATAATTTTTTTTTTCTGTACTCTTATGATCGTAGTGCCTATCTTCCAGACCATTCATTTTGTGCTCTTGACAGACTTGAAGGAACAATAAGCGAAGTTTTCTCCCCGAAAGATGATCCCTTCTCCGCCAATCTTGTTCTAGACGCTAAAACTGGTGGAAATGGTTTACATTGCATACAATTTCCACATGTTAACGGCTTACGGTTATATCACTGTGTTCTAGTACGATCATTGAAGTTAAGCAACGTCTAACCTGTTTAGTACCTAGATAAGTGACCACTTGGGAATACCAGGTGATGTATGCTTGGATGTGCAAGTGGTTTAATGAACAGCGACTCGGAATTTGAACTCGGAGATCCGAGCTCCAGTTTCAATCGGATTCGTTACATATCACTTACGTGTAGATACTCTTGTAGAATGTATAGATTTGTTTCTCCTTGGTGCACACTGTAAGCGGAGCGGCAATGTTCGCACTGTAACGGCAGCAAGAAATCTGGCGCGATCAAGCTCAAACTTCGATCACGTGACAACAATAGCATCAATTATAAGCACGCATGAGCAGACGGCAGCGTGACAAAGCTAAAGTTAGTTTATGGCGAAAATGCGGATAATTTTGAATTGCAAATAATGTTTAATATGGTAGACACAAATTTGAAAAAAGTGGCAATTGCCTCATTTCGAACTCGGCTTAAATGAGGTTAAAGCACCTTTGTGAATTAAGAATAAGAAGGTAATAATACATTATCTGAAAATAGTATACAAAATTATGTAAGTGATTTAAGACTGGTCATATTTCTCTAGAAATATACAGGATAATCACCAGATGCTAATCAGAATATAATCCCGTCATTAGCATTTGCAAAAGATTCAGGATCATAGAAAAATATCACATGTTGGCCCCGACCTAATCTTTATACACCTATGGTGTTCGTCATGAGATTTAAAATACATTATTTAATATATATATATATATATATATATATATATATATATATATATATATATAGAGTGTCCGTCATGGGATTTAAAAAAAAGAAAGAAAATAACTTTGAAAAACATTATTGATAGAATCTCGGGTGTGTTTTTTGTAATTAAACAAGCAATATGACCCCTTTGATATCATAGGAGGAGAAAACGTTAAAACGTATTTGTTAACAAGCTAATCCAGCAAAGAAACAGTAAATAATTATTATGGCTGTCGCGGTGTGGTCCGCTTTTTTGGCCTTGTGGCGAACTAAGCGGCCCTAAGTAGGTATCGATTTTTAGAGGAGGATTTATGAAATAGATACGTTAGCAATTTAATTAAACAAAAAGATTACATAAAAACAAACACGAAAAAAAAAGAAAAGAAAAACGACCAGATGGCAAATGCATTCATATATGTAATGAATAATTGATTTAATTATAATAATCATATATATATATATATATATATATATATATATATATATATATATATATATATATATATATATATATGTGTGTGTGTGTGTGTGTGTGTGTGTGTTTGTTTGTGTGTGTGCGTGTCTGTCTGTCTATGTGTGTGCAGTAAATAGTGGAAAGTGCTCAATACAGAGCTAATATACTCAGCTGTGTGGATGTTATTTTGTGACCCTGGGATTTAATCTTTTGCTACATCAGAAAAAACTGGTTTATTTTTTTAAAAGCTGGATTTACCTTATGCTTATTCTGCGTTTCATTATTGGGGGTTGTTTGGTTGGATGTTTTTGAAGCACAACATATGATACCCTCAAGCACATAGACACACAAACATACAGGTGAATGTATGTTTTGTTCAAAAACATCCAACCAAACACAAATAATGAAACGCAGATAAGCATAAGTAAATCCACTTTTAAAAAAATAAACCAGTTTTTTGCTGATAGCAAAAGCTTAAATCCCAGGGTTACAAACTAATATCCACACAACTCAATATATATATATATATATATATATATATATATATATATATATATATATATATATATATATAAATAAATATAAAGACATTTTTCATGCTTATACATTCTTTTTTATCAATACAAATATTTAAGTAAACGCTCTGCTTATAATAAGCAATATTAACAACATTTACCGGACTTAATTTCCGAGAAATTTTCATAAAAAATATGCGTCCTCCGACACGAATCGAACCTGTACCATATACGTAACCGTCATATAGCCTGACGTAATTTTACCGATTTCGCCACAAAGGAGCGTTTTGGGTAGCAATGTCGAGTTTACTGTTTTTTAAACTTCAATTCTCCATGATTTTCTCACGTACATTCATATCTGCTCAATGCGTATCCAAATGTAAACAAATGACGTCACACATTATAAAATGGAAAAAAGTCCGACAATTATTTTAAGACATTTTTATGTTTATACATTCTTTTTCATAGATACAAATATTTAAGTAAATGCTCTGTTTTATAATAAACTGTATTAAACAACATTTACCGGTCTGAATGTCCGAGAAATTTTCACAGAAAATATTCGTCCTCCAACAGGACACGAACCTATACCCTATACGGAACCGTCATTTAGCTTGACGTGCTTTTACCGATTTCGCCACAGAGGCGCGTGCGGTTGTCAAGGTCGATTTGACTGTATTTAAACTTCAATCTTCCATTGATCTCTCAAGTATATTCATATCTGCTCATGGCGTATCCAAATGTAAACAAATGACGTCACACATTATGAAATGGACAAAGTCCAACAATTATTTTAAGAAATTTTATGTTTATACATACTTTTTATAGATACACTTAATCTCTCACGTACAGTCATATTAATTCAATTATTTTAAGACATTTTGTATTCACTTTAATATTCGTATCTACAAAAAGAATGTATAAATATAAAATATCTTAATATATATATATATATATATATATATATATATATATATATATATATATATATATATATGTGTGTGTGTGTGTGTGTGTGTGTCTGGTATGGCGATAAACGAAAATAATAATATATATATATATATATATATATATATGCATTCGTGGTTTTGTATCTATCTATATATATACATATATATATATATATATATATATATATATATATATATATATATATATATATATATATATATATATACACGCACCAAGAATGTACACACACACACACACATACACACACATATATTTTTTTTCGTGGTGTGACCATAAACTACATCCGGCAGCAAGACACCTGATCGGGAGGTTTTGAGGAGCGTGGAATTTTCTACCCAGGATGTTAATAACTATTAAGCACGCCAATATGGCCAAATAGTTAACACCAAAACTCTTGTCAAACACTATGAGCATGTAATAAATAATATGTTTATAGTTAAAATATTAGCAAAATATTTTTGAAAAAATATATTACCAGCAATACATTTGACTCTCAACATAAAACCTCTTTCCAAACGTATGTATTAGGTTGGTGCAAAAATAATGTCGTTTTCTCACATAGTAACATATGTGAGAAAACGACACTATTTTTGCACCTACCTAATAAATGAAAAACATGAAATACATATTTTGTTCATACGAACCTATCCTTAAAATCTTATCGTCATTAAATAACCCATTAAGGTGTTGATATGCTGTAAAACAAAATTAACCGAACTATATGTATATGTATTTGTCGAAATTATCTACACTTCATCAGAATATGAATATAGAAGCAAAAAAAAAAATAAATCATGGTATGTTTTATTTCTGTGTTGTTTCATTTTCATTGGTTAAGTAGACCTGCCATTTATTCCTCCTGTCAAATAGCGAATCTGTGTATAATCCTTATATGTCTGTGCATCAGAAATTCTATATGGTCTATACGGGAGTTAGTTGATAAGATGTATGTATGTGTTGCTTGGTTCATTTCGTTTAGCGGCATATCATCCTCTATAGGTTATTTAATGTTGAAATATAAATAGTTTGAACATAATTTTATGGCTTCATCTACAGATATTTGTAGATAATTTTACGCATTCAGAGTAAAATTATTATTTTAGATATATAGTTTGTAGACTATAAAATTTATTATTCGTAATTTCTCCTTTTTTATATTGTTTTAATGTTGCATTGGTTGTCATTTTGATATAAATTTGTATTATTCGTCATTTCGTTATAAAAATGTACTGCTTTTGTTTGAGTGATCACTATTTGCCCATAGCTAGGGCATTAACAGGTGCTACCACCCCGGGTTAGGGAAGACCTGGGAAAAACTGCACTAACGAGGGTGGATCCATGCTTCTCCAAACCTTCATTATCCCAATCAGAGGCCATGTTTATCGTCATATCCAGGATGCCTGGGTGTTTATTATCTCTAATTATGTCTAGTAGTGTCCGTATGTTATTTGGGGATACTTTATTTGAGTGAAAAAATTAAGGTTACACTGTTGGAGGTTATACGTATACAGAGCATAGATTCTTTAAGTAAGTTGGAGATATAATATAAAATGTGTTTGACGTGGCTTTGTTGAAAGGAAAATATTTATCAGGATTTCTTCTAATGTCTTTTTACTAAATAAATCATGTTCTTTTCTAATTAGGGTGATATTTATTAAATCGAAGTTATGGCCTGTTTTATTTCTGTGTTACGAATAAGTCCAAAGTGTTACCCCAAAGTAGTCTTCTCTTCTGTTCATAGACGCAAGCTTTTAGATTTCTTGATGTTTCGTCGATATAAATCTTCTTGCATTGCGCGCTGTTTTAAATCAGAAATACAGGCATGATATGGTGTTGGATCGATTTTTATTGCTCACTATATGTCGGATCGTAATAGACGCGGTAGTATTGATGTTAGTGTTGGGGATAATTAGTTTGTTCTCTGATTTTGTTGGCTAGAGATTTGGGAGGAGAGGATTATGAAATCACATAGAAAGAACACACAAAAAACACAAAAAATAATTGTATATTTTTTTTTATTTTTGATGCATTTTCTGTTGAAGTTTAAACAAAAGCTAAACATGTTAAATTTATGAATCTTTACTATTTGTTCCTTATCCTATATATATATATATATATATATATATATATATATATATATATATATATATATATATATAGAGAGAGAGAGAGAGAGAGATGATAGTTTTACCCTGACGATACGTTTAAGTGAAACCTAGGTAGGTTTAACTGGATCTTTAAGTTTATATTAGGTTTGCTCTGCTTCGTGTATTGAGCACTTTACGTAGTTGCTTTTACTCGTTTTGGAGCTTTTTTTTCTTTGGACTCTGAGCTTGGATTCTGGACGATTGTTTTCGCCTCAATTTCATGGTCTTGGTTCTTTCTTTTTTTTTATTCCTCTTTTTCCAGGGGGGGGAATGGTTTGTTCAACTACAAGCCAATATACCCAAAGTTTTTCAAAGCGAGTACCACTATATATATATAATTTCGATTTTGATTCTGTGAAGATTTTAAAATATATTTATAATAAAAATCTTAGACGGATTTATGAGGCAGGCATAATATCTATCTCACGCACGGTGTATACTAGACCTGGCTTCTTTAATATTTCCCCTTTTCTAGCAAGATTAATGCTCGACAAACGTACATATAAGTTTTAGATTAAAATAAAATTCTTTTCATTTTTCATTCAAAATACTATATTTTAGGAATACGTTTTCACAACATCGCCCACGTGACGCCGACGTGATCATATTGAAACGGAACGCTGATCTTGAAAAATTTCAGTTGTCTGTTTTGATTAGTCTTACTCTTATGTCCATCGTCTTTTCATGTTGAATTAAATATAGTCTAATGTTAATTATGTTTTATGAATACGTCCTGAAGATGGTCTACTAGACCGAAACGTCCGATGTTGACATTATATTAACATTAAAACAGCATAATTGCATATTAGTATTTTTGTTTGTTTTTTCTGTATATTTTTCTTCATACTGTCAGATCTATATCCATATATTTGCTTATATATATATATATATATATATATATATATATATATATATATGATAAAAATAATAATAATAATAATAATGGACTCTCCCGTCGGTTTCGACGTATGAGGATCTGACACCTTATTGATTCAGTTATGAAAGTTTGTGCGATAATCCTAAGTGGCATTTAAGACCCACTAGTGATTTACAAAGGAGGCCACATAGGGAGCAAGTGTGAGGATGGTGAGATGAGATCACTGTTAGATTGGCTGACCTTTTGGATCTTGCTCTCGCTTCTTGAAGATGATTCAGACTAGCAGAGTGAAAATTGCTGAGTCCACTAAAACATGTTGATCTCCATTCTACCCGCTTCAAGGCTAATCGCTCAACGGTGTTATGTGGTATATTGACTCCTGACAAGTTGCTTTTCAGCTTGTCTTTCTATCTTAGCCATGGTCGTCCTACATTCCTGTAGCCCTGAACTAACTGGCTGTAAATTGGGTATCCTGTCATCAGACATAACCAGTTCACCGTAACTGAGACTGTATGATAAAAGTCTCAATTCCTCCAATATTACACCTGTTAAACAGGTCTACGTTAGATGTCCTATCTTGAAGCTTAACTGCATATATAAAAAGAAGAGGTTATAGTAGTTCCAGCAAGAGAAAAGTGTGTATATTAAAAAGAAGAGAGAAACCGTAAACGTTTTTTTGGTTATAATGTGGATTTTTTTTTAAATTGTGCTTTATTTTCCATAATTTTGCTACACGGGTTTCGGCTTTGTGACCGTCATCAGGTAAAGCGTAGAGATTTCCAAAGCGTGGAAATTTCCACATATTATTAAAAATAATTATTATTTTTAACTATTAAATGAAATAATGTTTCTGGATTTGATAATACAAAATTTGGAAATGTGTTGGCCTAATTATTGAATGCTATTGCGCTTTCTGTTGCTGTCAGCCAAATGATTAAGAATGTCACTATTCGACCACGAAACCTGGGTTCGAAACTCACTATATTTGATTCAATATAAGAACAACTTTCTTTATGCTATCAGACTTTTGAAATGTGTCTAAAAACCATACTACGTTGCTGTTTGTGCCAGCACGAAATCACAAGAGATAACGACTGAGTGTTCAATATACTGGCATTGTTCAAATTCTCTATCACACCAGCTTATCCTCTCTCGTCAAATAACCATCGCTAAAATCCGTTCACCAGAATTGCGATATATAGCACATGTGGGCATGGTGACTGTTTGACAAACGCAAATTTACCTGAGCAGCTGTCTGCACCGGGGATTGCGTAGCGGCCCTATATGTCTGTATAAAGCCGGTAAAATAGAGTTGTGTGTCATTGTACCAAGCGGTCGGTCGACTACGAAATATTAATAATTCCTGTAAGGTTTGTAGACTGATTAGAAACACAAACCTCCACAAAAATATACCAAATGAGAACAGAATGTATGACGTATATACTCTGCATATCGTGCGACTTTAGAAGACCTAATTTTGAAGCTAATTTTAAGAGGGTCGCATTATGCACGAGATATAAAATTAGCATATATACTGCTGGCACTGGCTAGGTCTTTGACCAATCTATCTATCTATCTATCTATCTATCTATCTATCTATCTATTTTATATAATCTGCAACTCATCCGACATTTGAAGACTTAGTGTTGAAGCTAATTTTAAGGGGGCCGCAACATACACGAGATATTAAATTAGCGTATGTATTGCTGGCCCTGGCTACGGCGATGACCAATCTATCTATCTATCTATCTATCTATCTATCTATCTATGTTCATTATCTATATATCTTATATACTCTGCATCTCATGCAA
>OZ010600.1:12799276-12811776 GCA_963932145.1 Acanthosepion lycidas
ATATTGAGGGGAAAACATTTTTTTTTTTAAATTTTATACTGTTTGCGTGTTGATTGTTAAATTTTTTCTGTGATTCCTGTGTTGGTTTACTGTAATTTCATAATCCTCCCCCACCAACACTCTATCAATAAAATTAGAGAACAAACTAACTATCCTCAACATTAAGGCCATTACAACTACACCCTTGTGCAAATTACATGAAACAAACGCTTTAGTTTACTTTATTTCACCATACGGTCAGCTTTAGACCCACTGGAGTGACAGGGTGTAATCGATTGCCACTTTTTTCTCAAATTAGGTCATTTGCAATGGTGTAGATTAATATGAATTTATTTACGCGGTTGTTTGAGGAAATTTGTTTTGCCTTGAAACATATAGTGTCACCTGTAATTGCATCATATTTTCATTACGCCCAAACACTATTGTATCGACTGTCGATTAGTTGTCCTACGATCATTGTCTGCGATGGGCGTTACTCCAAGTAAATGTCCGAAAATTGTAACTCTGCACGAACACAATGGCATGCCTTACCAGTGAGAAAATCTAAGTACTATTCACTGTCATGGAAACTCTCCTGATTTAAATCTAATCGAGAATCTGTGGTCAAACTGGAAGGAAAAACTTAGGGATATGGACATACGTAGTAGTAGCATGTGCACTGTGTCATGTTTCATTGGAAAAATGCGAAAAAATGTAAATAATAACGGAATTATTCGTTTTGTTTCAATTAATTCGCATAAAGGTGTACGTAAAAAACGTTCAAATGTATAGTTAGCATGGAAACTAGGCATCTAGAACACAAAGAATGAATTAACCCTTTGAACCAGAGAAACTTGTATACCAGCCCTTGCGAGAAAGTTAATACACCCCAGCGGTCGGTATCCCACGCAGAGCTATGTAAAACAGCCTACAGTGTGTGGGAGACCCGTACTCATCAGAGTGTTAGAGTTCAGAGAAATGCAAAAACAATTTCCCAGTACAATAATAATTTTGAAATGCCGACTCTATTTATTAGTATAAGAACGATTCCAGATATGCTTGGTTATGAAAAAAAAAAAATCATTGAGACTAGATAATTCCCTTTGGTACTCTCTCGATCTTAACTTGTTTTCTCAGTCACAAGCAATCGTGTTAAAAGACATTAAAAAAAAGAAATAGTCCCCTGAAAACCACTTCTTGCATAATTTCGCAAGACGATCAATATTTTACTACCGCCCATCGATTCGCTTGTTTTGTAAACAGCCGCTTAGACCAGTGAAAGTATTAAGTTGATCAAAATTATGAAACTGAAATTGGATTATCACGTTTAGCTTGGTGATAATTATCGTGGAAATAATAACTGTTTATGTTCCGGGAAAAACTTAATCGTATTATTTGTTTGGTGTCCACCTCGTCATTCTATGACTTCATCTGGTAAATATTTATTTCTGAACACCCGCAAATCTACAAGAGTACATTATGATACGCCATTATTAACTGAATGTTGATCTGAAAATTTATTTATTCAAATATTTCACTCCATGCAAGGTAATAAATCTATTTCACTCCATGCAAGGCAATAAAGCCACTAAAACGCAAGGGGGTGGGTTACTG
The DNA here is from genome assembly GCA_963932145.1 of Acanthosepion lycidas. Classification (NCBI taxonomy): domain Eukaryota; kingdom Metazoa; phylum Mollusca; class Cephalopoda; order Sepiida; family Sepiidae; genus Acanthosepion; species Acanthosepion lycidas. The sequence continues at coordinate 12,800,870 of OZ010600.1, forward strand.
AATGTAATAGAATATAGGAAAAAGAATAAAAAAAACACTATCAATGAGCGATTGCAGTAAAAGAAAACGAATTAAGAAAACAGTATATAACGATTTAAATAGTATAAATGTTCATTGGGAAGAGAGTTCCACAAGCGAGAAATGCGATAGAAGAAACTGTTAGCATAGAACCTGCGGTTAGATCTAGCCATTTCAAATATAAAATGGTGAGACCTTGCCAACAATCTAGTGTGTTTAAATTTATAAAGTCTATATATCGAAGAGGTAAATGTATTAGAAGTTACCATAAAATTATTCGTAGAAATGGTGCAGAGAAGCTAAATTACAATGGAGGAAAAAGACTGTAGCCGAGATGCAAGATCAGGACCAATAGCATGGCAGATTCTTCTTTTTATTTTATCAAGAACAAGCAGCATGGTCCGGCGTTTCCCGTGCTTGATTCAAAAATCGTACGACTCATACACCAATCGCTATCACTTGACTTAAAATATTTTTGCCATTCCTTGCCTTTAAAGGAGTGCCGTTGGCCGTGCTGATGTTGCTACATACCTTACTTCTTGCCTATCTCACACTGCGAATTTTTCTAAGCTCTACACTAAACATTAAATCTGTTACGAAAAAAGAACTAAACAAAATGAACACAAAACGATCAGCTTTAAAAAAGGACTCGTAACTTGAAAAACCGAATGAAAAAAGAATGTTAACAACAAATACTTTTTCACAATCAACCAAGTTCTGCGGAATAAAAATCAACGTTGAGTTTAAGCAAGCGAATGAAACAATTAGAGTAAAGTGCCATGCAGATTTAAATTTTTCCCTCTTGTGACGAATGCAGTCATCATTTTTTTTGCATGCTAGTTAACATTCGTGTCAGTCAGCTGCTGGCTCTCACGCTGGCCAATAAAATCTTCCTTCCTATTTGTGCAGCCATCTATTGGCTCTCACTCTGGCCAGTAGAAAATGGCCGCAAACTACATGAAAACTGCCGTAAAAGCATGAAAATATCGATTATTTCCACTATCGATGGGAGTTGGTAAATGCAAAGCCAGTCTTGGCCTTCCCGCTAACTTGGAGCATGTGCATGTAAATTTTGGTGCAAATCCCTCGAAAATTGCGGCCGTGCATTTGTTACACACACACACACGCACACACACACACACACACACACACACACACACACACACACACATACACACACACACATCCTGCCTTTTATTGATAGAGATCTTGAAATACAATAAAAAATGAAGATATAAATTGTGATTAAACTTAAACTACACGTAGATTATGAAGCCATCATTTTGAACATACAATAAACTAACATATACTGCCTCAACCGGTAAAAAATGCTTTGACTAACCTTTCAGCTACCTAATAAATTTTAATGAACGTTTTCAAATTTACAAGCCTTAATAAAACAATGTCATCCCTGCCTCTGTGTGTATAAGCATGTGACAACGAGACTGAGGTGGTTAAACATTAATAACCCAGAAAAGGGATTAAGACCAAAATGAAATATAAACTGGAAAACAGAAATATACAAAGAGAGAATGGAAGACATTTTCCATAGTAATGTGAAACTGAAGAAAGTGCCAAATGAGTTGCGTCACCCCTACGAGTTTACTTTTTTTATCTATCGAGAATCTGGCATGCGGGTAAAGCATATTGGGAAATGGCCTTATCTCTTTCTTAGAAAAAATAGGAAAACACATGTTATTGGCGAAAAGAGAAGCAGACGGGAATTATATTTTCGTTAGCGAAAATGAATTCAGATATGAAAATAGAGAATGAACCCGCTCCGAGGGATAAGATTATGAAAATCGATTTGTCATAACAGTTAGGTGATCTGATTTATGTTTTCACTAAGACGGCGATCAGCCCACGGATGGAAAAGAGCGTGTCTTTGTTGAGAATTTAGGTAAACAAGTATATTTTCAAGGACGAAAACAAATTGGGAAATATTTTTTATCTATCGCTCGGAGGGCTAAAATGAGAACTTGAAGCGTACATCTTCAAAGACATGAGCTGATGGATTTAGCCAAGATACACAATCACTTTTATTTGAAAAATCAAAAGAAAACAGTTAAATACATCACCTCATACCTTTGAAGATATAAAACACATAAGTCCATCTCATACCATAACAATCTAATCACAACCTAAACATTATTCATTTAGAAAAAAAATCTTGAATATTACTCGCTCAATTTATTTTTCACCAGACTTTGAATTAAGAAAATTTACGCCCTCTCTCACCTGGTGAAAATTCATGAACGTTCTCAAACTTACAAGCCTTGATAAAACAACGGCACCTTGGCCTCTGTGTATATAAACTCGAAGATTATGAAATCATTATTTTGAACATACAATAAATAATACAATTATTCCTGTGGAACCGTCTAATGAAGGTCGTCCTTAACTGATTCTCCTCCAGTTGCTTTCTCGCGAACGCAAGTGTTCCCCAACGATCTATCCTGGGCCTTACACTGTTTCTGATCTTCATTAACAATCTTCCTGATGCCATCAGTTCCCAAGTAGGCATCTATGCAGATGATACTACTATTTACTCCAGCCTCAAAAGGAAATCTGTTATCGCTGACAAAATTAAACATGGCCGTTAGTCTTGAAAAGGACGCCAAATCTCTGGTTGACTGGGGTAAGAAATGGCTGGTAAACTTTAATGTCTCAAAAACAAAACTTCTCTCTTTTACCTACCACAGAGAAACCTCCCTGCCTCTCATTAGAATGTCTGATGCTCATCTCCACAAGAGCACCTCTCTGCAACCGCTTGGCCCCAAACTGTCCGCTGGCCTGAGATGGAATACATTGAATCAATAGCTTCATCTACCGCAAGACAAGTTGGTTCTATGTTCGCGCCAGAAATTTTTTCACACCTGAGTCCATCCTTCAAATCTATAAATCAACCATTCCCCCTTACATGGAATATTGCTGCCATATATGGTCTGGAGCCCCAGCTGTTCATCTCAAGGTCCTAGACAAAATCCAGAGACGGATTTGCAACGTGATTGGCCCTGATCTGGCATCTCGTTTACAGTCACTCTCTCACAGACGTGCCGTAGCTTCCCTCTGACTTTTCTACAAATACTTTCACAGTAACTGCTCGGACGAGCTACTTTCGCTGGTCCAGAAATTGCATGAATTTAAACGTGCTACGAGGCTTGCATCTCTCCCACCCTTTTCACTGTCGAAACTGTTAAATGTGGCCGTCTCTTCTACTCCAGTAGCTTCATGTTTCACTCCTCCCGTCTATGGGACTCCTTTCCACTTACTTACTTCCCTGATAGCTATAATCTTCAAATATTCAAATGCAATGTTAATCGACATCTCCAGATGCTTTGATCTAATTCCCTGTCCTTCTCTTCATCCTTTCCTCTTTCACGCCTCTTTACTCTTGCTCTGCCTCTCTGTAACCCATTGTGGGCTAGTGGTACTCCCGCCTTGCTTGGGATGAAATGCTTGAAAAAAATAATATAAAATGATTTGACTAAACATTAAACCACCCGATGAACATTCATGAACGTTTTCTAATTTAGAAGCCTTGATAAACCAATGACATCCTCGCCTATGTGTATATAAACAGGTTCAGCATAATAAATCCTAGATTGCCTTGATAAAGTGGCCTCTGCTGTGGCCAGGTATTGAACTCACAACAATAAGCCACAAAAATCTTACAATCATAGACATGAATGAATTCTCAATATGGAAACCAGTAATGTAGAGATCAATAGAAAAGAAATAATAACAACAAAAATTGCAATATGAACTCTGGTAAAAATTAGGGATGTAGACATTAGGCTCATAAGTCCTCAAAATTCATTCACTGATGTTTCCAAGTGGATAAAAGCGTTGATTGAAGTAATCCAGTGGCCTGACCAAATGAGTTGTGAGTTAAGTACCTGATTGCAGAGGTGAACAAAACGTAGACAGTTCGGTTACTAAAGGGAAATAACTGACTCCTATATAAACCAGAAAAGATACGGCATGTGGAACTAGGACAATCTAACCTGGTGGACGAAATAAAGGATTTGGTTCAAAATCCGAACGTATATCACCTGAAGAAGGCTGGAGCGTGTAACGACCGAAACGTCGTGAATATGACAATAATGATGAGAGCAACGGTCTGAATAATGTAAATACCGTATTTTTTTATATATAATACGACTTGAATATAATACGACCCCGCTTTTCTGAAGCTAAAAAAAGTGATTAAATAACATGCTTGAATATAATAGGTTCTCGTAGTACAACCATCCGTATATAATTATTGTTTTTAAATTTTCACCACATTATCCATTAAAGTCTCAATGTCGTACATATAATTCAATAAATATTTACTTTTTCCCGATATTAAAGAATAAAAAGGAACCGGTTGGTATGCCATTGCGTCTTTTTTCTCCTAATTTCTTCAAAAATCTTCTTGAAGGAAAGGTGTTAATTAGACATACCCGGTAATAAAATTTAAGGTGTTATCTTATTTTTTGTTTGATATGACTCTAATATATTGGGTTGGTGCATAATTATCAGGCGTTTTTCTAGTTATTTGTTAATAGAAATTGCTGTTTTGTGTAATTTTTTTAAAATAAAAATATTATTTTATGTTAAGCTTATAAAAATGCTTGTCAAACGCTCCGAAATAATCATTTAAAAATATTATTGTTGAAATGTTATGTTTCTTTATTCATAATAAATATTGTTTAAAAACGCCTGATAATTATTCACCAACATTTCTATATATTAATAAGCTATGTAAATGAAAAATATTGTTTGTCGTTAGTAATGAATAGGGAAACAACTATTGTTGAAATATCAAATACCTTTTTCTTTTTTTTATTCATTTCACCTCAAGCAAGTCAATAAAGCGTCTAAAACGCAAGATGTTACTAAGTGTGAACGCATATGAGAAAACATTTTTAAGGAGAGAGAATAATAAATCAATGTTAATTAAGAAGACAAGAAAAGAATTGACATTACATTTTTGAAGATCAGAATTGACTGTAAAGCAAGTGAATAGAAAGCGTCCCACAATCAAGGGCGAGAAATGTTAGCAGAGAACTTATGGTTACATAGAAGTAAGAAAATTGTTAAAAAAAAGTCTTTTTTTATCCATTTATATCCATAATTCTCAAATGTATGTATGTGTGAATGTATGCCTTGTGTGTGTGATCGGATGTAGTTTATGCGTTACCACAGTTTTCATCTGATTATGAATTTTTTTTTGTTTGATAGATAATTCTTCAGTGCCGATTTTGAGTTCAAATTAGCTGGAAAAAATGACAACCTTGAATGTGAAAAATCTAAAAAAAAATGATTTCTTACATTTTGCGCAAACATCAAATGCAGAATTTAATGTCTGTAAAAACAATTTACAATCAATTTAGACAGTTGAAATCTAACGCAAAAGATTGTTAGAATTCTAAAAAAAAATTATATTATAAATAAAAATTATCGTATAATGTTATGACGGTCCATGGAAGAGGTTCCTTCCTTGAAAGATTGAGAACGCAAAAACGATCTTTTTCAGGGCTACCTTCTGTTCAAATTGTTATTTCCCCATTTGGTGATGTGCCTCAGTTGCACCCAAATGTTGTTACTAATATTGATTTTCAGATGGGTTGACTTTAAACTTAAACTGCTCCAAGTGAACGGCAAAAATTCCAATTAATGTAACACCCCGGCGAAGATGGTTTATATTGCTAGTAACCAATAGGTTTTCAGATACAAGAATAAAAACGAAAAGATCTTTACGTTTTTTCCAACTTATTTCGAAATTAAGTGATGGAAAACTCCAAACAAGACAATCCTATTTTATTTATATTTATTTAATACTTATTTATATTTATTTAATACTTATTTTTATTTATTTAATACTTATTTATATTTAATACTTATTTTTATTTATTTATACATATTTATATTTATTTAATACTTATTCTTATTTATTTAATACTTATTTATATTTATTTAATACTTATTTATATTTATTTAATACTTATTTATATTTAATACTTATTTTTATTTATTTAATGCTTATTTATATTTAATACTTATTTATATTTATTTAATACTTATTTTTATTTATTTAATACTTATTTTTATTTATTTAATGCTTATTTATATTTAATACTTATTTTTATTTATTTAATACTTATTTTTATTTATTTAATACTTATTTTTATTTATTTAATACTTATTTATATTTATTTAATACTTATTTATATTTAATACTTATTTTTATTTATTTAATACTTATTTTTATTTTTTAATTCCTACTTATATTTATTTATTACTATTTTTTATTTATTTAATACGTATTTTTATTTATTTAATACTTATTTTTATTTATTTAATATTTATTTTTATTTATTTAATACTTATTTATATTTATTTAATACTTATTTTTATTTATTTAATACTTATTTTTATTTATTTAATGCTTATTTATATTTAATACTTATTTTTATTTATTTAATACTTATTTTTATTTATTTAATACTTATTTTTATTTATTTAATGCTTATTTATATTTAATACTTATTTTTATTTATTTAATACTTATTTTTATTTATTTAATACTTATTTTTATTTATTTAATACTTATTTATATTTATTTAATACTTATTTATATTTAATACTTATTTTTATTTATTTAATACTTATTTTTATTTTTTAATTCCTACTTATATTTATTTATTACTATTTTTTATTTATTTAATACTTATTTTTATTTATTTAATCATTATTTTTATTTATTTTATACTTATTTTATTTATTTAATACTTATATTTATTTAATAATTTATATTTAATACTTATTTTTATTTATTTAATCCTTATTTTTATTTATTTAATACGTATTTTTATTTATTTAATACTTATTTTTATTTATTTAATATTTATTTTTATTTATTTAATACTTATTTATATTTATTTAATGCTTATTTTTATTTATTTAATATTTATTTTATTTATTTAATACTTATATTTATTTAATACTTTATATTTAATACTTATTTTTATTTATTTATTTAATACTTATTCTTATTTATTTAATACTTATTTATATTTATTTAATACTTATTTTTATTCATTTAATACTTATTTTTATATATTTAATACTTATTTATATTTATTTAATACTTATTTTTATTTATTTAATACTTATTTATATTTATTTAGTACTTATTTTAATTTATTTTATACCTATTTATATTTAATACTTATTTATATTTATCTAATACTTATTTATATTTAATACTTATTTATATTTAATAGTTATTTTTATTTATTTAATACTTATTTTTATTTTTTAATTTCTACTTATATTTATTTAATACTTATTTTTATTTATTTAATCCTTATTTTTATTTATTTAATACTTATTTTTATTTATTTAATCCTTATTTTTATTTATTTAATCCTTATTTTTATTTATTTAATCCTTATTTTTATTCATTTAATACTTATTTTTATTTATTTAATACTTATTTTTATTTATTTAATCCTTATTTTTATTTATTTAATCCTTATTTTTATTTATTTAATACTTATTTTTATTTATTTAATACTTATTTTTATTTATTTAATACTTATTTTTATTTATTTAATACTTACATTTTAAGTCCTTCATGCTTTCCTTCTTTGTAACATAACGATTCTTTATTAAAAAAAGAAAAAAAAACTTCTCTATGCAGTATATTCCTCTCTAAATTTCATTTTTTACCACATAATAATCAACTTAAGAAATATTTAGGCCAGAAATTTTGATTTCTTTCTCATAAGTGATTAAAAAAAATATATATATAAAAATGAAAGTTTCCAAGACTAAAATTGAAACTGCTCTCCACCCTAAACTACTCATCACATGTATTTCAAGGAGATTATCTTTAATGTGGATTATAAAGATTACAAATAAGGAATGTAGATGTTTGTTATTATCTTATTCGGTGATGGTAAACTCCAAACAAGACAATACTATTTTCTTAGTAAGGAATTACTAAGTTTTATAACACTTAAAGGGTTGCCTGTCTTTTTAATTTAAAAAAAAAAGAAAAGAAAAAAAAAAGCTACAACGAATATCTTTTTAAGGGATTTTGAATAATCTTGTTTGATTTTCTAACATGATGATGGTAAGGAGTGTTCACATGCAGGTGCACATATTCTAATCTTCACTTTTGTTTTCACAGATAACCTGGTCGGCATGTTCCTATTCAATCCTCTTTATGTGAGAGAATGTAGCCTAACAAGGGGTTTTGCTGATTTTAGGCTTTTATACATAAAAATAATAAAAGTATAACAAAATAAATGGTGAACTATTCTACACATACTTGACTAATATCATCAGTCACTTTTGAAAATCACTGACACTGAGTTGAGACATTATTTATACTTAAAATAAAGGAATTTAGAACAAGAAGGTAGTTTTAGATGAGACCTGAAACTAAATACCAATAGGAGCTTGTTATTTCATGTAGCACTGTTATTATATTGTTTTTGGCTAAGAAAAATTGAATGGTGATTTTATTCAGATTTTCTTAAGGACACTTTTTTCCATCCCCATAATTTTATAATTGTGATGCAGATTCTGAGAGTTTTTTTTTTATTTATTTATTACTCAGTTTATTATTGTTTTGTCAACTCTGTTTTATTTTTGTATACAAACACTTTTTTTTCTAATCCTTTCACCCAAAGCAAAGGCAATAAAATGCCATTAATATGCAAGGGGTTACTGAGTGTAAATAATATGAGAAAAAGAAAAACATTATTAAGGAGAGAGAACAATAAAAGAACAGGAATTAAGATAATCTATATTTCTGACATGAGGTATTATAAGTATGTACATTATTCAGACTGTTGTCCTCATCTTTATTGTCATATTCATGACATTTTGGCCATTGTAAACTCCAGCCTTCTTCAGGTGATTGGGATTGTAATTTTGAATCGAACCCTTTATTCAGTTCATGGAACAAAAAGAAGGGAATTAACTGAAACTGAGCTATCAAGAAAAGGCATGGCACGTGGAACTAGAACAATCTACACGCCATAGATTAAGTAAAGGGTTCGAAATTATAACGTATAAAACCTGTAGAAGGCCGGAGCATACAACAGCTGAAACGTTGTGAATATGACAATAAAAATGAGGACAATAGTCCAAATAATGTAAATAATGTAATTGTCATTATGATGCAATATGTAAAGTTTTAAGAAAGTCATTCATTACCTAATTTGGTTTGCCAACTCCGCTTTAATTTCCTATACAAACATTTTATGTTATCTTTTCACCCAAAGCTAAGGCAATAAATGGCCATAAAAAAAACAAAAAACAAACAACCCCCCCAAAAAAAACACCAAAAAAACAAAAAACAAAACAAAGGGGACGTTACTGAGTATGAAAGAATATGAGAAAAAGAAAAACGTTATCAAGGAGGGAGAAAAGGAATAAAGAAGAGACAAGATGACTATTGACAATACATTTTTGAAGATCAAAATTGACTGTAAAGCCAGAGACGGGAGTGACTAACAAATATGAGAAGTGTGAGCAGAGAACTTATGGTTACATCTTGTATTTTCAACTGTAAAAGTCTTTAAAACAAAGGCCTTAACCTGAATAGCCAATATGTTTTAGATACAAGATAGTTAAGACAAGTTGGTATAAGATGACAAGTGGGAAAATAGCTTACTTTTATTTTTTTATTTTATTTTTTTTTTTGCCGACGCGTTTCGTCTTCCGCCTTGTTCAAGGAAAAATGAAGTCGAAATGTTTTTTTTGTTTTTTTTGGTATAGTTACATAAATAAAAAATCTAAATTTAAAAAACAGAGAGACATTTCTGAGTAAGCGTCTTTCTGGTTAATGTAAATTTCCTTTCTACTAAGAGTCTCTTTTTTTCTTTCCATGTAAAATTCCTTGATTAATTCTGTGGAAAAGACAAATTGGTATAAGATGACAACTCGAAAAAATTCTTAGTATCAAGGAAATTTACATTAACCAGAAAGAGTCTTACGCAGAAGCATCTCTCATTTCTTTTAAATTTGGATGGTTTAGTGCAACTATAAAACAAATACATTTCCATAATTACAAGAATAAAAACGAAAGATCTTCATGTTTTTTTTTTAAACTTATTTCGAAATTTTGAAGATTACAAATAGTATTAGAACATCTCTGATAATCTGATGCTAAAAATATTCGGCGATAAATAGGGCAAGATTAGAGAACACCTGCCTGATTTATGATTTATGATTTATTGCAAAAACCGTATTTGCGATCTTGCTATTTCAAACAAGTTTTTTTTTTTTTTTTAAAGCTGAGTAAAAATGTCTGAAAACGTGTACGTATGTATAATACGAACCACAATTTTTGCCTTTAAATTGCATTCAAAATTGCTCGTCTTAAGTACAACAAGCTATGGTATGTCGAACTAAACTTTATTTTCAGTAATATAGTTGAAATAAAAGCGTAAACATAACTGATTCCCACATAACGAAAGGAAGGAGACGGTTAACGATAAAACGAAACTTGAATCATTCATTCCTTCACATTATATTTTATTAAACCCCAAATTGTCGTCACTTACGATCAGCCAGTGCGCGTGCGTGAACGGTCTCATCACCCCCTAGTCTAAAAGTGGATGCTACATACACGATGTATGAGCAACTGCCAAAGCCCTGTCTGAAACGGTTGTTCATATGCCTGCCGCTATCATGCACCTAACAAACGAGCGCAACTTCGAGGCCACTTGCTTCTGCTTTCCTCGGTCAGATCTGTACCTGGCTTTCTTGATCGAGTTTGAAATAGAATGCAAAGCCTAATCCGGCATGATCCGGAAAGACACTCATATTAAACATACATAGAAGAGAAATTATTTTCCGAATTTTCCAAAGTTAGTTTAGAA
>OZ010600.1:12816776-12836776 GCA_963932145.1 Acanthosepion lycidas
CTGGCGACGAAAAATGGATCTTTTATCGAAATGGTAAGCGTCGTAGACAGTGGCTTGGTAAAGGGGAAGGACCCCAGCCACAGCCGAGAAGGGAACTTCATGGGCAAAAGATTCTTCTTTCAATCTGTTGGGATCACCAAGGAATAATTCACTTTGAATTCTTACCACCTAATGCAACAATTAATGCTCAAATATACTGTCAGCAATTAGAGCGTTTGAAGCAAGCTTTGAGAAAAAAAGACCTGCTCTAGTCAATCGAAAAGAGGAGATGTTTCATCAGGACAATGTGCGACCCCACACAGCAAGAATCACGTCACAAAAGATCGAAAGAACTTGGTTGGGAGAAAATTCCTCATCCACCTTATTCTCCCGATCTTGCTCCTTCAGACTACCATTTGTTTCGTAGCTTACACAATCATTTGGAAGAAACAGCTTTTGTAACACAGGAAGAGGTTAAAACTGACATTTTGGAGTTCTTCGAATAAAAGCCCAAAGAATTTTACAGTAATGGAATTAGTAAGCTTGTTAATAGATGGAAAGATGTCATAGATAATCAGGGAAAATACATTGTTGATTGAATCTGTTATTAAATGTAACATTTGCTCACTTGTTTTCTTTATTCAAAAATCGGACAGAACTTATGGGGTGACCTGATATATAGAGGGTACGATGGATAAATTGTCATCTAAATTACGCAAAAATGAAAATAAAACTGACATCTCATTTTCAAAGATATATTTACCAAAATTACACAAAAATATCTTGAAATACTAAAGTGTCAATTTATTCAATAAAATCGCCATTGGCTTCAACCACATCCCCTAGACGACTTCGGAATCTCCTACAACACTTCAAGGCTGACTCTTTGTTTAAGGTGAAATCTGCCATGATATTTGCCTTCAGTTCATCTTTGGTGTCACAAGAAGTTTTATTGATCTCTCGCTCAACTGCGCCCAACACATAATAATGAAGGGGGTTGCTGTCTGAGGCGTTAGATGGACAGATATAAAAAGAGCTGTGATTGCAGAAATTGTCAACCATGACTGTGTTCTGTTTGTGTGGCAGGGTGCTGAGTCCTGTTGCCAGATACAGAATTTCCAGCGGCTTCCCTCTTCACCCAGGGCAGCACTGCCTCTTCAAGGCACTTGATGTATGCCGCCGTGTTGAGTCTGAAGCCCTGTTGGGAGATGAATGGAGGCATAGTATCGACATCAGTAGTGATCACTCCAAACACCAGCATCTTGACTGGGTGCCTCATCCAACTCATTCCGAAATCCTCTGCTCTGTCTTGAGATTGACACACAAACCCTCTGAAATGTTTGTATCGGTGCATGCAGCCCGAATGAAAAGCTGTTCAGCATGCCTGGCGTTTTCAATTTTCTGGCGGAGTGAATTGCGTCATGATGCTCTTTTTCTCACAAATGGTGGCCAACTGACCCTACTATACTGTGCAGTTGACAGAATAAAACTACTCAAAATGCACGAAAATAGAAATATGAAATTTTTCCAACGCAGCCTGTTCACACACACATACACATACACACAAACAAACAAACACACACACACATACACATTGTAAAAAAACGGTTTGAAAAAGACAGAGAACAATGTGAAAAAAATTCTAAAAAATTGGAAATACCGTTTAAAGCCACAAAACATGAAGACTGGAAATTTTACCAAGAAACATCGATGTCGGGAAAAAAAATTCATATTTAAAAGGTAAGTAATGTTTACATATAATATATATATATATATGTTAAAATGTTCACTTCTTTGTTGATAAACTACATTTTCTAATCAAATGCAAATGTTTCGCAAATATATCTTGATTAAAGTAACAGTATTTTACTTTTTTTAAACCTTTTTATCTGGTCTTAAGATTTTCACCAGATGTATATATATATATATATATATATATATATATATATATATATATATATATATATATATAATTATTAAAAAAAATACAGATCTCACAAAAATCGGTATTTGTAAAAAAAACAAAAAAAGGATAATTAATGAAAAAGTGCCCAATAAAATTTTAAAAGAAACACTATTTAAGATATAAAATATTTGGAAATCAATCTTTCTTCTACTGAAGTTCGTACTAGTCAGGCAGTAATATTATATATATATATATATATATATATATATATATATATATATATATATATATATATATATATATATATATGTATATATAGCCTGAGGAAATTCTATAGGATGAAACGCATCACCGAATTACTTTTTCCACTGTCTTTCATTTTCCTAAAATTGTTCTGGTATATAAAAAAAATATATATTTCTTTTTTCCTATAAATATATAGGCTTATAGTCGGTTACGGTAAGCTCCCCCAAGTTAAGCAAAGTCGAGCTTTCCCAGTATCTAGATGGGCGATTTGTGGACCGGTGGATGAAGTTTATATTTGGATATATTGAGGTAATTTTTTTAGTATATTAACATGTGTCCTGATGGGCATGTTGGTTGCCACTGATTTAATCTCTAAGATGTTAGTCACATTTATGTTTTGTATTCTTTGGAGTAAATCACCCGTGTATTTTATGGGTGGTGTGCTGTTAGTGCCTACAGAATTAGGATTTTAGTGATGGCTTTATCTGAATTTTGGGGTGCGCTGCAAATTCCGGACACAATGAACCTAATTATAATGATATGCAACTTAATCACTATCAACTGTTTCTTTTCTTTCAATAACCTATTCTACAGATAAAACTTTACCTATCAGTGGCGTTCTCGCTTTCCTCTTTCTAGAATTCTAAGAATCCGTCCCATTTAAACATATCATACCTAACAACTCTATTTAACTAAGATATATTAATAGAATCCTCTTATTTCATCAAACATAATAGCTAAACTCAATAAAGTTTAACCAACCATCAAGTTCACAGAAAGATTTTAAACAAATAACTCTCTATCTTTTCTCGATATCCTATTAACAGGTAACGATAATGAGTTAGGTTTTAAATTTAACCGAAAACCGACAAACAAAAATGACCTTATCACTTTCTATTCCCAACACAACCCTAGAATAAAATCTGAAATACTAATAGGATTTTACCTTAGTGCCCTTAGGATATGTAGCCCTGAATACATTAAAGAAAATGAGGAATATATTGAGAAAACTTTCAAACATCTACGCTACCCACACCATTTTATCTTAAACGCAAAAAAACGTGCTCACCAAATCCAGAAAACTAAATAAATGAAAAAAACAAAAATAAATAAATAAAATAAAATATTTCCAAAAATAATATAAAAAATTTATACTTATGCAAAATTCTTAATCCTATTCTCCAACACTTCAAGTAAACTGAATGCGACAGGGATGGCAAATGGATTTGCCATCCATGACACAAGGAGCGTTACCACCACCTTCAAGACTGTCGGGGATATAATCAGGATGAAAAATAAAACACCGATTCAAATACTGGAGTTTATCAAATCAAATGTTTACAGTGTAATAACATTACAATGGGGAGACAACACGTGATCTAAATACCCACATCCAGGAACACGAAAGAGACTTGCGATTAGATAGACATTCAAACTCTCTCGTCTTGTACTGCAACGACGTGGGATATAACTTTAATTTCACGAGTACCAGCCTTATGAAAAAAAGAAAATAACATTTAAAATAGAAAATATTATGAAAACATATTTATAGCAATGCTGCCAACTATTAACAGTAACTCATCTATTTCTGATTAAAAAAAAATCAATGAAGATATATAAAAAATACGTAGGTGAAAAATAAAAAAAAAACATTTATTTTTTCAAAATATCCCGCTGCATCTGACTAACTTTTACACACTTTAGCGTCCAGAATGTTTCTCACAAATATTTGAATATAATCTGTTATTTCATTACAAATGGCACATATCTAACTAATGATGACATTTAAAACAACATGCCTGGCCACATACACAATTCCGGAAAATCCTCATTGAAAACACAAGTATACTTAAACATGAAAACAATAAACAAAAACTAAAAATTCTTGAAGCTATATACATAAAACAGTTGAAACCTAACCTGAACAAAATAAACTACGAAATCTCCACAAATATTCTTAAATGCCTATAATTGATAACCGAAGCTACTGGTTTATACCAACAGCTTCCAATACTTAATACTTTTCATTTTCACTCTCGTGTGGTCATGTGTGACGTCACGAGCTGCGATTTTCGCTTCCGCGTCTCGTGTATACGAGTTTGTCGTTGTTTTCAAATTTTTCATGCAACAAAAACAGACTCATTATTGTTTCATCCCTGTATTGTTTGATATATTGAAATGCTTTTGTCATCTTTCATAATGGCTTATGTAAGCCGAAAGCTTAGATTGGATTTAAACATGTATCAATATGGTGATTTCCTTTCCTCATTCAATGATAATGTTATTAACCTTATCAGACAATATGAAAAGAACTTCCTTAAAATAAACACAAAACTTGTGT
Source organism: Acanthosepion lycidas (assembly GCA_963932145.1). Taxonomy (NCBI): domain Eukaryota; kingdom Metazoa; phylum Mollusca; class Cephalopoda; order Sepiida; family Sepiidae; genus Acanthosepion; species Acanthosepion lycidas. Next base: position 12,821,249 of record OZ010600.1, read on the forward strand.
ATATTATTTAATGCAATATGCATTAATGAACTAAGAAGAAATAAACAAACACAACAAAACGTTCATCTGTGTCTCTTTGCTTTCATTTCAATTTTGTTATCTTACGAATCAAGTTATAATTATAAAACCCAGGTTGTTTGTTTGTTTGTGTGTGTGTGTGTGTGTGTATGTGTGTGTGTCCGTGTGTGTGCGCGTGTGTGCGCGTGTGTGTGCGCGTGTGTGTGCGCGTGTGTGTGCGTGTGTTCGTTTATATATGGGATCGGATTTCCTACATTTTTCAACCGATTTCAACAAAACTCCACTTGTTTTTTGGCAGGTAGTGTTTCTTATTGTCTTGCAAACTTTTTTCTTTATTTTTACATTCTGAATGCTTTAAAAATTCCATTTACAAGACAATTGTTTATAATAAAATTCTATTCAATCGGTAGACTCATAACGATTGAAAACAATGTTTTTGTTTGAGTTTGGGTTTCACCAATTCGTAAAAAAAAAACAAAAAAACTAATTATGACGTGCGTGTCCGTCAACCTTATACAATAATCTTTGTCAATTTTATTTTTCAGTGTTTATGATGGTCGATACTTGATCTATCTCTTACTGTTACATCCCCGGGCAGCGCCGGGCTCTACTGCTAGCCTTTAATAAAACATTTTGGATTGATATTTCTTTCTTACTTATTCATTATTCTATATATATATATATATATATATATATATATATATATATATATATATATATATATATATATATATATATATATGAAGAAATATAATCTTAAGATGTGCTATATTTATTCGATAAAGTGCTCAATATCCGAGATAGAGCGTGTGTAAATATAAAAGTGAGCATGGAACTCAAGACTTAGAGGCGACACTGTTTCATGCTAGATGCAATCGTCAGGCCTAGGTGGCCTTGCGATTGACTTCTATGTTCACTTATATATATATATATATATATATATATATATATATATATATATATATATATATATATATATATATATAGTTATACTTGTTTGAAAAAACCTTAGGTATTTTGGCTTGTAATTGAACAAACCAATGCCCAAGGGAAAATAAGGGACAATAAACAAAGAACTAAGGCCATGAAATTGAGGCAACAACAATCATCCAGATTTCAAGCTCAGAGTCCAAAGAAAAAAACTCTAAAACGAGTAAAGCAAAATCGTAAAGTGCTCAATAAACTAAGTAGATCAAATATAAATATGAACATAAAGACAGGTAAACCTTTCTAGGTTTCACCTATACGGATCGTCAGGTTCAGTATACACACGCACACACACACACACACACACACACACATATATATATATATATATGTGTGTGTGTGTGTGTGTGTGTGTGTGTGCGTGTGTGAAAATATATAGAAAATAGGGAAGAACTCGTTAGGTAAATAATCCATTGTTCTTTAGTATTTTTGTCATTATTTTTAAAAAATAGTGCTCGATACAAAAGTAGAGCATAAAAATAATTGTTTATTTAAAAATATGATTCCAACACGCTACATAAGAGTTCTCATGTTTCAAAACAAGAGCCGAAAACTTCAATATAACTATTTGAATTAAATTGAATTAAAGTACTAAGCTCTGTTCCATCCCCAAGCGAAATTTTTTTGGGGAATAGCTTATTTCTGAAATTTACGTGTTTTATAAGCATATTCATTCTTGAAATCAAAATTTCTATGGTAACGGCTAGAGCAATTGCTGAAAGAAAAAGGAGCGTAAGGTATTAATAATTTGTATCAATATCTCAGTTACATTCACAGATGTCAATCAGAGTAGGGTTGGGGTGTCTAAATTTAAAGCCGAAGATGACGTCGCCTAGACTTGTTAAGTGTCTATGGAGAATTATTTATTTTTTATTTTATTTTTTATTTTTTTTCTGAAAGGGTTTTGTGTATATAAAGTATATATATATATATATATATATATATATATAAACTGTGTATACTTAGGCAGCAATTTTTCATTAATGCATGTTTCATTAAATAATATGAAGTTTTGTCTATTTATTTTAAGTAAGTTCCTTTCATATTATCTCATAAGGTTAATCACATTATCATTGAAAGACGAAAGGAGAGCAACATATTGATACATGTTTAAATCCAATCTAAGTTTTCGGCTTGCACAAGCCTAGGTTTCATCTACGCAGATCGTCAGGGTAAGCTAGCCAGCGTACCGTGACGATCCGCGTAGGTGAATCCAAGTTAGGTATATATATATATATATATATATATATATATATATATATATATATATATATATATATATGAACCCTTATCACCAGTCCAGAAATTACTAGCACGCATTTTTATATATGGAAATATTAGGTTGGTGCAAAAATAATGATGTAATAATGCCGTTTATTGACGTTAAAAAATACGCCAAAAACGACATTATTACGTCATTATTTTTGCACCAACCTAATATATATTTTTTGCTTGAAGATGGTCGCGAAACTAGAAACTCTTGTAGCAGAATTATGCAAAATATAGTATCCATATTTCAAGCAAAAACTTTTGCGGTTTATCTTATTTTGAAATATACACTTTCCTCTCGACCATGTCACACGTATGGTCGTAAAGACTTTGCGTCCTTTTGCTAGATGGGATTTCCTACATTAACTTCAGCCATTTGAAACAAACAAACAAAAAAAAACAAAGGTCAAATGAATGGTAATTCACTGACAAGTGTGAGCCACCCACATATTTTTTTGTTGTTTTCTGACCACGTAAAGAGACAGTCCTTTGTCGATTAATCAATCAATGAGATTGTGTTCACGTTGGACAAAGCACTCGCTAAATGACAAATAATGCAAGCCAGATTCGTATGGATATATTTTTTTGTTTTTTTGTCGCGAGGTGAAAATAAACTGCGATATCATTTCTACATTTGAACGTTACGTAGAATGACATTCACAGATTTTCAACACCATCGAACTAGACAATCGTACAAAGATAGAATACACAAAGTATACACTTCCAAAAACATATTTAACTCACACTAAATTCAAAATGAAGTACAAATATGTTCATACAATTTTTGTCTTATAAGAAAAGGGCGGTCTATTTCTTTTTGCGGCTTTGATGTCTTGTACAGGGTTCTTAACTGAAGATGAGGATTTGAGCACACCCAGAAGGTTGATACTTAAACTGGAAGATATGGTAGTCACTCTAATACTCGATGGGGACTCACGAGTACACAGATGATATTTAAGAGCAATTGATACTCTATACCCTAACAAATTGCTGAGTTTTGGCACTGATCACACAATGAAACCCATTGTAGCCAAAATGAATGTTTTGTTAGAATCTGATAATATAGGATAATGTCAACTGAATTTTCTGAAATATTTTATGTACTGGATTAACTGAACAGCATGTTCGTTTTGTAAAGTAGAAATTTTGCTTATAAACCTAACGAACGTTTTGTCTAGCCCAATAAAATGGGAGTATTTCTGAGTTTAGTTCGCTGCTTCATTGAGCTGACGTGTAACTAATTAATTTGGTCAGTAAAGCACTGTTTACATCTCTGGTTACAATATATCACGGCTTTCTCATAGATATAGAGTATTTTATACGTATATAATCAACATGTTTGGCAGTGACAAAATTCATGTAAGAAAAAATTCTTTGAAGTTCTGATCTGGAATATTCTCTCCTTTCAGACGAAAATTAACTCCCCTCTGATTTTTCTATAAATATTTTCATGGTAATTGTTCTGATGAACTTCCCGCTATGGTACCAAGACTTTATGAATCTAAGCGCAGTACTAGATTGGCAGTGAGGTCTCATCATTTTAAACTTGAAATGTAACCGTAAGTTCTATGCTGACAGTTTCTTCTATCGCACTTCTCACTTGTGGAACTCTGTTACGGCTTCGTGTTTTCAACTTGCTAAAAAACTTAATTGTTTCAGTAGGATCTCCGAAGTTAAGCAAAGTCGAGCCTGGTCAGTATGGGTGACCGCTTAAGAATGCCAGGTGCTGTAATCTTAGATGTGAGACACGGGTAATTGGCAATGGCTCGGAATTTTTAATCGGTGAACCGAGTTCTAATTCCAGTTGGGTTCGTTATATTCACTTACGCACAAATACCCTTGGAAAAGGTAAAAACCCACTTCTCTACGCCCACCGGCTATACATTAATCAGTAAGTCTTGTCTCAGTAAAAATATTATCTCAAAAAAGTAAAAGAAAATAAAATAAAACTGTGTAGAAAATATTTTGATTATGGTATTAAATAACCGATAGAAGTAGATGCGCTGTTAAAGAAGGCAACCAAATAAAAAGCTAAATGTTATTCCAATCTTTATGTTTTGACTTTTTATACTTTTCTTTCATTAATGATGTTTTTTTTTTCACATATTCTCTCACTCGGTAATCCCTTACGTCTTAGAGGCTTTCTTGCCTTGGTTGGAGTTTAATTTGTTAAAAAAAAAATATTGAATTCTGGACTTGTTTATTTGTATGCGTTAAAAGGATTTGATCGCTTTACCATGGGGTTTGTATTTCAGGCTATTATTTGTAAGGGAAAATGGAGTGGTTACTGACGTTCTCTTTTGCTAGCCTTTTGCCAGGATAAGCAAAATAAACGAAAATATTACATAGCCCTTATCTGTCCACATTTACATATAATTCATTTGTATTCAATTATCTCGTTCATTCGTTTCTGCTTGCTTCGAGATTTCCTTTCATAGAACTGACTTTCCATTCTCTTCATAAGTGTCTGTTATTTTGTGCAGACTCTGCAGTTTAGAAAGTGTTGTGCACTGACAAAGAAAACTTGTTTAAAACTCTAAAGTTTGTTAGACGAAATCAAACAAACCAAAGAATAAACAAAATACGATTGAAATAAACTATGTACATTATTCGGACTATCATCCTCATCTTTGTTGCTATAATTACCACAACGTTTCGGCCGTTGTACACTTCGGCCTTCTTCAGGTTGTTGTAATGTCGAACTGGACCCTTTATTTCGCTCGCTAGGGTAGACTATTTCCACGTGCCATGTTTAATGGATGTCAGTTATCAGTTATCTCCTGTTAATTCCCCTCTCGAAATTATCCACTGCCTTAACCAGGTATTGAACTCACTCCTGTCATTGGATCTAACCAACACCTTTATCCATTTCAGCAACCATTTTCATCTGGTAATAATAGTTGCTGAAGACATTAGGTTTATTGGGAATGGCACGTGAAACTAGAACAGTCTACCCCAGCGAGCGAAATAAAGGGTTTATTTCGGCATTCCAACCACCTGAAGAAGTCCGGAGCTTACAAAGGCCGATACGTTGTGATAAATATTGCAACAAAGATGAAGATGATAATCCAAATAATGGAAATAGTTTACATAATACCTCATCTCAGAAATATAGAGAGGTAAGGATTGAAATATGGTAGAAATTTTACCAGATTCAAGGCTAAAAATGAGTAGTGGAGGAAGGCTGGTCTACAATCTGTCTTATCTTAAACTTAACCGAACACAATTACTGACCCAAACATACCACAGTATACCATACACCAAAACAAAACATTCTAGCCTACCATTTTTATTACAGCCATTATAATACCTCATAGTCTCTGTGAAGTCCTAACTAGTCCCATAAGTGCAATTTCTCTGTGGGGTGGGATAAAAATAACGACATTTAAAAACTAAATCCCAATGAATATTTACAATGAATATATTTTAAATACAAAAAAAAAAACATAGTATAATGTTCCTCAGAGCAGCTGCCACGAAAGTATTTTTTTAGAAAAAAGCAGAAGAGAACTAAGTTACGGCGATGGAAAGCAGTTGAACCCGAGATGCCTGGTCAGGACCAAAAACGTTGTAGATTTTTCTTTTTATTTTATCAAGAATATAAAAAATACATAGCAGGAGCCGCAGGCCAGATACGACAGCAATTTTCTTAGCATAGATGAGCTAAATAAAGTTCATTTTACTTATATTTATTAGCACATAGGTTTGCCTTACTAGCTGCAACCCTGATGAAGATCTCCGAAAAAAATGGAAAATACATGGAAAGCAAAAGTGATTTTCACCTTTACAGTGCATTTCTCTCATTATCTGATTGGAATACATAGAAAAATATCCGTGAATATGAACGGATTATGCTAAAAATAAGCAGACATAATATTTGTAATTTATTTAATTATATATATATATATATATATATATATATATATATATATATATATATATGTCAGAATTCATTGAAAAATATATCCCTACCCCTACGAAAACCTAACTAATAACTGATACAACAAAATACAGCGATAATGAACTCGCAAACAACCTTGTCTAGATGAATGGGTTTCTCTGTATCCTTGGAAACCTGAATTAAGGTTTTTGCTGTGCTTTTAAAACCCAGTAATAAGTTACCCCAAAATTCGCTTGAGGATGAAATGGAACTAACTTCTTTAATTTAATTACAAAATTACATTCGAAGCTTTTAGCTTCTATTTTTGAAACTTAGTTAGAATTGTGTAGAATTAAATATTTTAAATCAATTAATTTATAACATTAATGCTCTGTAAATTTACATTGAGCACTATTTTGTAAAAATAAAAATGAACATATCTATAAGAACACTGGATTATATATCTTACTGTTCTTTCTTTCTTTATATATATATATATATATATATATATATATATATATATATATATATATATATATATATATGAAGAAATATAGTTTTAAGGTGTGCTATATTTATGGGATACAGTATCTGACATATGAGGATCAAGCAACTCAGTTCCTAGGAACCGACTCCGAGACACCAGCACATATGATTTGATTGTGGGGGTGAATGCTTTCTGCAGAACAAACCACATTTTTGCAGGGCCGAATAGAGAGACCGGGTGCACTACATACCACAATGTCTGAAACCACATTCCACAGGTTTTGAATTCAGAGTTGTCCTTCTCCTAGTCCAGTTGCCATCCAAGGCTATAGAATCCAGTCTGTCCTGCTATCTACCCAAATTTAAATAAAATAAACCAAAAACTTTAATAAAGAAAAAAACATTAAAGTAAATTATGCCGTAATCAACAAATCAAGAAGAAGAGAGTCATAATAAACCCAGCAATATGGGCTGAGCTCGTGAAGTGAAAATGCAAGCTATTACTAAAATTATTAGCTTTAGTCAAGTTTACAGTTCCGAATAAAAATAATGGGAAAGATCAAAATCACTCTCTTTAGTCAATAGAACTAAAACAATCAATTTCTGATTTAATCCGATAAATAAAATAACGTTTCTGTTGCAAAATCCAGAACGCACACCATTATTCGAAAGATCAAGGATTCTTTCGCCAGGTAATTAGCGAATTTGGTTTGATTAATAGAATTCCGCTTTGTTAATAATCGTAACAATGCGAAAGTCTATAATGTCAATTTTCGAATCACGTTAGCAAAAGAATCCTAGATTATCGGATCAAAATCGAAAGAAGTGTAAAAGTTTAAATCTTTGCGAGATGTTTTAATACAAGTCGGGAAATGTGGCATTGAAATCCGAAGTTGCAGCGGAATAGCTAAAAGAATGACATTCAAAGACAAATCAGAGTTTTAAGAAACAGGATAATCTCATTAGAAGCAAAGAAGAGTGCCGATTGTTTTATATTTTATTTGTTTTTTTTTTGTTTGTTTGTTTTGTTTTGTTTTCCTGCATATCAACCGCAATGGTTTAGTTAAAGATGACAAAAGTTTTATTGCTGGTAATATTTTTTTCGAGAAATGTATTGCTGGTAATATTTTCCGTTCAAAAATCTATTGCTGGTAATATTTTTTCTAAACATGTATAGCCGGAAATATTTTTTTTCAAACACGTATTTCTGGTAAAAATCTTTAAGTATTGATGGTAATAATTTATTGCTGGTGATAATTTTTTTCTTCGAAAATTCATTGCTGGTAATAATTTTTACAAAAATGCATTGCTGGTATCAAAACCTATTTTTACACTTTCATAGTGTTTTGACCTCAATTTGGGGGTTAGCTATTTGCTCATAGTTTTTGACTCTAACAGGTGCTACCACCCCGGGTCAGGGGGGATCTGATCAGAGGCCTTGCTGTTAGACGTACTTTATCGTCTTACCTAGGACACGGATGTGGTTTATCGTCATACCCAGGACATGGATGTAATTTGTCGTCATACCCAAGACACGGATGTATTTTAACTTCTTACCTAGGACACGGATGTAGTTTATCGTCATACCCAGGAGGCGGATGTAGTTTATCGTCATACCCAGGACACGGATGTAGTTAATCGTCATACCCAGGATGGAAGCAGAGTGCAGAACTTTTATGTATCATTCATCGTCCTATGTAACAGTAAATGATGGACGATTTTCTCACAATAATGTCGTTCTAACGGTGAATACTATAGACTAATCAACAAGCAAGTTTTAAAGAAAATGTAAAAAAATGACGCATATATGTAAAATCTGAACGAAACATGTAATATCGATGACGCATAAGGAGAAAGTTGGTTTGGAAAATTCGACACTCACAGGATATACTGAACATACGGAATCAGGAAGGAAAGGCTTAGCTAAGGCGTTTGTACAAATAGATGACAAAAGAAGGAATGAGAGAGATAGCAAAAGGATAAGCCAAAAGTTACAAAAGACAGGACGTTGTGAAGAGCTATGATCTCCTATTTCCAGAAAGATTACGTTACGTATTAGAATAATAAAATGGTGATAACGAGAGTAAAATATTTTTCGCTGTATTGGAACTATTTTACGCAAACAATAAAATTGAAAAAAAAAATTGCGACCTCTGTTTTTTGGCAGAAATGTTCTTCAACAGAAGAATGCTCAGCTGAGAATACCATGGACTGATCATAGGAGTAATCAGCAAGTTTTACGGAAAATGGAAAACACTATAAAATCGAACAGAGGCAATTAAAATATAAATGACGGATAATGAAGAAAGTTGGTATGAAAACTTCGACACTCACAGAATATATTGAACCTACGAGAGACAGAGGGAAACAATTAGCTGGCTAACAAGCTTGTGCAAAAAGATAAAAAAACGAGGGAATGAGAGGGATAGCCACAGGATAAGCTAAAGTATACAAAATACAGGATGTTGTGGAGAGCCATGATCGCCCATATCCTGAAAGGGAACAACATATTCGAATGAAGAAATTATGACATTGGAATTTATTTCATCATCACTGTTTCATTGGCCAACTTTTGTCCCCAGGGACAATGGGAGATAAGCTGTAGATCCATTCATTTGTCGTTGGCGTCTGCGGGTCCTCTTCGCCCCCACGTCGATCCTCTCTCCCAGTCTCTCGTCCAGTTGTGTGTTCTTCCCGACGGCTTCCATCCTTGTGCCTCGATCTCCAGCAACGATTTTCCAACCAGCTGGATCGATACCACCTGCATTCATGTCGTGCTTGCACACATCCTTGTAGCAAAGTACTGGTCTTACTGCACGTCTGAAGCCAGTAGCCAATTAGCCATAGAGCATATCATTTGGGATGCGACCATCTTCCATACGGCTTACACGACAGAACCAGCACAGGCTCCTCTGAGTAAAGCAAGGCAAACATGCTTGGTATGTCCACCTGTGCCAGGATGGATTTGTCGGGCGGACAGTCATGCCATTTAATGCCTATGATCCGTCGGAGACAGCGTCTGTGGGAGGCATTAAGCCTGCGTTGTTGGTAAAAGTTTTTGATTTCACGCAGTCAGTAAAAAATGAATTACGTACTTTAAACATTTTCTTATAGATATGTTGTTCTACAGAATAATGCTGAGAATAACATGGACTAATCATGGGAGCAAGGAAGAAGTTTTAATCAAAACATAAAAAAGGACGCACTTATCTAAAACTAACAGCATGGCCCGGCGTTGCCTGTGCTTGATTCGAAAATTGTACGACTCATACATCAATTGCTATCACTTGACTTAAAATATTTTTGCCCTTCCTTGCCATTAAACACTGCGAATTTTTACTAAGCTCTATACTAAACATTAAATTTGTTACGAAAAAAGAACTAAACAAAATGAACACAAAACGATCAGCTTTAAAAAAGGACTCGTAACTGGAAAAACCGAATGAAAAAAGAATGTTAACAAATACTTTTTTTTCACATCCAATCAAGTTCTGCGGAATCATAATCAACGTTGAGTTTAAGCAAGCGAATGAGCCAATTGGAGTAAAGTGTCATGCAGATTTAAATTTTTCCCACTTGTGACGTATGCAGCTATCGATTGTTTTTGCATGCTATTAACATTTGTGTCAGTCAGCTGTTGGCTCTCACAATGGCCAATAGAATCTTCCTGTTTATTAGTGGCAGCCAGCTATAGGCTCTCACTCTGGCCAGTAGAAAATGGCCTCAAACTACATGAAAACTGCTGTAGAAGCATAAAAAAATCGATTATTTCTACTATCGATTGAAGTTGTGAAATGCAATGTCAGTCTTGGCCTTTCCGCCAACTTGGAGGATGTGCATGTAAATTTTGGTGCAAATCCGTCGAAAATTGCGTCTGGGCATTCGTTACACACACACACACACACACACACACACACACACACACATCCTGACTTTTATAGATAGAGATCCGAAAGAGAGAGTTAAAGCGTCGATGACGCATGATGAAGAAATAAGGAAAGTTTCTTTAAAACATTTCAGACTCGCAGGATATATTGAACGTACAAGAGACATGGCGTGAGGAACAGAGAGTAGCTTACCTAACAAGATTGCGCAAAGTGACGACAGAGAAGGGAATTAACGATATAGCAAAAGGAAAAGCCAAAAGTTACAAAAAACAGGATTTTAAGAGCCATAGTCGCCCAATTCCTGAAAAGGTACCACTTATTATCATATTATAAGGATGAAACGGTTTGGTTTGGTTTATTTTACGGCATATTACCCTCATTGGGTTATTTAATGCCGACAACACTCTTATTGCCGGAAATATTCTTTTAAAAAAATATATGACTGTTAATATTTTTTTTTCCAAAAATTTATTGCTGTTAATATTTTTTCTTCAAAAATGTATTGCTGGTAATAATTTTTTCTTCAATAATTAATTGCTGGTAATAACATTTAATAAAAATGTATTGCTAGTATTAAAACCTACTTTTACACTTTCGTAGTGTTTTGACCGCAGTTTGGGCCTCAACAATTTCTCTATAGCTTGAACCTTAACATGTACTACCACCCTCTGTCACTGTGGCCCTGGGAATACCAGCAATTAAGATGTGGTTCCATACTCCTCAAAATCTGATCAAAGTCTTTGCTGTTGGATGTAGTATATCGTCTTACGCAGGACGAGATGAAATGGTGGTAATGAGAGTAAAGTGTGTTTGGAATTGACTTTATGCAGTCACTAAAATTGAAAAAAAAAGATACTTTAACCTTATAAAAATATCTTCCTTATTTCTGGGACTTCGTTTACAAGCACTTTAAAAAAAAAAATGTTCAGGCAACTCAGTAAAATATCTACTGAGATTGAAATTCACATAAAAGAACCGCCCACATCAACACACAGGTGTACAACCCGAGGCGTAAGGCAACGAATTGTATTTAGCCTCGCTTTTGTCTGCCGCACACGCGTCACGTAGGACGTTGGCATTATTCTCGAAATGGCGAACTAGCGGGAAGAGGTCACTAACAATTGGGGCAACTGAAAACTCCAGCACACATCGCAGTCTTCTGGCCTGGTCTGTCACAAGCAGCTGTTCAACTGCAATGCATTTTACCTCCTCTGACCTTTGCCGCGTTTATATCGCTTTCAAATCAATATTAACTTCCGTCTGAAAAGGTGAATGCGCCATTTTGAAAAAAACGTTCCTATAGATTTAAATAAATAAATGAATACACACAGAGAGACACAGACAGACAGACACACCCACACACACACACACACACATATATATATATATATATATATATATATATATATGACACAAAGAAGTGATGAACTCTTTCAGATCTTTTAAAAGAGTTTAAAGATCATTTGATTCGAGAAAGGTGCGTATTGCATCAGATGACAAACGAATGCTACTAAGGCTGAAATAGTAAGTTCTTTGTTCGATGTCTTATGAATTTGCTGCGTTTTTTGGACGTAAACTCTAAAGGTATATTTAGAATATTGTTTGCACATGCGCACAATGTACACATATGCAGAGTTTCATATATATATAATGTATGTGTGTGTGTGTATGTGTGTTTGTGTGCTTGTGAGTGTGTATCAAAGCGTAGTTACCTAGACATATAATGGAGGAAGCTTAGGTTAAAGGCCATACATTGTTCAAAGGCTCAAAGACTAACAGTAAAGAAGACGTGGTTGTGATTCAGCATTGTTGGTTTGAGATAAAGTGGATTTACATAGAAAGTAGACGGCGGGGAGACAAACAGATAGATAGATAGATAGATAGATAGATAGATAGATAGATAGATAGATAGATAATGAACTAAGATAAGTAGATAAATAGTTAGATAATGAACAAGATAGATAGATAGATAGATAGATAGATAGATAATGAAGTGACGAAGAGAGATATATAGATAATGAACTAAGATAAATAGATAGATAAATAGTTAGATAGACAATGAACTTAGATAGATAGATAGATAGATAGATAGATAGATATTGAAGTGACGACCAACTGACTTGGTATTGGTCGCGGCACGAAATGTGACGTTCTAACCTTTTGATGATTCGGATGGGAATCTGGTTAGATTCGGTATCAGCCTTGTCGTTCCCAGCTTGCTTCCAACGTCTGGTTACCGAAGTAACTGTTTTGATTTCCAGTCCAACCTACCCACGTTGTGAATTGATCTTAGGCAGACGAAGTCAATCAGTCGCCGGGCCGTAATGCAAGCTGAGTTCTAATAAGGGTGATATCGCACAAGTAGATGTAACAGAAAAGAAAATAATAACTCCACAAGTTCAAATGTGTTAAAAAAGGATAGCAATATTTTATATCTGGTTGCTGAATACAGGACTGCGTCTTCTTCCAAACCCGCTATATGGATTCGTGACACTTTGTTCTTAAGTTGTTTGTTCTTTTAAGAAACTGGTTCTTGGTGTGTCTTCCGGCGATATTCGTAAAACTTGTATTGGTGGTGTGAGTCTAAGTCGTTCTTCAAAAATAAATTGTTCTTGATTAGAAGATGAGTTCGGAATTGCGTGAATCTTAGTCAGCTTCTGTGAGGCGGGTGCAACTTCAACTGCGAACTTCTAACTTAACTCAACTGCCTCCCAACTGGAACTCGAACTGAACTGATTTTCGCTCGCTGCTTATATGGACGCCGACCAAAACCGGTGTGGGCTTGTCGGGGTTTGAAGTTGCTTGATAATTCTCAACCAACAATACACTTATTTGGTTTTGGTCAAGAAAATTTTATTATTTTCCATTTTTGGAAGTGTTCTCGTCCTCCCACCTTCTTCTGTTCTCGTATTGGTATCTCACCATACCCTCAGATAGTGTCAACGTGTTTCCCCTCTCTCTCACAGTGGCATCTCACACCTATCCCCTCAATAGGTGCCAACAGGCCTCCCCTCCTGCTTCACATGATTACCTCCGCCTGGCTCTCGTTATCATTCAGCCAATGGGCGCTCAGCAGCGTGGGTGCGGCCAGACTAGCCTCGATTTAAAAATCTTGCTCCAAGGAAAAAAAAAATTATCTTTTTTTTTTCACTTTTCCTTTTCCTTCTTCTCTTCGAGGAGACCTCAAACCCTAGACTCCTTATCTTTAACCGTATTACCTGGAATTCGTCAATTAACTTTTCGCCAGCATCAAGTCGGTGGCCATTTAAACGTATTTGCATTCTTGGTGCCAATTTCTGATCCGATAAAATAATTTCGCCACCACAGCCAGTTTTCGACACAAAACAGATGCCATTTTCCAAATGGTATCTGCCCATATACAAAAGTTTTACCTTTCCTTCATGGTGGTCAGCGGACACTTTTGTTTTTGCAATTTTGCGACACAGTTATTTTTTATCTATTTAGAATTCTGTCTCTGAAGTTATTTGGCCAACCTGGAATTCGTCAATTAGCTTTTTCGCCATCACCAAGCGGGTGGCCCATTAGACGTTTTCGGATTCTGGCGCTATCTATTCCCGATAAAATAATTTCGCCAACATGGCCAGGTTTCGACACAAAACACAAAATAGATGTCTTTTCTCTCAATGATTTCTACATATAGACAAAGGCTTAACCTCTACTTCATGGTGGTCAGCGGACACTTGTTTTTGTAATTTTGCGACAAAGTTAATTTTTATCTATTTAGAATTCTGTCTCTGAGGTTATTTGGCCAACCTGGAATTTCCACCCGCCCCGTAACCTAAATCATATTAAATCCAGTATCTTCCATTCTCGACAATGGAAATAAAAAAAATCTTACCACTTTCCTTGTCAGAAAAATGACACCGCTTAGTGTCCTTTTCGTGATGGCTTCTTATCACCTAAATTTAATTCGCGCCTGTCCTTTTTTTTTCTTTTTCTTTTCTTCTTTCTCCCTTTTAGTGAGCCAAATAGTGTCACAGATAGATAGATAGATAGATAGATAGATAGATAATGGACGAATATCAATCGATAGATATAGAAAGAGAACGAGGCGGAAGAGAGAATAAAAGGATATAACATATAGCCTCGTGTATAAGCCGACTTCATGTATAGTTCGACCCCTTAATATTTCTGGATATTGCGTCCAGTATGAAACAGCCTGTCGCCTCTGAGTGTTGACTTCAATGTTCACTTTTATATTTATATTTACGTACGCTATATCTCTGATATTGACCACTTTATCCCATTAATATAGCACACCATAAAAATATATTTCTTAATACATACATATATATATATATATAATAAAACTATAATAAAAATAGATATGTTATTGTGTATATGTGTATCTACGTACGTATTTTGAGCATATAAATAGTAGGTCCTTACTAAATGAAATATTCGTTAATTTTTATATGTTTATGTTAAATTTGTAACCTGTAGGGGATATTCCTTGCTTTGTCAAATTTTCTTGATTGCACATCGCTTCTCTTATAGATGCCTTCGTTTTTAGTTTGCACCCCATCTTTATTTACCCCCCTCTCTCTCTCATTTTATCTCTCCCACCCTCTCATCTTCTGGATTTTAAGATTAGATCGTGTCATAGATAGACATATGGTTGAAAAGCGGTGGTCGGTACTGTATGGATTAGCCCCAAATTTCTCATCGAGTTACATCCAACTATCATAGACCGGTTGGAACGTAACATTATCCAGCTGTTGTGGGCCCACCGCGTGGCCAGGTACTGAGCCGAATGGGGCGAAATTTTGCTGAAGCACGGCGCTCAGCTGGTCTGGAGCAGTTGATGTGTACATGTGTTCGTTTATATATATATATAAGGCACATTTGTGTAATGGGGATATAGTCTTAGATGGCAAATGATCCTCCTCAGGTTTTGAATGCAGAGTTGTCCCATTCCTTCACCGTTCGCTTTTCAATAAATGCCCATTACTCAACCGTGCCTCATCTTACTTATTATAA
>OZ010600.1:12839276-12851776 GCA_963932145.1 Acanthosepion lycidas
TAATCATAATGTTTTTATCTCGTTATTATTATTATTATTGTTGTTGTTGTTGTTGTTGTTGTTGTATTTCCTTTGATTTCCGGTGTCTACTCCTTTCATTCCGTGTCCCAACCAGAGATATAATGTCAGAAATGGCTTCATGAAATTTTAAAGAAATAAAGAGTAAAGAAACAAAACAAAAACAAAAAAAAAACAACAAACAAAAAATAAAACAAAACAAGATCACAAAAGTTTTTCATAGATATAGCCCTTAGCAAGGTGTGGGCTGTACTTGTAAGATCATTTTTTTTTGTATTTCTTTAAGGCATGGGCTACTTGGAACCTCTTCAATGAATCTATTGGAATCTTTACCAAACAATCTGGGTGTTCCAACTACAACTGGAACTGTCGATGTTATTATGCGCCACAATTCAAGATCAAGATCCTTTTATTTTGATAGCTTTATTATATTATTGTTGTTATTATTATTATTATTATTGGTAGTAGTAGTAGTAGTAGTAGTAGTAGTAGTAGTAGTAGTATCCCGCCCCGGTGGAATGAACAAGATGATAAAAGAGTTTCAGAAGATCAATCCTAAACTGTTTCATTAACCAACGGGAAATTTCTTGATGAACAAGATCAACCATTATATTAAGCCCCTTTCATTTGTATCATTTCATGATGGCGATGCTTCATTAATTTTGGACGCGTTCACTACAAGTAGAGCCGTTGTGTTTTTCCAAGAATAGTGATTTGGACGAAGCGATCGGATGAAATCTTGCGAGGTGACCGTCTTTCTCATCAGGATCGTATCCAGTTTTTTGAGCATGAAGATTAGAATAGAAAGTGATTGGTTTCGAAAGATTTCAGATCAAGTTGGGCGACTGCGAGGAGCCTGGTTCGTGTGATTTTCTTTTTTAAGTCTCCCTCAGTCACATCGAGTTGGTTTCCTGTGGATCTCTCCCCTAGTTAGGAGAGTCCCTTTTTATGTGTTCCTAGTTAATGTGTGTAAGTGTCGTTCTCTGCCTGTTCTTGGTTCTTTCTTTGTTTATGACCCAAGTCGAGATTTCTAACCTCCCCAGTTTGTTTTTGGTCCCTGGTTCAGCTTTTTTTCCTTTCCCATGGCCGTATTTATTTTACCCTTTCCCTCTCCCTTAGAGAGAGATCCACTCGTTTTTATCTAAAGTCACAATACAGCAGTCTCTCTCAAATGTTTTTTGAGGTTCTGACGGGTCCAACTAACATCAGTTATTTATATTTGGTGTTCATACCCTTTCCCCATCTTTATGTATCATATACAGATTTTATATGCAAATTAAATTTCTATGTCATAGGGTGCGTTTTTGTAGGTCCCCTGAGAGTATGCGGTAATATGGTATATGGAGGATTGAATAATGATAGATATTTTCTTGTGGTGAATGTGCAAATTGTAATGAGTGGATGGGTCGTGAAACTGATTAGCTAGGTATAAGATGGTAAGTGACGGCCAGGCTCAACCCATTCTCCATTTTTAGGATTTGTAACAACATAAGATGGCACAGATGATACAGTAATGATAGCATACACAGAAAAAAAAATAACAAAATCTCTTACAGACGTTGGCGAAGGAGAGTGAGAAGAAGGGACTAAGCATAAGCTACAAGAAAAAAGAATGCATAGTCATCAGTAAAAGGAAAAGACCGAAATGCGATTTGCAGGTCGAGAACACTAGAATCAAACAGACACTGAAGTTTAAATATCTGGGAAGCGTCTTGACAGAGGACACTAAATGCGACACTGAGATCCTTAGACGTATTGGAATGGCCAAGCTGGGCAGAGTATTGCACGTTTCATCAATGTATTGTTAGGAACAAGAAGACGGACTGCATAGTCGTCAGTAAAAGGATGAGCCCGAACTGCTATCAGAAGGTCGGGAAAACTAGAATCAAGCAGACGCGGAAGTTTAAATATCTGGGAAGCGTCTTAACAGGGAATGGTAAGTGCGACACTGAAATCCGTAGGCGTATTGGGATGGCCAAGGACGCATTCCAGGAGGATTTCTTTGGTAACTAAGAAAAGAATTCTGAGTAGTTACGTGACATTCGTCTTTCATTACGGCAGCGAATGTTGAACGATTTCCTCAAAGATGAAGAAGAGACTCGAAGCGACGGAGATGTGGTTCTACAGAAGGGTGCTGAGGATATCATGGACCGAGCGTGCGAGCAACGATGAGGTCTTAGAGAGGTTGCAAACAAGGAGGAGGCTTATACTTAACATCAGAAAGAGGCAGATGAAGTTTCTGAGATATATAATGAGGAAAGAGGGCTTGGAGAATCTGATACTCACGGGTCGAATAGAGGGAAAGAGAGACAAAGGAAAACAACGCATGACATACTTGGCGGGCTTAAGCAAATGGTTGACAGAACGTGGGAGGAAGGAGAGAGAAGGAACTTTTTGAGAGCTGCAAGAGATAGAGAGAGCTGGAGAGTTATGATCATCCACGTCCTGCAAGGACAGGGCGCACGAAACGAAAAGAAAAAGTCTCAGTCGTATTTTATATGCAATAAGTCTTGACAAGCAACGTTTGTCCAAAGATTCATAATTTTTTTAGATTTATATATTTTTATACTTGAAAAAATTGTCTGTCTATATTTCTGAGATGATGTATTATGTACATTATTTACATTATTCGGGCTGTTGTCCTCATTTTGTCGCCATATTTATTACAATATTTCGGCCGTTCTGAGATAATATGGTCGACAATTTGATCATATTAATCGAAGATTCTGCATTTCGAGTTAGTTGCATCCTTAATTACGTGACAGGATCTGGTTGCAAGACTTTGGTCTTGAACTGCTATCGATAGGCCTGTCTCAGATTTCAACCCGGTTCTCTTCAGCCACTGATGTGTTTTCTGCAGGTTCACATATGCTATTTTCGTTCTTTGTAGGTATTTGCCATGCAACGCTTTGTCCTCCCGAATTTTCTTTTGTGATTTCATTTATACAAGTGGTTTTTCATTCTCTTCTACTCGTTTGGCAAAGACGCTATTAATTTGTTGGTAGGTTTTTGTTGGTAGGATTTCAGGTACGCTACGCTGTTTTTGAAGGATGCAGCTTCTTTTGTGGATGGGGGTGGATTTGGTGTTATTATTATTATTATTATTATTATTATTATTATTATTATTATTATTATTATTATTTCCTTTGATTTCTGACGTTTAAACATTTCTTTCCAGCTCCCGCCCAGAGACCTAAGGTTAGAAATGGCAGCATGACACTTTCCACTGACAAAAAAAAAAAAAGTAAAAAAAATAAATAGATAAAACCCTTCGTAAAGTGTCGGCTGTACTTGTGAGAACAATTTTTCGTATCTCTCTGAGGCATGGACTTCCAGGAATCCCTTCAATTAGTCTACTGGAATCCTTTTCATCCAATCCGAGTGCTCCAACTACAACAGGGATTGTTGATGTTCTCCTGTGTCACATTTTTAAGATTTCTATTTCAAGGCCCTTGTATTTTGATAGCTTTTTGAAGATCTTCAAAGATACATTGCAGTCTGCAGGTACTGCCATATCAATAAGGAAAGACTTTTTTTTTGTTTGTGGTCTTTAATAACAATATCTGGGCGGTTGGCTTTGATTGTTCTGTCAGTGTGTATTGTGTAGTCCCATAGAATTGTAACAGGTCCTATCTCCTTAACCGGGTCTGGGTGGTGTTCATACCAATTTCTTTCAATTTCCTTCCCGTAGAAGTTGCATATTTTCCAGTGCAGATATTGGCCCACTCTGTCATGTCGGATTTTATATTCAGTGGGTGTCATATCGTGCAACCTGACACAAGATGATCAATCGTTTCTGGATATTTATCACAGAATCTGCATTTTGGGCTGACATAATATTTTAGTATATGTGCTTGATAATTCCTAGTTAACAAGTATTGGTCCTGTGCAGCAAGGATAAAACCTTCAGTTTCAGCTTTCAACCCTGTACTACGTAGCCACTGATGCGTACGGGTTTTGTCTACGTCAGCTTGTTTGGTACAGGCAGAGTATTGGCCATGAAGTGGTTTATTATTATTGTTATTATTATTATTATTATTGTTATTATTATTATTATTATTCAAACAAATGCTTTGAATAGGAAAAGAGATGGAAATAGAAAATGATTTTTTTTTTCAATTAGCATTCTTTAGACATTCGTTGTCAGAATAAAAAATATTGATTTGTTATCGACTTAGAAAGGAGAGAGTCCTGTTTATATTATCGATCTGTGTCTAATCGATCCCTGACTTTTACCCAGTTATTGGAAGTCACTTAGCTTGTTATTTACAGATGTTATGTTTGAAACTATCTTAACTTTACAGATATCTACAAAGTTATTTAATTCTGAGAATTTTTAAATTTTTTAATTTTAAGCATTTTATTTTTTAAATTTTACATGGGATTTTTTGGCGGGGAATCACATGCACAACCTTTTTAGGTTCATAATTATTTAAATATTTAATTATTTAAATATTTAATTATTTAAATATTTAATTATTTAAATATTTTAAATAGAGAAAAAATGTATACATACGTTCATTAATATATACTGGTCAAAATCTTAAGACCAGATACAAAATAGTTAGAAATATATAAAATAATGTTGCTTTAATCAAAATATATTTCGGAAACATTTACAGTGAAAATTTTATGCTTTTAACTGATTAATTTAACGAAACATTGAAAAAGTATTTTTTTGGTGGATAGGGTAATAAATATACGGCTAAACCCTATCGAGAATGTTTGGGTGTGGATGGTAAAGGAAGTTTATATATATGGATCGCAATTTGAAACTGTGGATGTTCTTCGTACTGCAGTTTATGCATCCTAGGCGAACATCTCAAGCACCCGTCATGCAGAAGTTAATAATGGGTATGCCCAAAGCGAATGTTCCAAGTAATTCGAAAAAATGGAGGATATACTGAATATTAAATTATCCCTATGACTTATTTGTTCTGTATTTTATCTTTTTGTTTACATGTTCTTATCATTATGAAAAATCCAAAATACTTTTTCAAATTTTGTTTAAATTAATCAATTAAAAGCTTAAAATTTTCACTTGTTCTTTGATAAACTTTTCTTTCTATGTGCCGTATACTTTGAGGACGTAGGCGATCATGGCTCACCACTCCTTTCTATCCTTTCCAGATATCAACAAATTCCTTCCGTCTACTACCTCCCTCAGTCCAGGTTCAGTCAAGGACATGCTTAAGCCCGCTAGGTATGTAATGCGTTGTTTTTACGTTGTCTCTCTTTCTCTCTATTGGATCAGTGAGTATCAGATTCTCCTGGCCTTCCTTCCTCATTATCTGTTCCAGGAACTCCAGCAGCCTGTTCCTGATATTAAATATAAGTCTTCTGGTTGTTTGCATCCTCTCTAAGACGTCATCGTTGCGCACATGCTCGGTCCATGATATCCTTCTATTGAATCACATCTCCGTCGTCTCGAGTCTCTTCTTCATCTTTGAGGAAATCGTTCAAAAGGGCAGATGTCACGTAAAAGCTCAATATTCTTGTCTTGTCTTCACTACCAAAGAAATCCTCCCGTTTCGCAATACTCTGCCCAGCTTTTGGAATGCGTCTTTGGCCATCCCAAAACGTCTGTGGATCTCAGTGTCGTATTTAGCGTCCCCTATCAGAACGCTTTGCAGATATTTAAACTTCCGAGCCCTTCGCAAATATATTTCGATTAAAGTAACAGAATTTTATATTTTTTAACCCTTTTGTATATGGTCTAATGATTTTGACCAGGAGTCAGTCTATCTATCTATCTATCTATCTATCTATCTATCTATCTATCTCAGTCTCTACCTTATCTATCTATCTATCTATCTATCTATCCTATCTATCTCAGTCTATACTTTATCTATCTATCTATCTATATATCTATCTATCTATCTCAATCTCTACGTCATCTATCTATCTGGCTATCTATCTATCTATCTATCTATCTATCTATCTATCTATCTATCTATATATATATATATATATATATATATATATATATCAATCTCTACCTTATCTATCTATCTATCTATCTATCTATCTATCTCAGTCTCGACCTTATCTATCTATCTATCTATCTATCTATCTATCTCAGTCTCGACCTTATCTATCTATCTATCTATCTCAGTCTCGACTTTATCTATCTATCTATGTATTAACGCATATAATTTTGTAACGAGACCTGCCACCTCAAAAAAGATTTCTCGCACAAAAGATTTAGGACTAATAACAACATGTCGTACTTTCCATATTAACAGGATCCACACTTCTAAAACGATAAAAAAATATTAATATTTTCAGATTCTGAGAAGTGTTGCGACTTATCTAATCTCAAATGAATGCTAATCGAGATAATTATTTTCAAATATTTTCTCAAAAATAGTTCCACATGTGTGAAGTGCCAGAGAATGAGCTGCTTGCACAGAACATACGGTTATATCTGGCAAATTCAACTGTAAAATGATGAGACCTAACTGCCAACCTAGTATTATGTTTAAATTTGTGTAGAGTAGGCACCAAAGAGAAAAGCTTATCAGAGCTCTTACCATAAAAACATACTTTTAGGGACGTTATGTTACGGCAGTGTGTGAGTTATTGAAACCGAGATATTAGCTGAAAATCAATAACTTCCTTTTTTTCATCGATCTTCATACTGTCCTCAGTTCTTGATTGGTATCTGTGCTGATGACACAGCAATTTTTCTTCTGTTTTTATAAGAAGTCTGATACGTTTGATGAGGTAAAATTGAAAAGAGATCTCAAAAAAGACCTTCAGTCTGTTGTTAACTGGGGCAAGGAATTGAAAATGCGCTCTTTTAATTCTCTTAAAGAATCATTTTTTACTTTCCATTAGTATGGCTGATGCTAACCTTCAGCAGAAAAACTCATCGCGCTTTTCTCGGACGAGCGTTTTTCTCAGATATGAAGTGGAAAGATTATAGTGAAACAATTGCTAGGTCCGTTGCTAGGTCAGTTGGTTCCATGTGTCGGGCTAGACAATCTATCTGATATAATGGAATATGCGTACACCCGTGTTCCCCCTCGCTGGAATATGATTGGCTGGTGTCCGTCATAAATACCGACGGACGTGTAGGTACGAGAGACAAAGAGCCTTAGTCTGAGAGCTAAGTCTATAACGACGCCCATTGGACTAAGCCATTGATCTACACTTACCTGCGACTACGACGCGTAGCAATCAATTACTGCTACCGTATTTTACTTGGATATAGTAGCCAAAACCACTTCGCTACTTCGTTCAAATATATCCCTTTCCGGGACATATCACTATCTTACATATTTAGAAGTCTACCATTCGTTCTTGCGTTGAATATTGTTGCCACATCTGCTCTAGTGCTCCTGCCGTATATTTAGAGATTCGTGATAAAATCCAATGAAGAATCTTCAATGTTATTGGTAGTCACCTGGAATCTCGGTTTCATTTCCTTTCCTTCCCCATAATACAGCTGATCTGTGCCTTTTCTATGACAGTTCTTCAGATGAACGTTCCTTTATAGTACCTATAATTTATGAATTTAAGCGCAGTTCTAGATTGGCGGTCAGGTCTCATCATTTTACAGTTGAAATGTCTAGATGCAACCGTAAATTCTATACTAACAGTTTCTTCTATCAAACTTCTTGCTTGTGGAACTCTTTTCCGGCTTTTTGCTTTCCAGTCAACATTGATCTTCAAAAATTTAAATTCAGTGTCAATCGTCATCTTCTTTTTTCTTAATTCTTGTTATTTTATTGTTCTGTCTCCTTAATAATAGTTTCTAACACCCAGTAACTTTTTGCGTCTTAGTGGCTTTATTGCCATGATCGGGGTTAAATAATTAAAAGAAAACTACTTCTTTATTACAGAACGGATTCTCGAGTTGATGCCTTCCCGGTCATAAAAATCTTAATTTTTGAAAGTTTAGGGTCAATCGTGATCGGCATCTTCATATGACATTCAGCAACCTGTAGGTTGGCTTGCGGGTCCGACCTCTGAAGGTCTGTCCGGACTTGTGGAACTAAGAAGTATCATCCGCCTGAACATCTGACATGAAAATCGGAACAGAGTAACGAGAAGCTAAGAACGTTTCGTCGCCGGGAAAAGAGAGTTGTATGGTTGAAAACATTTCATCACTCACAAGGCAGCAAGCCTGGAAAGTGGAAGTAAGGGTAGTTCTCCCACAGATACGTTAAAAGCCGTCTATTTTTATTTTTATTTATTTATTTATTTTTTTTGGTCACTTCTGACTGATTTAAAGATGGAGTACCTCTTTATAAAGACGCACAAGGATCAGGCATTTTTTTCAGTCATCTTCAGTAATCGATTGTATATATGAGTTCCACCTGAGATTTGGAGTGAGCTCAAGGTATATGAGTCTCATTGCCTGAACAAGCGTTCATCATAACAGGAGAAAACTCAGTACTTTCTCTGTGATGGAGGTAGTTCATTTTGAGAATTTTACTGCACCCCCTGCTAAACACGTTAGGTTATGGCGAATATGTGATTCGTTTTCTATTGTTCAATGTCAGTAATGTTGGTTAATTTCATATCAGCCGAAAGTGAAAGTGAAAGTGAAAGTAAAAGTGAAATTCTTCATAAAGGTGGGTCAGGGCATACGGTCAATTTAAGTTTCAAGAAAATCAATAACCTGATACTGAAGGTAGATTTTAATAAGCTAGTTAACCGAAGGGAGAAAATAGAAAGCGAACAGAAAAGAAAAATCAAAGATATGATCGATTGAGCTGAAGACATCGATCGATGTATGGACGTCGTTGATGTAAAATTTGTTGGAATTGAGTCAAAGGAGTTTGGAAGAAGAGTCAGATATTATACACACACACACACACACACATATATACACAAAACAAAGAAAAGCACAGACAGATTAACATTAAAACAGAAAAGAAGCGGAAGAAAGTGGCAAGGTTATAGAACTTAGGGATTGGGGGAAATACGCGTATTAGAAGAGCAGATATGAAGAAAAAAACGCAAAACGTAAATAAATACAAAGATTATCAGGTTCGATTAATAGATAGGTATGTATAGAACAGCCTATCATTAGGAACAGAGAACTAGACTAAAGTTAAGTACAGATATAGTTTACTCTAGATGTCAAAAAATCAGACAAATGTCCGTAGTTAAAAGAAAGAAAAATGTGAGGCCTTGTGTTGTCATGATGCAAGATGACTCCTTCTGACTGATGACCCCTGCGGATGTTCTTTATGTCTTTCTTGACCTGCCTCAGTAGTTGGCACTAATTACAGTGCTTCCTTTCTCAAGGAATGAAATGGTGATTGGGCCTTGCATATCCCAAAAAACGGTGAGCATCACCTTCCTCGTGGACCGCTGGAACTTGAACTTCTTCGCTGGAGAGCCTACGTGCTTCCACTCCATGGACTGCCGTTTGGACTCAGGCTCATAGTGCCAAACCCATGTCTCGTCACATGTGACCACCTTCTTCAGAAACTCATCACCATCCTTCTCATAGCGGGAGAGATATTGCTGGGACAACACGACCCTCCTCTGTTTGTGCTCTGCGGTAAGCATCTTTGGCACCCACCGGCAGCTGAACTTCGAGTAGCCAAGGTCATCATGGACAATTTTGTGTGCTGTCCCAACAAATAAGCTCAAAGTCCTTGCAATGTCATCCACTGTGACCCTTCTGTCAGACTGATTGACTGAATCGATCACCTCAGGAAACCTCACTTCAGTAGGCCTCCCAGGCCCGTCTTTATCCTCAACACTGCTCCGCCCTTCTTTAAACAATTTAGCCAACTTGTAGACATATTTTTGGCTGAAACATATGACACCATACACAGTTGCCATTCTCCTATGAATTTCAACTAGTTTGCACCCTTCAGTAACCAAAGACTTGATAACTGAACGCTGTTCAATCCTGGAGCATGCTTCTTGGTCGGCCATTTTTGTTAATCGCCAAAACTCTCAATTTTTTTTTTTAATCTGAAAAAGAAATTAAATCCATGTGAAAAAGAAGTAAAACAAAAAAAAATTGAAAAAGTAAGCTTCTATCTGTATTAGAAGTCCTTATACCGAAAAAATCACCTTATTTATTGAATGACCCTCGTATATTTCATTAAATAAGAGAAATATAACTCTATTAGGGAGCTGATGTATATCAAACATATGTCTCGTAATATCAATCTGATAATATTTAACAGTGACAATACAGTGTTAAAATATTTTTAAATAGAAAGATACTTACACGAAGTCCATCTGCGTGCACTACTTGAAGGCTTCGTATAAACGCTCCTATTCAAATGAAAGGAAAAATAAATTACAAAGTAACAGTCAAGACATGAAGGAAAAAGAGCGACGCCAAAGACAAAACACCATTGAAAATGGCTATAGAGGTGGCCGAAAACGTTTGGAAAAATAAAAAAAATTACTAATGATTTTTGTAATTATTTACGTCAACAAAACGGAAAAAACCGAATGGATATTGGGAAAACTTAGAAAATTAATTAAATATTCCTCGGCGGGCATATTTAATGAAAGATGTTTAAGAGAAAGTTTGCTGTCCACATCAGCATTAATATATATATATATATATATATATATATATATATATATATATATATATATATATATATATATATATATATATATATATAAACATTTAATAATATAAACCTTTAATAAATAAAAGGAAAAAAAACTGAAAATTTAATAAAGTCATAATATAGTAGGATGGAAAATACATAAAAAGTAATAAACAAACTATATATATATATATATATATATATATATATATATATATATATATATATATATATATATATATATATATATATATATATATACTACATAATACAGAAATCCAAAATTATCTCTTGAGTATAAACTATTTCATCTAGTATATTGAGCTACTTTTGTAGATCAGTTATATTTTATATTATCAGGACCCACTGGGATTATAAACTAACGAATTTATTACCTATACTCTCTCTCTCTCTCTCTCTCTCTCTCTCTATATATATATATATATATATATATATATATATACATATATGTCTCTGTGTGTGTGTTTGTGTGTGTATGTGTTAGATGTTTTTAAGGGGATCAAAAATTGATATTAATCGTTAAGTAATTTTTTATATAATATTATCAATACACTATTTTACATATTATTTTAATATTTTTAATATTAAAATAATATTAAATAATATAATAATAATTGTATAATAACAATTACTAATAATTATTATATTATTAATAATCATATAATAATAACACGCACACACACAAACACGCACACACACACTCACACACACACACACACACAAACACACACACACACAGACACATATATATATATATATATATATATATATATATATATATATATATATATATATATGGGTAAAAGGGTAAAAATACGCGGGAAAGTAATCCAAGTGAATCCTAATAATATATTAAAACTGATCAACAATGAGAGCTATATATATTATTACTGAGCATATAAATGAATTATATATAAATTAAATTGTACCCCATTTAGATGGCCATTTCTAAATGGCCATTTATACAGATTACAATTGAATTCCATTCATATGTAATTCATATACGTATATATATATATATATATATATATATATATATATATATATGTGTGTGTGTGTGTGTGTGTGCGTGTGCGTGTATGTATGTATGTATTTATAGTTATAGATGTGTGCGTATATATATTGATATAATAGGAAAGTACTGTAAGATTGTTGATCTGAAGTTCGTTAGTAGTTTTGTTTTTATTTTTAAATACAGTTACTCGGTAGAGAAGTAGAAGCCTAGATTTAAAAATATTTTTTTTTATTTCTTAAATATGATTCCTTCACATGGAATCATATTTTTATAAAAATAATTTAAAATTGTTATATATATATATATATATATATATATATATATATATATATATATATATATATTACGGTGACGCAAATTTTCTATTTTGGCTGCAATCACTCTGAAAGGAAATGTACTGCGATTAAGCTTCTTTATTCATTTATTTTTTTTTATGTTAGTCGTATTCTGGACATAAAGTTGGTAAAAAATTACAAATTTTATACATATCTGAACAGTTTCGGCTATTCTATTAGCCATTATCAAGGATTTTCTTTAAATTAATATATATATATATATATATTTTGACGTATGTGTGTCTTTCAGTACAATTCTTATGTTTCTGTTTTGAAAGAGACATCAATCATGCACGGGATTAGCAACCAAAGCCGCACGAAGTGCATACTGATGTATTAGCCCAAGATTTCGTGTTAATTCTTAATTCTCTCAGATGCTTGAGACAGTCCTTTTCAAAACTACTTTTACCTCGATAGCTGGTGTTTCTTCAGTTTGCTTTAAGTATATGTTTATAACAAAAAGTATTATCAATATTTACCTGCCTGAATGTCCCCGAAACGTCATAGAAAATATGTGTTCTACGACAGGAATCGAAACTGTATCCGTCATGTAGCCTGATGATCTATGCC
>OZ010600.1:12854276-12876776 GCA_963932145.1 Acanthosepion lycidas
CTTTTTTAATTTTTTTTGCTATTACTAGGAAAGTATATCTAAAAATATTTTTAGTAAAAATTATAAGTTAATTAGGGTCCATTTTGCTATGTAAATTCATTGCATATTGATCCCTCTGTGACAAAAAAAAATGGTTATACGACGCGATTAAAAAAATGTAAACAAATGTCTAAAATAGTTTTAATTTTAATCTGTAAGTCTTAATATGTATTTTATTTTATTTTCCATATATTACTGTCGATTACATCTGTTTGCGAATTTATTTTTATTTTTTTTATTTTTTTAGAATTTCGGAAATCAACTTATATCGGCATATTTTTCTACAAGCAATGCGTATAACTTTCAGAATTTACATTAAATTTTACTCCCTCTGTTATTCCTTTAGCCAATGGGGTCCTGGGTTCTCAACCGAACGCAGACCTTACACTCTCGTCTGTGATGTAAGAGTGACTGCACACGTTCTGTGTAGAGCTGTTGGTCATATATTCTACTGTGAAACAGTTTATTTTTTTATTTTTTTCATGCATGCAGCCAATCCCACTAGTATTCAGAACTTGGGGTCAAAACTCAAAACGGCTCGGTTTGGGACCATCACCACCGGCTGGATTCATCTCGGGTTGATTCTGAACCTGGCCTTCTTTTGTGTACGGCATGATGTGAAAATGTGTGTAAAATCTTTTTCCGGTATAACATCACATAATTCATTTTA
This sequence comes from Acanthosepion lycidas, assembly GCA_963932145.1. Taxonomy (NCBI): domain Eukaryota; kingdom Metazoa; phylum Mollusca; class Cephalopoda; order Sepiida; family Sepiidae; genus Acanthosepion; species Acanthosepion lycidas. Next base: position 12,854,986 of record OZ010600.1, read on the forward strand.
TTGATTTCTGTGTTCTTTTGCGTTTCTGAATTTGCTTTCATGTGTTCCGCATATTTATATGTTTTCTCGAGGACCTTTTATCATGACTCTTTTTTTATTTAAATAAATTGTGCATTCAGATCTACAGATGTGTTGGTGACTTCGGAGAGATTGAGAAAAAAATCATTTTCAGTTCAATCCCAGCTGCAGAGAAGCATCCGTTTAGTTAAGTCCAAATTATCATTTATAAACACACAATATTTTACGAGTTTTCTTGGTCGATTACATCTGCCTACGAAACGTATCTTAACGTAAACAATGAAAACATATGAAATGGTTTTAAATGGAATGGCACGTCAGATCAAATGACGGTTCGATTCCTGTCGGAGAACACATAATTACTACGAAATTCCACTAGCATTCAGGCCGGTAAATGGAATTAATACAGTTTAATTAAAAACAGCACCTCCACGTACATAAATTGTATCAATAAAAATAACGTATAAACAGAAAATTTATTAAATAATTGTTGGACTTAAATCATTTCCATTTGTTATAATTTATTTCACCAGAGAATTTCAAAGGTGAAACGAAAAAGTGAAAGTGAAGTCTGAAGATCTCTGGTGAAATAAATTATAACAAATGGAGCCTTAAAGTAGTCTGTTTTTCTTTAAATTAAATTATTCGCTCTGACTTAACATTGAAGTTTCAGGATTTCATCCTACTTGGGATTATCCATACGGATTACCAAGATTTTCGTTACATATATATATATGAAGAAAAATATACGGAAAAAACAAACAAAAATCCTAATATGCAATTATGCTGTTTTAATGTTAATATAATGTCAACGTCGGACGTTTCGGTCTAGCAGACCATCTTCAGGACATATTCATAAAACATAATTAACATTAGACTATATTTAATTCAACATGAAAAGACGATGGACATAAGAGTAAGACTAATCAAAACAGACAACTGAAATTTTTCAAGATCAGCGTTCCGTTTCAATATGATCACGTCGGCGTCACGTGGGCGATGTTGTGAAAACGTATTCCTAAAATATAGTATTTTGAATGAAAAATGAAAAGAATTTTATTTTAATCTAAAACTTAGATGTACGTTTGTGGAGCATTAATCTTGCTAGAAAAGGGGAAATATTAAAGAAGCCAGGTCTAGTATTCACCGTGCGTGAGATAGATATTATCTCTGTCTCATAAATCCGTCTAAGATTTTTATTATGAATATATTTCAAAATCTTCGCAGAATCAAAATCGAAATTATGATCAGATTTAGTTGTGTGTACAACTAAAGCATTGTTTAAATTACCGAGGCGAATATCTCGTTTATGCTCGAAAACACGAGATTTTACGAACCTACATGTTTCAACCACATATTTTAAGTCACAGTTAAGTAAATATATATATATATATATATATATATATATATATATATATATATATGTGTGTGTGTGTGTGTGTGTGTGTGTGTGTGTGTGTGTTGTTTATACTTTATTTTTATAGATACAAATATTTAAATAAATTCTCTGTTTATATTAAACAGTATTAACAACATTTACCGGCCTGAATATCCGTACCTTAAAGAAAACAAATGCCATAATATATTCTGAGATGGACAAATTCCGACAATTATTCTTAACTTTTGTTTATTTTTATAGCTACAAAAATAACGTATAAAAAAATATATTAAAATGATTATCAGACGTCGTCTATTTCATAATATATATATATATATATATGTATATATTGCTGAGCATGTAATAAATAGCAGGAATTGTTTGTTTGATTTTAGTGGTGACCGTTTTTTGATTTTATCTAGGTCCCACTCGTATCACCTCAAGGTTCTAGAGTCCTAATATATCAGATCCCGTGGGTCTTCACTTTGTAAACACAGGGAATACTTACTGGGTCTGAATGTTATTGGACTCTAGTTTTCTTGAAATTCATTTTTCCCCTCCATTCTTTATATTAATTTAATTTACAGGCTTATATATTTTTATATCCCAAAAAATAAATAATCTTGATAAATCCTGGGACGTATCCGGTTGTTCTTTTTTATCTTTTTAAAAATGTCATATAAATTTTGCTTATTCCTCGCTATCGTTAAATTTTGTACCATAAAAAAACTATTTAAATACATATATATATATATATATATATATATATATATATATATATATATATATATATATATGTGTGTGTGTGTGTGTGTGTGTATGTGTGTGTGTGTGTATTTCTTACAAACAGAGCCATGTGCATTAGACATATATTAGTTGATAACAATGATACTCAGACATACACACAGCAAAAAGAACCTTCAGATATTGGAGGCAATCTACATTAAATCAAAGCAACACACACTCAACAAAATTGCATTTCAAACTAAAAACATCATCCGTCATGAGTATGAAGATAAACTACATCCGCGTCCAGGGTAAGACAATAAACTACGTTCAACAGCAAGGCCTCTGATCAGGAGGTTTTGAGGAGCGTGGAACCACATCTTAATTGCTGGTGTTACTGGGTCCACCCTGACCCGGGGTGGTAGCACCTGTTAGGGTCCCAGCTGTGGGCAATTAGTATATCCGGAACTGGGGTAAAAACATACGAAAGTTTAAAAATAGATTTTAACACCAGAAATACTTGCTAAAAATTATTATCAGCAATCAATTCTTGAAGAAAAAAGCTATTACCAGAAATACAGTTTGTAAAAAACACATTACCAACAATAAGTTTTTGAAAAGAATGTATATATGTATATTACCAGCTATACATTTTTGACAAAAAAAATATTACCAGCAATATTTTTGAAGCAAATATTATTACCAGAAATAGATTTTTGACAAACAAAATATTACCAGTAATAAAAATTTTGTCGGCATTAAATAACCCATTGAGGTTGATATGCCGTAAATAAAACCAAACCAAAGCAATATATACTGAGATAGATAGATACATAGATAGATAGATAGAAAGATAGATAGATAGATAAGGTAGAGATTGAGATAGATAGATAGATAGATAGATAGATAGATAAAAAATATTACCAGCAATAAAATTTATGTCGGCAATAAATAAACCATTGAGGTTGATATGCCGTAAAACAAACCAAACCAAACCAAACCAAACTAACAGCAAATTACATTGCATCTAGACGAAGAAAAGTTCCGAACTAAACGTAAATAGATAGAAAAAAACCTTCTCTTGAACCAAACTTCTACATTGATATGCAACCCATAGCTGTATATATATATATATATATATATATATATATATATATATATATATATATATATATATATATATATATATCCACTGTAATACTTCGGTTTATCGCGTGATATGACGTCATAGAACCGCATCTTATCGTCGCATAGCAATCTTCTATGTCAAAATAACAAATTATTACCTTTGACATTTATCTTTGTTTCATGTCTGTAAACACCAATCTGTGGATGGCTCATGTGACCCGAAAGCTTAAGACCAATTTAATTAAAAAAAAATTATCCAAATGTTGGACAAATTTTGTCTTTATTATCACCCGAAATTAAAGAAAACATTTCAACATTAGGACGGCTCATGATCAGACTTAATAAACATTCGTTGCCTGTTTTTTTAATATATATATATATATATATATATATATATATATATATATATATATAACTATTTATTTAAAAATATGATTCCATCGCTACATAAGAGTTCGCATGTTTCACAACAAGAGCCGAAAACTTCAATATAATTATTTTTAAATAAATAATTATATTTATGCTCTACTTTTGTATTGAGCACTATTTTTTTTTAATAATAACAAAAATACTAAAGAACTTTGGATTAATTACCTAACGAGTTCTTTCCTATTTTCAATATATTTTTACACACACACACACACACACATATATATATATATATATATATATATATATATATATATATTACACAACATGAATTCTTGTTATATACAAAATTTGATCAATTGCCTTGAGAGCAACCATATCAAAAATATTTGCTTTTTTCATGATCTCTTCGTTATATTTTCCTAAAGGAAGTATAAAGCTTTTAAAACAGGTGTTCTCAACCAGCAGTAGGGTGAATTGCCCCAGGTGGGGGGATTTCTGGGTTTCAAGGGGGAGAGGGAAAAATCTTACTTTTTCACAAGTTTCTGATTGACTATAATGTTTAGAATTTTTACAGACATCTGGCGCAGTAACGCTGTTCCCTTAATTCCATAGAGCAGTCTGAAGATTTACTAACACACACAAACACACACAAACACAGACGCACACACACACATATATATATAAATATATATATATATATATATATATATATATATATATATATATATATATATATATATATATATATATATATACAGCTGTAGGTTGCATATCAATGTAGAAGTTTGGTTCTATTTACGTTTAGTTCGGAACATTTCTTCGTTTTGGATATATATAAATAAATTCCTGAATTTCAGGTTTAGATATAAAAGAAAAAACAGGCAACACGAATTACCTCGTGAAGTCGGGGACACTTACACCATTCTAGAAAATGAAAAAAAAAAAACAAACAAAAAAAAAACGATGAAATAGCACAATGGCTTTTACAACGGCTAACGTTAGACACAATACTCGAACAGCACCGGAATTAATTGGAACCAAGAAAATATTCCAAAAGTTACAAAAAATATCTAAGAATGAAGTTTCATTGGTCTTTAACCAAATTTTTATAAACGAAAAACTGCTTCCCACATACACCCAATAGACAGATAGGTATATAGATAGATATGAAGAGAAGGTGATAGATAGATAGATACTGACCAAGATAGATAGATATGAACTGAAGAGAATAGATAGATAGATAGATAGATAGATAGATAGATAGATAGATATGAAAAGCCCAAGACAGACAGCCTGACAGATAGATAGATAGATAGATAGATAGATAGATAGATAGATATGAAAAGCCCAATACAGAAAGGCTGACAGATAGATAGATAGATAGATAGATAGATAGATAGATAGATAGATATGAACAGACCAAGTCAGACAGGCAGACAGGCTGACAGATAGATAGATAGATAGATAGATAGATAGATAGATAGATTATTGAAATGTGATCGGTAAAGAGAAGAGGCTTTTAAATGTTCTATAGTTTAATCCTGTTTCGATGAGAGTCGCATTGATAGCTTTCGTCACCATATATATAATTATCAGTCCTTCTCAATATATATATATATATATATATATATATGTCGATAAGAGACGATAGAATACCTAAGGTTCAATGTATTGCCAGTTTGACAGTGGGCAAAGGTCTGTTGAACAGCTGTGGGACAGGTATATAAACAAGCTAAAGATTAACTCAGGTGTCAATGTGCTTCATACTAACTTCGAGAAAGTTGACCTGGATAGAAACAACTGGAGGTATTTGTGCCAGAGTTGTATAAAAAAAAAATTCGAAATTAGTCGTATTGATCGGCTAAGTGACGAATGGCAACGGCGAAAAGCGTCAGCAAATATGCATCTGGTTATATATCCCGTGATTCTCGCTGTTGCACAATATGTGGACTTGTATACAGGTCACTTGTGGGACTGAATTGTTACATAGGACACAAGCATAAAAACTGAATGAGACTGTGAGATCCTCGTACGTCTAAAAGCCGGGAGAATCCAGCACACACACCCAAATATATATACATACATACAGTGTAACCCGGATTTAAGAGAGTTGTCGGGACCGGAGAAGAAGTCTCTTATATCCGAGTTTCTCTTATATCCGAGTTTCTCTTATATCCGAGTTTGGTCTATTTTATATACATTAACACAGGCTCTAATTTGGGACCAGAGAAAATCTCTCTTATATCCGGGTATCTCTTATATCTGGGTTTCTTATATCCGGGTTACACTGTATATATATATATATATATATATATATATATATATATATATATATATATATATATACAAGTATATAATTGGTGTATACGGAATGAATTCCAATAACCAACAATTACTATTCTTAAAAGAGTGCTCAATACAAAGTAGAGCAGATATAATTATTTAAAAAAAAGATTTTATAACATAAATATGTTATAAAATCACTACAACAATAGCCAGTATGTTTCAACACACCCGGTGTCTTATCAAGTGATGATGTTGATACAAAATGGCTATTTTCGTAGTGATTTTAAATAATTATATATATATATATATATATATATATATTGGCAGTATGCCATTATTCAGGAATTGTTAATAACTACGGAACGTTTCCGTTTAATAATCTTTTTTCTTTTTTATTGTTGTTTTCTTACAAAATACTAATGAACAATATCAAAATCCTCTACAAAAACAAATGCAAAAAACGATTACAATTTCTTGAAGCCCGCATAATTAAAAAAAAAACGACATAAATAAATTCACATTTAATACAAGCAGAAACATCTATTTAATAACTAATCCTCCAAATAAAAAACACTAACCCCCTCCCAGTTGCTAATGAACTAATCCAATAACACTGCCCAAATATCCAAGATATAAAATAATAAAAAAAACTAATTTAAACAAAACCATAAAGACAGGGTGACGGTTGATGATAACGGGAAAAAAAACTTGCAAGAAACCAAGAAAAAAAACAGAAATAAAGATTATTAAACGGAAAAGTTCGTAGACTTTAAAAACACATACCTCAATATATATATATATATATATATATATATATATATATATATATATATATATATATATATATATGTAGCTTATAATAAACTAGGTAATGCGTATGGGTAAACCTAAGGAGGATAAAATCCAGAGAGCTCAATGTAAATCCAGAGCAAATAATTTAAATAAAACAAACCACTTTAAGGTTCCATGTAATAAATTATTTCACCACGGACCTTTTAAAAGGACTGCGGATCATCAGACTTTGCTTCCCAAAAAAAAATCAAAAGAAAATTTACATATTTTTGACGGGCCGTATTAAACATATGTAAATTAACGAAGTGAGGAAGTGAGGGGGGAGAGATAAGACATGAGTGAGTTAGCAGATATTGACACATTTAAACGGTTAACTTAACGCAAGTTATATATTGATGTCGAAGAGGTAGAGAAGAAAAAACTCATAGAGAGAAAAAAGAGAAGGAAGTTAAGAGAGAAGAGAACAGATGATAAGATGAAACCTTAAAGTGGTCTGTTTTTATTTAATATATATATATATGTGAAAATATTGTAGAAAATAGGAAAGAAACTGGTTTGGTAAATAATCCAAAGTTCCTTAGTATTTTTGTAATTATTTTTTTGAAACATGAGACCTCTTATGTAGCGTGTTGGAATCATATTTTTAAATAAATAATTATATATATATATATATAATATTAGTGGTAAATATACACATGTATATGCAAAATATATAAATATATATTCATACATGCATACACATGCATATATATTTTTTTAATAAAAAAAACCAAGAGGATAGAATCCAGGTAGAACTCAATGTACAGGACTGATTAAGGATATAATAATATATGAGTGTATATTAGATATTAATAAGGATATAATAATTTATTAGTATATATTAGTAAGGATATAATAATATATTACTATATATTAGTAAGGATATAATATTATATTAGTATATATTAATATAACATTAATATATTAGTATATAATAATATATTAGTATACAGTGTAACCCGGATATAAGAGAGTTGTCGGGATCGGAGAAGATGTATCTTATATTCAGGTTTCTCTTATATCCGAGTTTGGTCTATTTTGTTTAGGTAAGTATGGCTCGAATTTGGGACAAGAGAAAATCTCTCATATATCCGTGTTTCTTATATCCGGGTCTCTTATATCCGGGGTAAACTGTATATAATAATATATTATATAATAATATATTAGTATATATTATTAAGGATATAATAATATATTAGTATATATTAATATAATATTAATATATTAGTATATAATAATATATTAGTATATATAATAATATTATATAATAATATATTAGTATATATTAGTAAGGATATAATAATATATTAGTATATAATAATATATTAGTATATATAATATAATAATATATTATATAATAATATATAAGTATATATTAGTAAGGATATATAATATATTAGTATATATTAGATATTAGTGTTTAAGCCTTTATATATATATATATATATATATATATATATATATATATATATATATATATATATATATATATATATATGTGTGTAACAATCTGAATTAAGATACCATTATGTAAATGATCATTTTCATTTTGTAAAATTGAAATTTACAGGATTTTTCAAACAGTCAATGGATGATAAATGTTTGAAATAAAGTAAAAAAAACAAAAAAACAAAAAAACTGTCATGAGGGTGTAAATAAAAGAAATAAAAACGCTGGGGGAGAAAATGAAAAACAGAAAAGAAGAGAAGGTGGTAAAAAAAAAAACAGGAAGTGGTGTAAGTCTTGATATGAGTGGTGGTCAGAGGGGAAATAAAGAGAGAAAGAGAAGGAAAAGAGATAAAGAGATGACCTATTTGAAATAACTAGTAGAATAGATCAAATGGACCTTCAGAAATTAATGAAAAAAAGCAAAAACAAATCTTACATAAAATAGTAAGAGATAAACCCCAAAATATGCAAGGGAGATAATTCAGTATTAATGAGTATTAAATTAACAAATATTTAAGAAAATACTATTAAGTGTGATATATAAAAAAAAAATATTAGGTTCGTGCAAAAATAATAATGACGTTTTTTGACTTTAAAAAATACGTCAAAAAACGACATTATAACGTCATTATTTTTGCACCAACCTAATAAAAAGTGAGGTCGTGGAGATAAATATCATAGGATGAATACGTCCAAATTAACATATATCAAATTAAATTTATATTAATTAATAACCATCCGCAATAAAAAAAAAAAAATTATATTTGAAATTTGATATATAATAAAAAATTCCTTAAAATTGGAGAAAATTAATGAAACGTGCCTAAAGATTTTAAAAGATGACTATATAATCAATAGATAATATAATATCAAAAATAAACAATATTTAAATATATTAATTAATTAATTAATAGTAACAAAAAACAAATAAATATAAAATATTACAAAAAAAACTTAGCTGAATTTAAAATATTAACACAAGAACAAAAATGAAACCCAAAATATATAAAAACTCCTTAAAAGATAAATATTTAAATTCCACTTCATCGAACCTCATAATACAATACATGTTAATAAAAACACTTCAATATTACATATCAATTAACACTTCAATACTACATATCAATATTATATATTAACATATGCACCACATAATAAGAATATATATATATATATATATATATATATATATATATATATATATATATATATATATATATATATATATATATATATATATATATATATATACAAGTATTTAAGTAAATGGACAAAGTCCGACAATTTATTTATTAAAGACATTTTTATGTTTAACGTTCTTTTTATAGATACAAGTATTTAAGTAAATGCTCTGTTTATAATAAACAGTATTAAATAACATTTACCGGCCTGAATGTCCGAGAAATTTTCATAGAAAATATTCGTCCTTTGACAGGATTCGAACCTGCATCCTATACGGAACCGCCATGTATGACGTCATTTGTTTACATTTGATACGCCATGAGCAGTTATGAATGTACAAGATTCCTGGAAGATTGAAGTTTATAAGCAGTAAATTCGACCATGCCAACCGAATGCTCCTTTGTGGCCTATTCGGCTAAGTGGCGTTTCCGTATAGTATGCAGGTTCGAATCCTGTCAAAGGACGAATATTTTCTATGAAAATTTCTCAGACATTCAGGCCGGTAAATGTTATTTAATACTGTTTATTATAAACAGAGCATTTACTTAAATACTTGTATCTATAAAGAGAACGTTAAACATAAAAAATTTCTAATATATATATATATATATATATATATATATATATATATATATATATAAGCGTTTCATCCCAAGCAAGGCGAGAAGCCACTAGGACGCAAGGAGTTACAGAGAAATTTGGTGCAAGATCAGATAGGAATGATAGAAGAAAGGATGAGGAGAAGGGTAGTGGATAGATCAAGGCAACTGGACATGTTGATTGACATTACATTTGAATAGTTGGAGATTAAGGCTCTCAGGGAAACTGGAATAGGGAAGAGAGTTCCACAGGAGAGAGGTGCGAGACATGAAGCTATTGGAGTAGAAGAGACGGCTACATTTAGGAGTTTCGACAGTGAAAGGGTGGGAGCGGGATGCCAGCCTCGTATGGCGCTTGAATTCATGAAGTCTGGGAACCAGCGAATGCAGCTCCTCGGGGCAATTGCCATGAAAGTATTTGTAAAAATGACAGAGAGAGGCGACGGCCCGTCTGTGAGAGAACGACTGTAGATGAGATGCCAGAACAGGGCCAATTATATTGCAAATCCGCCTCTGGAGCCTATCAAGAACCCCGAGGCAAACAGAAGGGGCTCCAGACCATATATGGTAGTAATAGTCCATGCAAGGGCGAATTGTTGCTTTTTACATCTGGAGGATCGATTCCGGGGAGAAAAATTTCCTGGCGCGGCAGAGGGACAACTTTCCTTGCGGTGGACGAAGCAAATGACTCAGTGTATTTGTTCCATCTCAGATCTGCAGTCAACGTGAGACCGAGCAGCCGCAGAGAGTTGCTCTCGAGAAGTTGAGCGTCAGACATTCTAATGGAGGGCAGGGAAGTATCTCTGTGATGATTGAATATAAAAAACCCATAATGATAAAAAAATAACTCAATACTTAATATTAAGCATCCATTTGATTGAGAATAAATATAAAAAAATATATAAATATATGAAATATAGCTGATAAAAATATAATTAACTTTGTAAAATATAATTAACTTTGTCTACCTTTCGTCTATGCATAGAATATTGTCACATATATTCTGTTGCTCTTGTGATATATCCTTGATGAGCACCAAAGTAGAATCTGCAATGCTGTTTGTCCAGACCTGGCATCTCGACTTCACTCACTTCCCTATTGCCATAATCCAGCTTCCCTGTGCCTTTTCTATAAATACTTTCATAGTAATTGTTCTAATGTACTTTCCTCGGTGGTAAATTTTGTTATTCTTTATCCACCAAAGAAAAATTGTACATATGAGATCTAGTTAGGACTACATAGAGACTATGAGGTATTATGGTGACTGTAGTAAGAATGGTAAGTAAGAATGTGTTGTTTGGTGTAAGGAATACTGTGGTATATTTGGGTCAGAAATTTTGGATAGCTAAGTTTAAGATAAGGCAGATTGAAGGCCAACCTTCCCCATCTCCAATTTTTGCCTTATACCCAATTTTTGTATTTGCAAAATAAATATTACTTTCCTCTTTGGTATCTAGTCTTCATGAATTTAAGCGCAGTACTAGATTGGCAGTAAGGTCTCATCATTTTAAACTTGATAGGGTTAGATGTAACCGTAAGTTCTATGCGAAAAGTTCCTTCTCGTACTTTCCACTTGTTAAATTCACTTTCATGCTTCTTGCTTTCCATTTAAGTTTGATCTTCAAAATTGTAATTGCAATTCCAGTCGTTATCTTCTGTCTTCTTGACTCATCTTCTTCTACTGTTCTCTGTCATTAATACCGTTTTTTATCTCATATTCTCTAATACTCAGTAACCCATGCGTCTTAGTGGATTTATTGCCTTGCTTGGGGAGAAATGATTAGAAACCAATTCCGAATTGTATTGCCTACTCACTTTCCTTCACAAGGTATATGTCAGAAAGTAGCATGAGTTTAAAACATCCACCGAAGGTACCCAAGGTACCGAAACTCTGGAGTCGTTTCTCAAGGTCAATATTCTCACGAAGATATCTTCTTTACTAATAGACTCGTCAAGTTTGATCTTAAAAATGGTAAATTCAGTCTTAATCTTTATTTTTTGTCTTCTTAAATCATGTTCTTTTATTGTTGTCTGTCCATAGTCATGTATTTTATTTTATTATATTCTTTCATGCTTAGTAATCCCTTGCGTCTTAGGGGCTTTATTACCTTGTATATATGTATTTATTTTTGTAGAAACCTTGACAAAAAAAAAAAGAAAGATTTACACGTGAATATTATTACAAATCTACTCAAGTTATGTGACTTAAAATACCCCGCCCCTGGCTGTTATGTTATGTTATTTCATAAATAGTATATGTAACTGTTTGTATCGTGGATTTAACATTTTAACCTTCCCGGGTCATTCAATCAAAAGACAGCGTTTATATGTGATTGCTTTTATTTTCATTTTATTTTCTTTATTTTATTAAAAGATAAATTGCGAAACCTGGAAGAAACCTATGCCGAATTAGTATGGTGTCAATATGGTGAACAGAATTTGAGGTGTCGGAAGCGGCAAGGTGATTATTATTATGCCCTCAACGTGCTGTAATGGTTAGCGAGCTTATTACGCTAGACCAATTAAGACTAAGTAGTGAATTCGATCCTCAATGGGCGCCCTATACTTTCAGTCATGTTCCACACCTAAGTTGCGCTTTGACAATCGTCATATCCTAGTCGTAGGCTAACATGGCTCATTTAAGTGCAAAATTGTCCTTCCGTCTCTCTAAACTTTTCGCATTGTCTTTCTTTTTAGTGGCATTATCGCCTGGCTTGGAGTGAAATCAATTTTTAAAATGTCGAGTCAGAAGATACAGCATAGCCTTTTATTTCTCATTCAGAGAATCTTAGCCTCGGGATTTGTCATAAAACGCAAGAACGACGAATAAAAGTCCAACCCAAAGTGATTATTAGTGAAAATAATTAAAATAAGCTGAAAAATAATCAGTAGAAAAAATAGTTTCAACAAAGATATTTTTTGACAAACAATCTCCAAACGTACCTTGCAGCTAAATTCATTTTGAACAATGACTATACCTGTTACGATACCCGCTGTGAGAGAGAGAGAGATAGAGAGAGAGAGAGAGAGAGAGATAGAGAGAGAGAAATATATATATCTTTATCTATCTAGCTATCCATATATATATATATATATATATATGTATATATATATATATATATATGTATATATATATATATATATATATATAGAGAGAGAGAGAGAGAGAGAGAGAAAGAGAGAGAGAGAGAGAGGGAGACAGTGACAGAGAGATACAGAGAGAGATAGAGAGAGATATACAGAAAGATATATATATATATATATAGAGAGAGTGATATATATATATATATATATATATATATATATATATATATATATATATATATAGATAGATAGATAGATAGGAATACTAAGAATCAAGAATATTATGGACTTGAGGATCAGGTGGAACAGTATGTTGATAAGTTATGCACCAAATTTGGAACCTTAGTCATTCACGATTACAAAATTTCGAGGCAATTATTGTTATAACACAAATACAGTTTTACAAATAATATAAAAAGCAATATATATATATATATATATATATATATATATATATATATATATATATATATATATATATGTATATATATGTATGTATGTATGTGTGTCTGTATGTATTCTGAGTGACTAATTTTTAACTGTCGCCTTTTCTGCCTGTCAGGCATGTGTGCAGAGGAGGATATTTTCAAAAATCTACAAAGCGCCCTGAGCAGTAGCAATTGTGCTATTTTTTATCATCAGTTCATTGTCTCATACAATATTTATTTTAAATTTGATTACAACTAATGACTTTACTCACAATCTATCTATCTATCTATCTATCTATCTCAATCAATCTGACCTTTCTTTATCTATCTATCTATCTATTAATTTTTCTGTCTTTTCTTATATATACATATATCTATATATCTGCATATGTCTTCTCGTATTGTGCTATCTCTCTCTCTCTCTCTCTCTCTCTCTCTATATATATATATATATATATATATATATATATATATATATATATATATATTTATATATATATATATATATATATATATATATATCGTGATTATGTATCTCCTTTCACATCTATCTATCTATCTATCTATCTATCTATCTATATATATATATATATATATATATATATATATATATATATATATATATATATATGTATGTAACTATCTATGTTTATTCATATCTATTTATTTATCTATTTTATCGAAGTCTTTTGATATCGGAATCTTTTCATATCTATCCAAGTCCTTTAATATCTATCTATCTATCTATCTATCTATCTATCTATCCAAGTCTATTAATATCTATCTATCTATCTATTTATCCATATATATATATATATATATATATATATATATATATATATATATATATATATATATATATCGTTGTCTGTGTGTATTTTTGCGTGTGTATCTGTATCAGCTTGGTCACATCTATTTTCTTCTTACCTAATTCTATATATATCACCATATCCATTTCAATGTTTTTCTCATCTTATCCTTCCTTCTATCTTTCCATCTAATATCGCATTTATTTCAAAGTCCACTTTAACACTGATGACTCAAAATAATATAACTCGTCACAACTGCTCATAGCGCGATCAAAATATATTTCATTTTGATATATCCACTGACACATTTATATCTAAAACCATCTTTTGAACGATTTAATTAAGACCAAATAGCTATAACCAGTGGTGGGGAGTCAGGGTACATTTGAAATAATCAGCTCTGAAGGGTGCCTGCGTTTAAATATTTTGAATACTGTTTTCTAAGCATTGAAGAAACCGCAGAATAGGTCAAGAATTTTCGACATGATTAGAGAGGCTTTTTTTTCGATAAGTATGAGACATCAAACGGAATACTGTGGCAAACAGTGCAGCTATTATAAGCGATTTAATGCATAAATTGTACATCTATCCATGATGTGCAAAGATCAGGCCTAGAACAGGGTAGCAATGTCCAAACCACCGATTATTTCTCGTATGAAAACGAAATAACTACATTAATGCAGTTCTTCAAAAATGTTCACAGCTATCCACATTTAGTGAAATTCCCATTCTCTTGACTTTTTATCTCCACTTTGTATTGAACTTATAATTTGTTTAATTCAGTCTGTGTTTAAAATCACATCGAAATGCATCTAAAGACATTGATATATATTTGTAAAGAAATTAAATATCTCTAAAGACTGTATTTAGATACATCAGCGTCTGCGTGAAAAGAAACTAAATACATCTGGGTTTAAATAAAATATACACTTGAGTCAAATGAACATGGTTAGATATATCTAGTTTAAGAGAGCCTATGTAAATATATCTTGGCGTAAAGAACATATTTAAATATATCTATAGTTTAAAGCATCCACTGATATATTTTTGTACATCTGGCTTTAAAGAAATATATAAACATTAGTTTGGCCAGAAAGTCCTGATTCACTAAGAAAGCGGAGAGAAAGCAGCATTTTTTTTTTGAGCAACACCAACATTTATCCTTCAAAAAAAAGTCCATCATTCTCGATGATCTTCTGCCAGCGATCAGCCAGCATCTGAATCTGTCCCAGATACCAGTTCGCTGGCTTTGAATAATAAAAAAAAACTTTAAACAAGCTCCTTTAAATTCATCATAAGTGTTGAATCCCTGGTCATGGATGAAGTGTGCCATCAAGCGGAATAATCCTTAGTCACCCAGAGCAGCTCCGGGACTTAACGGTGGATGTGGAAGAACCTCAACACCGTCTATTTGTTTGAACTTCTCCTTAGTCAGCAACTTAGTACTCCTTGAAAATCCCACCAGACAAAGATCAAGATTTGTTTTCTTTCCGTTTCATAAGTGAGTCAGGACTTTTGACCAACCTAATATATATATATATATATATATATATATATATATATATATATATATATATATATATATATATATATATATATATGTATGTATGTATGTATTTCATATACTGAATTGGCTAGAAAGTCCTGACTCAGGAAGCGCAGAGAAAACAAAATTTTATGGAGCAACACCAATATTTATTCTTCAAAATAAAGTCGATCTTTTTCGACGATCTTTTTCTAGCCATCAGCCAGCATTCAATCCTGTCCCAGATGCCAGTCCGCTGGTTTTGTATCAAAAAGTTGTAAACAAGCTCCTTTACCTTCATCAAAAGTGTTGTGCCATTGAGCGGAATAGGCCATAGTCACTCGGAGCAGCGTCAGAACTAAATGGTGGATGTGGTAGAATCTGTTTGTTTGAACTTCTCCTCAGTCAACCTGGCAGTGTGTGGCCTCGCAAAGCCTTGTTGAAACAAAGCCCGACCTCGACTGCCCAGTTTGTTGGATATGCGGTCTGGCTGCTGGCAAGACAGCATTTATGTGGAACAAGCTCAAAATGCAGTACTCCAAGCAGAAATTCCACCAGGAAGAGATCAAGAATTGTGTTATTCTTTCCACCTTCTAAAACAGTCATTCTGGCCGACCTAATATATCTAAGTCAAAAGTGCACACATATCTGTTTATCTTTGTCTAAATTATATATCTAAGTATATTAGGCCTAAAGAATATATCTAAATGTACCTGGTCTAAAGAACACATATATATTTAAGTAAATCTGGGCTTAAAAACATACCTAAACATGTCTGGATCTAAAGAATATATCTAATTAGATCTGGGTCAAACGAATATATCTGAAAATATCTGGGTCTAACGAACACACACACACACACATATATATATATATATATATATATATATATATATATATATATATTGAGTGTCTTTTATCCGATTACAGCAAGTTATAAAGATGATTTTATTTTTTCTATTTTTGATACTGTACGAATAATTTTGTCTTTTCCCATTTTGAATAATTCGCCTGTCAAATTTGTTGAATTTAACTGATTGTTTTGAAAATTGAGATTCATATATATATATATATATATATATATATATATATATATATATATATATATATATATATATATATATATGTTAGTAGCAATAATATTATAAGTATAAGAAATTATACTCATCCGGGAAACTTTCGCTGTCTTGATTTGCAAATAATCAAACCAATATCAAAGGGAAAAATGTTATAAAAAAGCAAGAACCAAGAACATGTACGTTAGCCGAAAATAATCGACCAGCATGCAAGTCCAAGGCACAAGGAAATAAAAACCGATGCGAATACACAAAATAACTAAATAAAGTGCTCAATACAGTATGTAGAGCAGACCTAGTTAAACCTAGAGAGCCAGACAAACCTACCAAGGTTTCACCTAAGCGGTTCGTCAGGGAAGGCTGGCTTCCCTGACGAACCGCTTCAAATTTTCAGTTTAATAGAAATAATTAGATAATAATATCAGATCAAATAAATAAACACAGGCTTCAGGAGGTTACACGAGCCCATAAAAAAAACAAAAAAAAACAAAAAAAAAAATTCATTCAACTCAGCTGAAAGACTGACAGCAATAAAGAGACACGAGTCAACCTCGTCGTCCTGTCTTTCTCACCAAATCAACATAGGACACCCTTTTATTAGGTTGGTGTAAAAATAATATCGTTTTTTGACGTAGTTTTTAACGTCAAAAAACGATATTATTTTTGCACCAACCTAATATATTGTCTCCCAACTCCACTTTCTCTCTTCCTTACTGGAAGACTGTTCATGATCATTTACTTACAGTCAAAGAGAAGGACTAACTTTGCGGTCATGATAAGTAATTACAGTTAAAATTTGTGTAGTTTACGTTTAAATAAATATATCATTTTATTTGAACACGCGACAATCTTTTCTCACAATTTTTTTTATTCTGCAAACGGTGACCTGTGGAATTTTTCCCCCACAAATGGTGACAATCTGACAAGAAATGAACACACTGCATCATCCTGTCTCAACAACTTAACGCCGACGCGAACACATTTTTCTACTACTAAAAGAAGGTGCCTAGCCATATTAGAAAACTAGGATTTCAACTGACTTATCACATAATTGAGAAGACCCACGCAACCCATGTAGACCACGTTAATGCTGAAACTTCCAACATTAAGCTCCGCTAATATAAATGTGTGGTTTTACAACAACAAGCAATTGTCAACGCAAAGAAAATTACATCTAAGCGTCTACAATATTATTACATAGTCGAAAAACTACCAACTGAAATAGCCGTGGAGGTGACGGACTTATTGAAATTATGCACGAAGAGCGTCCATATGGCATTTTACGCCAAGCAATAATTAAACGGATGTGAAAATCTAAAGCAAGCCTGCTACGGGATTTATTTAACAACATATAGCTTTATGACAGAACACATTCTCGGTTACTACGACACATGGGGTCGCTACTTGGAGACAGTTCCATGGTCGATTCTATTCTAAATAGGATTTGACTAGATAAATTACTTACGGCCACCATGTCAAATTTACCGCCTCTATCAGAAGGGGAAAACCTTGAGAGGATTGTTGATGTCGCTCACAGAATTCATAACACGAAAAACAACAAATTGATACAATCGTTCTCAAAAAACAACACAAGTTAACTCAACACAAGGAAGCTTTTGCCGAATTTTCCAAACAAAAGGAGATGATACATTAACATTATACCAATAGATCCCGTTCAAGACATAGGCATAGCCCAACCTGACGACATAATATCAGGCACAGATGTGGTTCAAGAGAGGTTTACTGTAAATTTGTCAGCAACGTGCAGGAAAATGCTCATACAGTCAATAATTACAACCGCATTTAATAGAAAAGCTATATCAAAAATGGTCGCCTATTCTACATGAAAGACAGCTCCACTAAGACGAATTTCCTAATAGATACAGACGCGCAGATTAGTGTCATACCGGCTACACCGACACTTAAAAAAACGGAGGGACACAACCTCCACACGAACACTACAAAGCCGCAAATGGATCTCTTATTTCGACAAATGATGAAAGAACTCTCACAATAAAATCTAGGGCTCCGGAAATAATTCAAATGGACGTTCATAATATCTGTCGTGGAAACACTCGTCATCGGTTTAGATTTTTTACAAAGTTTAAACTCTATTAATATGTTCAGTTACACCTTAATTAACGAGGAAACTACTGAAAACACAGGTAATTCGCAGGCACATAAATTTCGTTTCTGTCTATATATCTGAGATGAGGTATTATGTACACTATTTACATTATTTGGACTATTGTTCTCATCTTTGTTGCCATATTTATCACAACGTTTCGGCTTTTCAGTATCTGTCTATATTTGTGAGATGAGGTATTATGTACACCATTTACATTATTCGGACTATTGTCCTCATCTTTGTCACCATATTTATTACAACGTTTCGGCCTTTCAGTATCTGTTTATATTTCTGAGATGAGGTATTATGTACACTATTTACATTATTCGGACTATTGTCCTCGTTTTGTCACCATATTTATTACAACGTTTCGGCCTTTCAGTAGCTGTTTATATTTCTGAGATGAGGTATTATGTACACTATTTACATTATTCGGACTATTGTCCTCATTTTGTCACCATATTTATTACAACGTTTCGGCCTTTCAGTATCTGTTTATATTTCTGAGATGAGGTATTATGTACACTATTTACATTATTCGGACTATTGTCCTCATCTTTGTCGCCATATTTATTACAATGTTTCGGCCGTTGTACGCTCCGACCTTTTTCAGGAATGTCACAATTTTCCATACCAGCCACTATCCCGACAGATTGTAGAGTGGAAATTTCAATCGACACTCTTGATGGAATTCCCTAAAATACTTGGCATACGTCATATGAAAAGGTCTGCGTGCAACCCATTTTCAAATGGCCCGGTGGAGAGATTTCATCACCAGCTGAAAGAAGCTTTAAAATCAACGGACATCCCTTTGACTGGGCAGGTAACTTGCCACTAACTCTATTGTCTATCGGAAACACATTAAAGCGAAGTATTCAATGTAAACCGGTAGAAATAGTTTTCAGCAGTACCTTAATTCTGCCAGGACATTTCTTCGAGGATAATAAAATATATACAACATTTAACAACTTTCATACAGCAACTAAAAGCGGAAAAGTCTCGTCTACAATTTACAGCACTCAAATATATATTCCGAGGGTTTTACATAAGTGTAAAAAAAAACGTATTTATAGGAAATGACTTTGTAAAGAAGCCACTCTCTCCACGCTACAGCAGTCCATATCTTGTCCAACATAGGCGGGACAAATACTCTACCATTTTGCGCAACGGAAAAAAAAAGTGAATATATCAGTGAACAGGATCAAGCAAGCATATTTTGGTAATGAAAATGCATCAATTTCACAACGAAGAACGATAGCACATTCATCACATCCAAGTAACAAATTACCCCCAGCGCGACACGACAACGGAACCAAGCGAGCGACATCGCCCCGCTAAATCGGGAAGAATGATCTCTTGGTCCAAACACTTGAAACAGTATAATATTTACTGACTTTATCTCAACTATCAATCAAGGGTGGGGGTTATAGGATAAGCGGAAGTGAATAGCACCAAATCAAAGAGCAAATGATAAAAATAAACACCGCGCAAGGAGTCCGCGAAAGGAGTCCGCGCAAGGGCCCCTCGCAAAGGGCTCCTCGCAAGGGCTCCGCAGAGCCTTTCGGGTTTCAATCACACATCAAATTTTCAATTTATTAAACATGAATAGCCAATAAAATCAGATCTCGACAATAAATAAACAGAGGCTTCGGTGTCTACACGAGCCCATAAAAACCAAACATTCATTCAACTTGGTAGACGAACTGTCAGCAGTAAAGAGACACGAGTCAACCTCGTCGTCCTGTCTTTCTCATCAAAGCTACATCGGACACCATTTTCTATTGTCTCCCAACTCCACTTCCTATCTTCCTTACCCGAAAATTATTTATGTGCATTTCCTTACAAATAGAAAGAACTAACTTTCCTTTCATGATAATTAATTTCCGTTAAAATTTGTGTATTTTACGTTTAAATAAATATCATCATTTTATTTGAATACGCGACAAACCTTTCTCTCATTTTTTTCTTCGGCAAACGGTGACCTATGGAATATTTCCCCAAGACATCAATTGTAAGAAGCAAAAGAAACAGTCCAACATGCTAATTAAAACCTTCATTGCCATATTTACAACGTTTCGACAGTTGTACGCTCCGGCGTTCTTCAGGTGATTGGAATTTAGAACTGAACTCTTTATTTCGTTCACCGGGTATATTATTCTAGTTCTACGTGCCATGCTTCTTCTGGATGTCTCAATTATTTCCCTTTAACTCATCTCTCCATGTTTTGGTTCAACACTGATGTGGCCCGGCATTGAACTCGCGACTCTTTGGGTCTAGTCACTGGATCTAACCAACGTCTTTATCCACTAGGCCAGGTGTCCTTATAATGCAAGTAATCATAATGCCTCATCTCAGAGATATAGACAGATGCAACTTAAAAATTGGTGATATCAGGATCAAGGTAATACAACAATTTAAATAACTTGGAAGTGTTTAAACAAGGCTTACCAAAGAGCGACACCAACATTCGAAGGTGAATTAGAATAGCGAAAGATGCTTTCCAGAAGCTAAGAAAAGTATTAAGAAGCAAGAACATTTTACTATCTGTCTATATTTTTAAGATGAGTTATTATGTACACTATTTATGGTACTCGGAATATTGTCCTCATCTTTGTTGCCATATTTATTCCAACGTCTTTATCCACTGTGTCCATGGCAAAGTGGATAAAGACGTTAGTTATATCCAGTGGCAATGGCCCAAAGAGTGTGAGTTCAATACCCGGTTGTGGCAGTAGAGAACATTCAGAGGGAAATTAACAGGAGATAACTGAT
>OZ010600.1:12881776-12926776 GCA_963932145.1 Acanthosepion lycidas
ACACACTCACACACACACAACGCATGCACGCACGCACGCACACACACAGACAGACAGACAGACAGAGTGGATTAATGGATTGCGGCTTGCATTGCGGAATCGGAGAGCCGAGTTGGAATTCCAGTCGAATCCATTACATTCACTTACGTTCTATTACCCTTGGAAAAGGTCTGAATCCTCTTCTTCTCCCTCCAACTATGGGTAAATAGCAGAACAGACTGGGTTTTATAGCCTTAGATAGCAGCTAGTCTAGGAGAAGGACAACTCTGAATTCAAAACCAGCAGAGGGTCATTTGGGGACCTTGTGGAACGTAGTGCACCAGGTCTCTGTATTCGACCCTTCAAAAAGTGTGGATGGTTCTGGACGAAACCTTCACCACTATCATCAAATCTCATGTGCTGTTGTCGGGTTGTCGGTTTCCTAGGAACTGATCTGCTTGACCCTCATACGTCGATTTCGACGGGAGAGTCGAATATATATATATATATATATATATATATATATATATATATATATATATATATATATATATATACTGGCAGCATGGTCCGGCGTTGCACGTGCTTGATTAAAAAATCGTACGACTCATACAGCAATTGCTATCACTTGACTTAAAATATTTTTGCCCTTCCTTGCCTTTAAAGGTGTGCCCTTTGCCGTGCTGATGTTGCTACATGCCTTACTTCTTGCTTATCTCACACTGCGATTTTTTATAAGCTCTATACTAAACAATAAATCTGTTATGAAAAAAGAACTAAACCAAATGAACACAAAACGATCAGCTTTAAAAAAGGATTTCGTCACTGGAAAAACAGAATGAAAAAGAATGTTAACAACAAATACTTTTTCACACCCAACCCAGTTCTGCGGAATGTCATTCGCTGGGGAGGCCATGTCATTCGTTGGGCAGGCCATGCCATTCGCTGGGCAGGCCATGCCATTCGCTGGGGAGGCCATGTCATTCGCTGGGCAGGCCATGCCATTCGCTGGGGAGGCCATGTCATTCGCTGGGCAGGCCATGCCATTCGCTGGACAGGCCATGTCATTTGCTGTACAGGCCAAGTCTTTCGCTGGGGAGGCCATGTCATTCGTTGGGGAGGCCATGTTATTCGCTGGGCAGGCTATGCCATTCGCTGGGGAGGCCATGTCATTCGCTGGGCAGGCCATGCCATTCGCTGGGGAGGCCATGTCATTCGCTGGGCAGGCCATGCCATTCGCTGGACAGGCCATGTCATTTGCTGTACAGGTCAAGTCTTTCGCTGGGGAGGCCATGTCATTCGCTGGGCAGGCTATGTCATTCGCTGGGCAGGCCATGCCATTCGCGTGAGGAAGCCATGTCATTCGCTGGGGAGGCCATGTTATTCGCTGGGCAGGCCATGCCATTCGCTGGGGAGGCCATGTCATTCGCTGGGCAGGCCATGGCATTCGCTGGGGAGGCCATGTTATTCGCTGGGCAGGCTATGCCATTCGCTGGGGAGGCCATGTCATTCGCTGGGCAGGCCATGCCATTCGCTGTACAGGCCATGTCATTTGCTGTACAGGCCAAGTCTTTCGCTGGGGAGGCCATGTCATTCGTTGGGGAGGCCATGTCATTCGCTGGGCAGGCTATGCCATTCGCTGGGGAGGCCATGTCATTCGCTGGGCAGGCCATGCCATTCGTTGGGGAGGCCATGTTATTCGCTGGGCAGGCCATGCCATTCGCTGGGGAGGCCATGTCATTCGCTGGGCAGGCCATGCCATTCGCTGGACAGGCCATGTCATTTGCTGTACAGGCCAAGTCTTTCGCTGGGGAGGCCATGTCATTCGTTGGGGAGGCCATGTTATTCGCTGGGCAGGCTATGCCATTCGCTGGGGAGGCCATGTCATTCGCTGGGCAGGCCATGCCATTCGCTGGGGAGGCCATGTCATTCGCTGGGCAGGCCATGCCATTCGCTGGACAGGCCATGTCATTTGCTGTACAGGCCAAGTCTTTCGCTGGGGAGGCCATGTCATTCGCTGGGCAGGCTATGTCATTCGCTGGCCAGGCCATGCCATTCGCGTGAGGAAGCCATGTCATTCGCTGGGGAGGCCATGTTATTCGCTGGGCAGGCCATGCCATTCGCTTAGGAGGCCATGTCATTCGCTGGGCAGGCCATGCCATTCGCTGGGGAGGCCATGTTATTCGCTGGGCAGGCTATGCCATTCGCTTGGGAGGCCATGTCATTCGCTGGGCAGGCCATGCCATTCGCTGGACAGGCCATATCATTTGCTGTACAGGCCAAGTCTTTCGCTGGGGAGGCCATGTCATTCGTTGGGGAGGCCATGTTATTCGCTGGGCAGGCTATGCCATTCGCTGGGGAGGCCATGTCATTCGCTGGGCAGGCCATGCCATTCGCTGGGGAGGCCATGTCATTCGCTGGGCAGGCCATGCCATTCGCTGGACAGGCCATGTCCTTTGCTGTACAGGCCAAGTCTTTCGCTGGGGAGGCCATGTCATTCGTTGGGGAGGCCATGTTATTCGCTGGGCAGGCTATGCCCTTCGCTGGGGAGGCCATGTCATTCGCTGGACAGGCCATGCCATTCGCTGGGGAGGCCATGTCATTCGCTGGGGAGGCCATGCCATTCGCTGGACAGGCCATGTCATTTGCTGTACAGGCCAAGTCTTTCGCTGGGGAGGCCATGTTATTCGCTGGGCAGGCCATGCCATTCGCTGGGGAGGCCATGTCATTCGCTGGGGAAGCCATGTCATTCGCTGGGCAGCACACGTCATTCGCTAGATAGGCCATGTCATTCGCTGGGCAGGCCATGTCATTCGCTGGGGAGGCCATGTCATTCGCTGGGGAGGCCATGTCATTCGCTGGGCAGCCCATGTCATTCGCGTGAGGAAGCCATGTCATTCGCTGGGGAGGCCATGTTATTCGCTGGGCAGGCCATGCCATTCGCTGGGGAGGCCATGTCATTCGCTGGGGAGGCCATGTCATTCGCTGTGCAGCACACATCATTCGCTAGATAGGCCATGTCATTCGCGGGGCAGGCCATGTCATTCGCTGGGTAGGCCATGTCATTCGCTGGGGAGGCCATGTCATTCGCTGGGCAGCCCATGTCATTCGCGTGAGGAAGCCATGTCATTCGCTGGGGAGGCCATGTCTTTCGCTGGGGAGGCCATGTCATTCGCTGGGCAGGCTATGTCATTCGCTGGGCAGGCCATGCCATTCGCGTGAGGAAGCCATGTCATTCGCTGGGGAGGCCATGTTATTCGCTGGGCAGGCCATGCCATTCGCTGGGGAGGCCATGTCATTCGCTGGGGAGGCCATGTCATTCGCTGGGCAGCACACGTCATTCGCTAGATAGGCCATGTCATTCGCTGGGCAGGCCATGTCATTCGCTGGGGAGGCCATGTCATTCGCTGGGGAGGCCATGTCATTCGCTGGGCAGCCCATGTCATTCGCGTGAGGAAGCCATGTCATTCGCTGGGGAGGCCATGTCTTTCGCTGGGGAGGCCATGTCATTCGCTGGGCAGGCCATGTCACTCACTGGGGAGGCCATGTCATTCGCATTGTCAATAGCGGAATACGCAAACAAATGCTCTTTGACGGCTTGCTCTAAGGTACTTCGTCCAAGCATAAAAAAGAAGCGCTTTTAATGTAAAAGAGTCTCTTACAGTCCATTGTATAGAAGATCATAAGTTGGAAATTGCTGCTTGTGATACGATGGATGGCTGAACATTTTGTAGTCTGACTGTGAAGTATTGATGCTAGAGCTATGAAAACTTCCAACTCAGCATTATTCTGAGCGACAAATTATTTTCCATCCTACAATCTCTCTTTCACAGACGGGATGTAACCAAGCCTCTCACTGTTCCATGGCTACATCCACGGAAACTGTTCGGGCGAACTGCATTCCTCAGTTACGGCGTACTAAACGTCACGTTTTGGATATTTATATTGTGGTAAACCACCATGCGGTCTCCTTTGGTAAGAAGTACACTCGAGACTCTTCTTCCCGCTGTTTGGGACCGACTCCCAGGTGGATGCTTCCTCGATCACTACAAATTTAACCTGTCTATGTTTGAGATTACACATTATCTTCCTCACCTATCTGCATAAACTGTGTACTCTGTAACCCTCTACTTTTACATCTAACATAGATATTTATGTCACGAAACATTATGTATCTATCTCTATCTATCTAATTATCTCTCTCACGATATATCTATTAGGTTGGTGCAAAAATAATATCGTTTTTTGACGTTAAAAAATAAGTCAAGAACGATATTATTTTTGCACCAACCTTTTATATATATATATATATATATATATATATATATATATATATATATATATATATATATATCTGGATTGGTAGGGTAAACAGACTGTTATAATTTAATTTTTTTTAATATGTTCTCTATAAATGTGTTAATAAATGTAGTATTTAACTTATATTAAATACGTAAAATATTTGTAAAAAAAAAAGAAAAAATAATATTTACATTACTAGCAAGCATCATATTAAGTTCTTCGGGATTTTTTAGACATCTAAATTACTATCGACCATTAAAATCTATTCTTTACATAAATTGCTAAAACCCAATTAAAGCCTCTTTCTCTTTACTCCCCTCTCCCTCTTCTTTCTTTTTCTTTTTTCATTTACCTCTTCTCCCCTCCCATTTCAATATATCTCTTCCGTTAAGTTAACCGTCTAAATAGGTCAAGGTCTGGTCACTCCTCCTCCCACAATATAAAGTATGCTTGAGAGAGATATGAAATTAACCCCTCCCTATACTCTACCATGTCTCTTTAACTACTCCTTTTACACTCTCTGTTAAATTACAAAACTTACACTACCCATCAATTTTAATTTCATTTTTGTTTCATTTCATTTTTGGAAGTTCTATCTGATGATCCGGCGTCCTTTAAATGGGCTCTTGTGAAATAAATTATTATAATGGTACCTTAAAGTGGGCTGTTTTTCTTTTCTTTTCGTTGTTCCGCACAAGTATGTATCAGACGTCATATATATATATATATATATATATATATATATATATATATATATATATATAATGAAATCGACAATTATTGTAAGACATTTTTATGTTTATACATTCTTTTTATAGATAGAAATATTCAAGAAAATGCTCTGTTTATAAATAAACAGTATTAAACAACATTTATCTGACTATGGGAGAATAGTTAAGCCCTAAACTGGAGTCTAAACACCATGAAAATATAAACATGGAAATACCATCAATACATTTAAAAAAAAAAATAACAGAA
Organism: Acanthosepion lycidas; assembly: GCA_963932145.1. NCBI lineage: Eukaryota > Metazoa > Mollusca > Cephalopoda > Sepiida > Sepiidae > Acanthosepion > Acanthosepion lycidas. The sequence goes on from OZ010600.1 coordinate 12,887,036, forward strand.
ATATATTTGATTCTAAACAAAAATAACTTCTTTACAAAAATACTTCAATGAAACCTGAACTACAAACTGATTTCTTACAAAGACTACATATTCTATTCGTTCGAACCTATCCTAAAAAATATTGTTAATATATTATATATTTTATATATAAAAATATTGTTAATATATTATTATTAAATAACCCATTGAGGTGTTGATATGCCATAAAACAAAATTCTCATAAAGTGACATTTTGTTACAAGACGACTTCACAAGTAATTTGTAGCGACTGGTCTTAAAATGTACAAATTTGGTATGGGTATGTTATGAAGTACCTGCATAAAATGGTTTCAACACGCATACACACACACAAAAAAAATCATGTTGACATAGTTGCTATATTAGTGTGTGCAGTTCCCGCTTTATCAACGGTGCAAAAGAGGAGAGATGAATTTTGGAGTGGAAGAGAGAAATTTAAAGATGACCCTATGTCTGAACGTCCTGCAACTGCCACCCCCGAAGAAAACATTGATCGTTTCCACCACACAATGATGGATGACAGGCGATTGGCTATAAATCAAATAGCCAACGCTATTAGCATATCCCGTGACAGAGTTTTGAACATTTTGCCCAATGAACAATGAAGTGCTATGCTTTCTGACACTTGTTCAAAAGCACACGAGGCTGATCAGGTCATGAGAAAATCTGACTTTGTTTGAGGCAGCCCTTTTTCCAAAGGAGAGGATATACTGTCTGGGTATGAAACACTGAGGATTTAGCTAATATTATTTGAAAGTTTCTCGGCAAAAAGCGGCATATATTTATTTCGGTTAAGCTCTCTGTGGAAGAAGTGTGAGTTTGTAAACAACGACTATTACTGCTGATAATGCAAGACTCTTCGGTAAAACGAATCAAGTTCTCTCAGTCAATGTGTGTTTATCTTAAAATAAATACACTTAACATCACCTTGATCCCTGCCGTGCACCAAAGGCTTAGGAGTAGAATCTCCGACTGACACCAATTCAGCCTGGTTTCAATCCTAGCTAGAAGCAACCGTACGTTTAGCCACACTGATGACCTGTGATACAGCGAAACAGTCATTCTTTGGATGACAATATATATATATATATATATATATATATATATATATATATATATAGTGTATTGGGGCAGCAGATGATTATTTAAACATATATTATTAAATATAACAGACAATGAATGTCTATTATGTTTGATCATGAAGTGTTCTAATGTTCGTATGTTTGCTTTAATTTCGGGTGAAATTCTTCCGCGACAGTTATCGTCTTCTATGTCAACATAACAAAATATCGTCTTTGATAGTGACTATCTTTGTTAAAATGTTCGTTAACCACTCTGAAGATGGCGCATCAAAGCCGAAAGCTTAGCTCAACAAGCAGCTTACTAAAAATATATATCCAAATGTTGGGGAATTTTTGTCTTTATTTTCATTCGAAATTATATTGAACATTGAAACGGCTCCTGATCAGACATAATAGAAATTCATTGTCCGTTAGATTTAACAATATATGATTATATATACAGAGAAGGAGAGAGAGAGAAATAATTAGCAGGATTTGGAATACTTATAATTAAATAATTTATATATATATATATATATATATATATATATATATATATATATATATATATATATATATATATATATAATAAAAATTATTAGGAGGATTTGATAATTAAGTAATTCATCGAGTCTAGAAGAAACCTCGAGAGAATGCAGAAATCACTGGACGGCCGTTACGTTCTATATTTGGGTCACATCAGCAGTGCGCATCCACAATGGAGAATTGAAACACTGATAGGTAAGTTATTATGCAACCAACATACCGGGCCTCGGTGTCGAAGAAGTAGCAAATTTGACTCAATAAAGCGTCGCTCGCTTACATATGCCGTGGTGGAACTGAACTGAGCCCCCCGCCACACACACACACACACACACACACACACATATATATATATATATATATATATATATATATATATATATATATATATATATATATCGGTTGAGGTTTCTTTGTACCTACTCATTTCAATCTAGCTTATATTTATCGGTAAGACTATGTAAGTATAATAGTTGACAGTCTTTTTCATGCTTGAACGAAATCTTCAAGCATGTTGTCCGCAGTGTACACTCCAATCTATCTATCTATCTGTACTTATATATATTTATATATATATTAATACAAATATTATATGCATATATATATACACACACATATATCATATAGAGAGAGATATATCAAATGCACATAGTGCATATATATATATATATATATATATATATATCAGTTGGGATCAGATACAGACCAAATACGGGTCGGAATCCGAAGAGAGGCATGTGTGTACGCACGGTATCTTTATATATATATATATATATATATATATATAAAGAGAGCGTGCGTACACACATGCCTCTCTTCGTGTTGCCGACCCGTATTTGGTCTGTATCTGATCCCAACTGATATATATATATATATATATATATATGATAGAAATTATTAGGAGGATTTGATAATTATGTAATTCATCGAGTCTAGAAGAAACCTCAAGAGAATGCAGAAAGTATTGGACGGCCGTTTCGTCCTATAGTTGGGTCACATCAGCAGTGCGCATCCACTACCGAGAATTGAAACCCCAACAGTTGCGAGAAGGAGGCAAACGATATACCAACTGTACCATGAGGACTCGATGACGAAGAAGTAGCGAATTAGACTCGATATAGCACCACTCGATCACATATTACGTGGTGGAACTCATCCGAGTTTCTCTTTAACCACGAGCCACGATAAATATCCTCATTAGGGAGAGTAGTTGTAGCTCTATGAGGCACAGTCTGTAAATGTTGGGGTTTCAATTCTCGGTAGTGGATGCGCACTGCTGATGAGTCCCAAATATAGGACGAAACAGTCCCAAATAGAGGATGAGGTGCCTTCTACATTCTGTTAAGGTTTCTTCAGGCCTCGATGAATTAATTAATTATGGTATATATAGAGAGCCCACAAATGCTAATAGATTTTTTGCTTTGTTTTTATTTTTTATCCGATATTTATGGTACTTCTAACATTATTATAGCGGAGACTTCGTATTTAAAATAGACTCCACATTTTTATTTATTAATCAGTGTGCATTACGTCTATCGAGTTACTCTTTCGGGAAATCTTAGTATTCAAATAGTGTTTTCCGGCAGGTATCGAACCTGCGCTCCACCTTTGTTCAGCGTCTGTACAGTTTAGCCTTGAAGAACGTTTCAGCCAATTTCTCTCTCTGCCCCCGCCCACTCAGGTATATATATATATATATATATATATATATATATATATATATATATATATATATATGTGTGTGTGTGTGTGTGTGTGTGTGTGTGTAGAAAGAGAAACCATCCTCTTTAAAAGTCCATCCTTTATAAAAGTTCCCCTTTACAGGTAACCAGTACAACTGTCACAATGACCAAGGGAATTCAGAGCAGCATGAATCCAACCTGCTCCTTATCTTAAATAACAACTTAATAGAGACTGTTTGACCAACACAAGGCCTGACCAACACACACATGCACGCACACACATGCACGCACGCACGCACACACACAGACAGACAGACAGACAGACACACACACACACACACATATATATATATATATATATATATGTATATAGTTATATACCGTACCTATGAACACTAATAAGTATGTCACAAGTCTCATAAATATACTATTGTATTGTATTGAACACTTTTCTTTTGGGGTTAATATGTTGTCGAAGTAGTCCACCACTTGCAGTGGTTTACCTACTTCACGCCGTTGGCGAGTATTGTATTTTGTTGATGTTATAAAGATTACCATTCTCATTCCAACCTCCATTTTGGTTATTCTTCATTCAGTAACTTTTTCTAAGTCAAAACACACACACACACACATACACACACACACACATATATATATATATATATATATATATATATATATATATATATATATATATATATATATATATATATGGTGACAATAGACACATTATAGAGTAAAGGTTCTTGCTCGATAATCCGAGTTGAAGTCTCTCAGTAATACCTGTCCTGGACAATCCGAGTTTAAGTCTCTCAATAATTTATCCATCACAAGAATGGAGGACTCCAAAATGTCTTGGATGTCACTTAAAAGACTCCCAAAAAGAGTTCAACATCTGAAAAGCTCTTTCACGGGATGCATGTAACAAACTTCACAAGATTTGACGCTCGATCTTTCACTCCTTTTTAAAAGTTCAATCCTTTTCATCCATTGATTGAACCAGTTCCTAATCTATGGATAAAAAAAAACTTATTGAGAGACAACTAGATGGATTATATACAAACATATTAGGTTGGTGCAAAAATAATGTCGTTTTCTCACATATGTTACTTTTATACATGATTCCTGAATTAATTCATTGATATATATAGCCATGTTATATATCATTTTGAAGCGCGTTTTTCGCTCTATCGAATCGTGTTATTCATTACCGTTCTCAATCTCTTCATTCATTTTTTTGCAGGCTTTTCGACAGCATGGACAAAATTCAAATCCGCACGATTTTCTTGTTCCAGTTCGAACTAGGCCGAAAAGCTGCCGAGACAGCTCGTGATATCAATGATGCGTTTGGCCCAGGAACCACTAACGAACGTGTGGCACAACGGTGGTTCAAGAAATTTCGCAATGGTGACGAGAGCCTCGAAGATGAAGACGGTCGCGGCCGGCCGACTGCGGTGGATAACGAACATTTGAAAGCCTTAATTGAAGCCGATCCTCACAAAACCACACGAGAAGTTGCTGTTGAACTCGAGGTCGACCACTCAACAGTCGTTCGCCATTTAAAGCAAATAGGGAAGTCAAAAAAGTTGGATAAATGGGTGAACGATAATAAGAAAAATCGTCAAAAAACGACATTATTTTTGCACCGACCTAATATATAGAAAAATCCAGAACATCAGTTGGAGATCCTGTGTAAAACGTAACATAAATTACAGAGAACTCAGACCAATCTCTCTTAAGTTCAAACAAAAAACAATTATTGATTGCCGGTCACTCCCACTGAGCGGGCAGGAAAAATATCTGATCTTTACTCCTATAGTGTCCTTCTGGAAATATCTTCTCACGAAAATTGACTTTCCCGGACACAATAGCTCGAGACTCATGGTTGGACATTGGGGATCTGTGTACATCAATACAGGAACGAACAGTGTGTAAAGGGAATATTAATGGATTTCCGACCGGCTCTAGCGAAATCCAAGGATGATGACGATGATGATGATGATGATGATGAGGAGGAGGAGGAGGGGTTCTTTTTTGCTTATTTATTATTTTGTGTATAACATGTCTCCGGGGAAACAATTAATTATTGTTGGCTAACAAGTACCTGGCATGCCTATGAAAATTGACATTTAAGTCCAGAGAGAGTTTTATATAGCGAATGCTTGGGCGCAGCTAGCGTGATGGATTTTCATGCGACGATTTAAACTGAGCTGTTGACTGTCTTACAAAACTAAAGACATGAGTAATTGTTTCAATGTAATGGAATCTGTGTTGACTGCATGTGATTAATTAAACCAGCATTTGAAAGACAGGTGCAATTATAAAGATTTGCACGCGAATAGAAGCTTGTAATTTGCTGCAGATGTTAAAACCAGATCATCCGCTTTTGTTAATGCACGATTCAGTGGGACATGTTGTACGCGTCCTGCTTCATATACAATTATACACCTTACAATGTTCCAGTTTTCAGGGACGTCTTTAAAGATACCTTTTAGGCAGTGATTGGCCGCCATTTGTAGTACTAGTAGAAAAGTTGCTTTGCTATTTGTCCATACCGTTCTGGGTATGACGATAAACTACATATGGCAGCAAAGCGTTTGATCAGGAGGATTAGAAAAGTGCGGGACAACTTTTTAAAAACAGGAAATAGCACAGATTTATAGGAAAGAAGGAAAAAAGAAAGAAACAAAGAGGCACGCGAAGAAAGACAAACATATAAAAAGAATGTAAAAAAAAATACAAAAGAAAAGAAAGACAGAAAAAAATGAATGAAAGAAAGAGAAACGTGCGAAAAGGCAGTTGAATATAGAAAGGGAAAGAAAGAAAGAAAGAAAGAAAGAAAGAAAGAAAGATTTACAGGGAATAACGCCGAATTATGAGAAAGAAAGAAAGAAAGAAAGAAAGAAAGAAAGAAAGAAAGAAAGAAAAAGAGAAAGCAAGATTTACTGGGAATAACGCCGATTTCCGAGAAATAAATAAAGAAAGAAAGTAAGAAAATAGGGAAGTAAAGAAAGAAAGAAAGAAAGATTTACAGGGAAAAACGCAGAAATTATGAGAAAGAAAGAAAGAAAGAAAGAAAGAAAGAAAGAAAGAAAGAAAGAAAGAAAGAACGAAAGAAATAAAGAAAGAAAAGGAAAGAAAAAGAAAAAGAAAGATTTACTGGGAATAATGCCGATTTCCGAGAAAGAAAGAAAGAAAGAACGAAAGAAAATAGAAAGAGAAACGCGCGAAAAACGGAACCGAATATAGAAAAATAAGTAAATAAATGAAGAAACGCGGAAGGAACGAAAGAAAAAAAGAAAAATTAGGAACATACAAAGAGAGACTAACGATAGATAGATAGATAGATAGATAGATAACGAAGATAGATAGATAGATAGATAGATAGATAGATAGATAGAGAGAAATAACGAAGATAGCTAGCTAGCTAGCTAGCTAGCTAGCTAACGAAGATAGATAGATAGATAGATAGATAGATAGATAGATAACGAAGATAGATAGATAGATAGATAGATAACGAAGATAGATCGCTGTCAAATATTTTCAAAAACCTTTAATTATATTTCTGTAAGAAAAAAAATACAAGCAATAGATTTTTGTAAAGAATCTACCAATGCTCTCAAGAAAAATTCAACATAAAATGACCCATTAGTTGTTCATATGCCGCTAAAAAAACAAACAAATAAATAAATAATATATGCTTTCATATAAGTGACGATTGATGGAAAATTGCTCATTAAGAAATCCTTTATTCTATGGTATATGATAACGGAAAATAAGTCGGGATGGCTTCTTTAGCATTACCACATGCCCATATGTAATGAACGAATGGGGCACTACTAACTGTTGTAATGGTTAACAAGCTCATTTCACTAGATCAATTACTACTGAGTAACAAGTTCGATCCTCATTGGGGGGTTCCTACTTTCGGTCTTCTTCCACATGTAAACTTCCCTTGGAAAATCACCCACAGACACACATATTTGGATCAAATTTATACGTTCACCTCTACATGATGTAACGGTTAACAAGCTCGTTTTGCTATTAGGTTGGTGCAAAAATAACGACGTAATAATGTCGGTTTTTGACGTATTTTTAACGTCAAAAAACGACATTTATACGTCGTTATTTTGCACCAACCTAATAAATCCGTTACGACTGATTAGCGAGTTCGATCTTCACTGGGTGGTGCCTACTGTCGGCCTTGTGCCACATCTAATATTTACTTATTAAGACACTTTGAGTACTTCAACGTCGTGTAATGCTTTGGAATCTTCTTTCGCTAGATTTCTTACTGAATAGTGCATTCAATCCTCACTGGGGGCCCTATACTTTTGGACAAGCGTCACATCCAAGCCACGTATAGAAAATTTGCATTTTTGAACGTTTGGTAACCAAATTTGGATTTCAAAATGTATTATTAAACAGGACCTGCAAAGAATATGTTGTTTATTTTATAATGGAGTTACTTAATTTTGACCTGCCTCAAAAACAAATCTAGTGTCGCTGACAAAACTAACCTGGCCGCTCGTCTTGAAATGGATTTCTAATCGGTTGTTAATTGGGGCAAGAATTGGCTGGTCAAATTTAACGCCTCAAAAACTAAACTACACTCTATTAATCACCATAGAGATCCTTTCCTGCCCACCCATTAGAATATCTGATAGTCAAGTTCTTGAGAGCAACTCTCTGCGTCTGCTCGGTCTCACGTTGACTGCTGACCTGAGATGGAACAAATACATTGAATCCATTGCTTCGCCCACCACGAGGAAAGTTGGCTCTCTGTGTCGCGTCAGGAAATTTTTCTCCCCGGAATCGATACTTCAAATACTCTCATGGTAATTGCTCTGGGGATCTGCTTTCACTGGTTCCCAGACTTCATGAATTCAAGCGCCCTACGAGGCTGGCATCCCGCTCTCACCCTTTCACTGTAGAAACTTTTAAATGTAGCCGTCTTTTCTACTCCAATAGCTTCATACATAGCACCTCTCGCCTGTGGAACACCCTTCCCTATTCCAGTTTCCAAATTCTCCAACTATTCAAATGTAATGTCAATCGACATTTCCAGTTACCTTGATCTACCCACTATCCCTCTCCTCATCCGTTCTTCTATCACTCCTATCTGCTCTCGCTCCAAATCTTCTGCAACCCCTTTCATCCTAGCGGCTTCCCGCTTTGCTCGGGGCGTAATGCTTAAAAAAAAACCTACACGTCCGTCTGTATTATTGACGGACACCAGCCATTTATATTCAAGTGAGGGGGAACTCAGGTGCATGCAGATTCCATTATATCACTAACAAAATACTTGATTTAATTCTATGCCGAAATTTTCCCTATGTATTATCTTCGATTGTAACTCTTTCGAGCATTCTCTCTCGTATCTCAAACATGAAGTACTTTAAATCTTTCTTTTGAGTGAGTTCCTTAGAGGAATTTGATAATAACTTCGAATATATGTCGTGCTGCAGCAGCCCAATATTTTACTTTGTAACTTGGAGAGAACTTAAAAGAGTCTAGACAGCTTTATAAGCGATGGATTATTTCCCACAATACAGCACTTTTCCCGTAGACAAATTCAGATTGAAAATGAATGTCCAGAATTAATAATCATAAAGACGAACAGAGGATTATCTGAGTTTAACTAACTTCCTTTTGGTATAAAGGTGGAACAAGCTATTTTTTTTCAACAAGTGGCGTATGTGGACGACAGTTAAGCATATATATATATATATATATATATATATATATATATATATATATATATATATATATATATGTTAAAATTTAGTCTTAAAGTATCTTATATTTACTATTTACCTTATTCGAACTGTTGAACTTATTTTTGTTGCCATATTTATCGAAAAGTTTCGGGACACTTCAAATAACTGCAATCATGCAAACTGAACGCTTGATAAAATCGCCAAGCATTATCTTGATGAAAAGGAAAGCACACTTGAAGATTGAAAAGAAATCGTCTGTCCGTGATTTATACGATTTTTGACCTGGGAATTAAACAAGCTTTTATAGTTGTCAATTTTTCTTCCTTATTTACTGCTTCTAATATTTCATCGTTGGCTTCCCGGTGGAAATACGAAGCGTTTCAATCAAGTGAATAATAAGTAAGCCACTTGTAGTCATTAGAGACAAAAGCCAAGAAAATCAATCGGATAGAAACGTAAATAGTATGCGTCATAAACATGTTCATTGCATCATTAGGACTTAATAAAGGACTCATAGATAGATACATAGATAGATAGATAGACAATCAAATGATACATAGAGAGAGAGGGAGCGAAAAGAACGAAATACGAACAATTTGTGATATATATATATATATATATATATATATATATATATATATATATATATATGCAACATGGTTAAAACTGTGTAGCGAAAAAAACATTCCAAATCAATTGATTTATAATATTAATGCTCTGTAAATTTACATTGAGCACTATTTTGTAAAAATAAAAATATCTATAAGAACACCGGATTATATATCTTACTGTTCTTCCTTTATATATATATATATATATATATATATATATATATATATATATATATATAAGAAAGAAAGAAAGAAAGAAAGAAAGAAAGAAAGAAAAAGTAGGAATGGGAAAATTGATAGCATAAAAAGAAAGTAAGACAGAAAGAAAGCGGGAAAATTAATAGAAAAGGAAGAAATGAAAGAAGCAATGCATATATATATATATATATATATATATATATATATATATATATATGTCTTTATATTTCGGTTGAGCTCTCTGGAGGAGAAGTGTGTGTTTGTAATCAGTGACTAATACGGTTATTATAGTAGTGTAGGTTTGGAGATAGATAGATAGATAGATAGATAGATAGATAGATAGATAGATAGATAGATCGAGAGAGAGAGGGAGAGAGAACAACAAATATGAACCATTTGTTATTGATAGGTATTCATATATATGTAAATGAAAGAAAGAAAGAAAGAAGGATCACTGAGGAAGTGTACATGAAACAAAGAAAGAAAGAAATGAAGGAAGAAAGAAAGAGAGAATGTGGGGAAAATTAATAGTAAAGAAAGAAAGAAAGAAGTGAGGAAAGAATTTGTGTGAAATTAATAGTAAGGAAAAAATGAGGGAATAAAAAATGAAAGAAAGAAAGAAAGAAAGAATGGAATGTGGAAAATTAATAGAAAGAAAGAAAGGAAGAACCACTTGAGAAGCGTTTTACAGAAAGAAAGAAAGAAAGAAGGAAAGAAATGTACGAATGGGAAAATTGATAGTATAAAAAGAAAGTAAGAACGAAAGAAAGAAAGTTGGGAAAATTAATAGCAAAGTGAGAAATTACGTAAGATATATATATATATATATATATATATATATATATATATATATATATATATATAATTTTTTTTTTAATTTATAGCATACATATATTATAACATCACTAGAAAAATAGCCATTTTATTTAACTAAACCAACCTTGTATTCTGACATATATATATATATATATATATATATATATATATATATATATATATATATATATATATATATATATATATAGAATGTTTCGTTAGATCAATTTCGACTAAACAGTTCGATCCTCACTTGGTCCCTTATACTTTTGTTCTTGTACTATTTTTAGAAAATCCTCATGCACCTAATTCACGAAAAAATAAAAGTAACACTGACATCTTATTTTAAGAAATATGTTTACCAAATATTACAAAAATATCTTCAAATACCAAAGATTCAAAATCTTCTATAAAATTGTCATTGGCTTCAAACACGGCGTCAAAACGACTTGGGAATCTCTGGCAATTCTTTTGAACGGTCTCCTTAATTTAGTTGACGAATACCCACACTCCATATAATACTTAACTTAGGTCATCTTTGTTGTTACAAGGAATTTTATTGCTCTCTGAATGAACTGTGCCCGACATATAAGAATCAAGGTAATTCCAGTCTGGGGAGTAGTTAGTACGATTACGTTTATATATATATATATATATATATATATATATATATATATATATATATATATATATATATATAGTTTATGAAAAAACTAAGTAATTCTTATGGGTAAACCCAAGATAACACTTTCAGAGTAAAGTAAGATGACAGCGTCTGTTTCTAGCTTTTCTTTTACAAAGAAAATTAGAGACATCTTCTCTTTTCTTCTCTTTTAACTTCCTTCTCTCTTTTTCTCTCTCTGAGTTTTTTTCTTCTCTAGCCCTTCGGTTTCACTAAATAACTTCCGTTAAGTTAACCGTTTAAATGTGTCAATATCTGCTAACTGACTCATGTCTTCTCTCTCCCCACCTCACTTCCTTTACATGGAACCTTAAAGTGGTCTGTTTTTATTTAATATATATATATATATATATATATATATATATATATATATATATATATATATATATATATAGAAGTCAACACTTAGAGGCGACAGTCTGTTTCATGCTATATGCAATCGTCAAGCCACGTGTGCTGTTATTTTTCTATGTATAGCCGAGAAAAATAACAGCACACGTGGCTTGACGATTGCATATAGCATGAAACAGACTGTCGCCTCTAAGTGTTGACTTCTATGTTCACTTTTATATTTACACACGCTCTATCTCTGATATTGAGCACTTTATTCCATAAATATAGCACACCTTAAGACTATATTTCTTTATATATATATATATATATATAAATGAATGAAGAAATATAGTTTTAAGCTGTGCTATATTTTTGAGATAAAGTGCCCAATATCAGAGATAGAGCGTATGTAAAAATAGATATAAATGTGAACATTGAAATCAACACTCTGAGGTTCTGACTTCAATATTCACTTTTACGTATATATATATACACACACACACACACACACACACACACACATATATATATATATATATATATATATATATATATATATATATATATATATATATATATATAAATTTACAATGAACACTATTTTGTAAAAATAAAAATATCAATAAGAACACTGGATTATATACTTTACTTTTCTTCATTTTAATTATAATATATATATATATATATACATATATATATATATATATATATATATATATATATATATATATATATATATTTCGGTTATAGGTGCAGTTCAATTTATAATTGCATGAATCATTCATATATATATTTGTTTTTTGTACGAATGATTCATGTAATATATATATATATATGAATCATTTCTACAAAAAACAAATATATATGTCGTCCCCCAAAAGCTTATATTTTCTGAAATACGAATATCTGTGTAACTTCATGTCCCAGGCGAACAAAGTAAGTAAAGCTTCATGTCGAACAATAAAATATTTATTTATCAAAATCGAACAAAATATTTCAAGTGATGTAGATTTTATAACCGATTTCACAAAGTTTTCATAAATGTTCCGTATTCGCAGCACCTGTGATACGACACGCGTCAAGTCGGTAGACCAGCTCCTGTCAAACACGCTGTAGCATGTCTTGCGTAAAACTGCGAACACATATATTCGGAGAGATTCGATTAAGTTATCTGAGCGAAAGTTGATATCAGTTGACTAACCAGGGACCTATCACTTGGTGTGGTGATCAGTTAGTCAAAGAGATATAATGCACAACATGGCGAATTTGGAGAGTAAATTAAATTGCAATGAGGCCGCTCGGTAAGCTGTCAGACGTTAATGATGAGAAACGATACATTTGAGAAGAGAAACAGGAAGACGTGAATGGTTTTCGAGAGGGATGGGAAAAAAGCAACATGGACAATAAGAAAGGAAGAAAGAAAGCTTGACGGGGAAAAAAACCGGAAATAGCACAGATTTATAACAAAGAATGAAAAAAAAAGAAAGAAAGGGACGCGCAAAAAAGACAAACGACTATAAAAATATGAGAAAAGTGAGAGAGAAAAAATGAATGAACGAAAGAGAAACGTTCGATAAAGGCAACTGAATACAGAAAGAGAAGTAAAGAAAGAAACAAAGAAAGAATAAAAAAGGAAAGAAAACGGGAAATAGGGCAGATTTATTAGAAAGAAAGAAAGAAAGAAAGAAAGAAAGAAAGAAAGAAAGAAAGAAAATTTGACGGAAAAAGTTAACTGGAAATAGCGCAGAGTAATTTGAAAGAAAGAAAGAAAGAATAAAGAAAGAAAGAAAGAAAGAAAGAAAGAAAGAAAGAAAGACATCTTGACGGGGAAAGAAAACCAGAAGTAGCACAGATTTGTAAGAAAGAAAGAAAAAAAGGAAGAAAGAGACGCGCGAAAAAGACAAACGTCTATAAAAATACGAGAAAAGAAAGACAGAAAAAAGGAATGAAAGAAAGGAAACGTGCGATAAACGTAACTGAATGTAGAAAGAGGAGGAAAGAAAGAAAGAAAGAAAGAAAGAGAGAAAGAAAGAATAAAAAAGGAAAGAAAATGAGAAATGACGCAGATTTATTAGAAAGAAAGAAAGAAAGAAAGAAAGAAAGAAAAATTAGGGAACATACAAAGAGAAACAAACGAAGATAGATAGATAGATAGATAGATAGATAGAAAGAAAGAAAGAAAGAAAGAAAGAAAGAAAGAAAGAAAGAAAGAAAAAGTGAACGAGAAAGACAAAAAGTTAGAATTCATTAGACTTACTACCAAAAGAAAGAAAGAAGACCATAAGAGAGAAAATATCTTCGAAGTAGAAAGAAAAACATTGTGTTTTCTACTAGGAAAGAGAAACAAAAAACGAACTTCTATATAGAAGAAGTAATGAAACTTTTACTTTACAAAGTACGAGAGAAATCAAGAAGTTAACAAAATATGATAGAGAAAAGACGCAGGTAAGAAAATGAATAAAGATAATGGTGAGAAGAAACTAACAAAGCTTTGAGCAATTGAAATCAAATTCGTAAAAGAAGAAAAGGTGGACCAGAAAAAAAAAGACTAGAAAAACGAAAGAAAAGATAAAACAAACAGAAAAGAAAAAAGTTAAATAAAAAAAAAAAACTAAAAAAAAAAACTAAAAAAAAAAAAAAAACTAAAAAAAAAAATAGAAATGATGTAATGAAAAAATACTAAAAAATAAATTTAAAAAAAGTAAAAATAAACATAAAACATTGAAAAAAAAAAAGAACGAATTTGATTAGCCGGATGTTGTCGGAAATTACTTCGGAAGATTTTAAAAAAACACAGAATCGCGGCCAGCTCAATTATCGTCCACTTTCGCGAAGAGAAGTGTCCATTTTTCTTATTAAGTATCAAGAGTCCTATTTCAACTTCCACAGGCATTTTCAGCCAATGACAGCACATTAACGATGGATAACCATGACTTATGTGAAGCACTAGAGTATTTCTTCAGATTGCTTTCATTTCAATCAAAATATATTCAATTTCAAATATTTACTGTCCACTTAATTATTCTGCACTGATTTCTTTCTTTCTTTATTTATTTCTATCTATCTATCTATCTATCTATCTATCTATCTGTATGCTTTTATGAATGTCTCTTTTTGTTGTTATCTCTTTTTCTATTCTGTTGTATTTGCTGTTCGTTGTAGATTTAAAATACAATCGTAATCTTAGCATCATCTCTCTGGCCCTATCTATCTATCTATCTATCTATCTATCTATCTATATATATATATATATATATATATATATATATATATATATCTGTCTCAGTCTCTACCTTATCTATCTATCTATCTATCTATCTCAATCTGTTCATTATTTATCTGTTCGTTAACTATCAAGCTAGGTATCTATCTGTCTGTTCATTATCTATCTATCTATCTATCTATCTATCTATCTATCTATCTATCTGTCTGTCTATCTATCTATGTATCTATCTCAGTCTGTTCATCTATCTATCTATCTATCAGTCTGTTCATTGTCCATCTATCGATCAATCTCAATCACTTCATATCTATCTATCTATCTATCTATCTATCTATCTATCTATCTATCTAATAGATATCTATATCAGTTTGTTCATTATCTAGCTAGCTATCTCAGTCTTCTCATTATCTATCTGTAATCATATAGCGAAAAAATTTAAAATTAAAATTGTCAATGCTCTCAATGCGCATTTGTCGTTACATGACCGTAAATATCAATTCAGAAAAGACGAAAGGCTCGAACCAAATGTTTTTTTCACTTTGTCATTAATATCCCTAATATATATATATATATATATATATATAATAGGTGACCACTCGTACTCTGATGATACCCATCTGCTAGAGCGTCTAGCCAATCCCTATTGCAGACACTCGCTCTGGCTTATTTCTGTTTGCTCAACACCCAAAGAGCCTACCTATGGTTTATACTTCAACTATGCTGAGCAGACCTTAGTTGCAGTTTCTTGGAGAGTTCGTGTTATCTAGCGGGATCAACAACTTGAACAAGGGCAGCAAGCTCAATCTCTCGGCCACGATAAATTGTGAATATTGTGCTAGAACAGCTAGCGAAACCCTTAAGAGTTCCGTCTGCCCAATTTAACTCACAACCCAGGATTTTATTATTGTGTTTTTTATTATACTTTCTATACTGCACTGAAAATCTAGAAAGTATAATAAAAAAACACAATAATAAAATCCTGAACAAACACCCATGCCTGAATAGTATTAATAAAAACTCTACACTTAAATCAGACAATAACAGTGAAAAATTGTGTGAGTGTAGAATCCCAGATGACTGCCCATTAGAAAATAAATGCTTCATCAAATCTGTGGTATACCAATGTACTATCTCATCCACTGAGAGTCCTAATACTAATATGATATGCATTGGGTCCACGAAGAATTAATTTAAAGCCAGATGGAGGCAGCATAAGTGCTCTTTCAACAATATAAATAAAAGAAATCAGACTTCTCTATCTAAATATTTTTGGCATTTGAAGGAAATAAATAGGACACCTAAAGCAATATGGAAAACTATAAACAGGACTAGAACTTGTAAAACTTGGGATGACCCATGCCCTTTGTGCCTCCATGAGAAACTGCCCATTATTAAGTTTCTGAATAATAAAAATCTATTAAACAATAGACATGAGTTAACGGTTTTTTGCCGACATCATCAAATTTATGCATTGAATAATTAGCTTAAAAACAAACATACAATAAAATAACTTTTATAATCTATAGCCCCAATAAATAGTTTAAATACCCTACAAAAAAACATAACCCTTTATGAAGTCGTCAAAAAACAAATGTTACGGCAGTTTTTATATACACAAAACCCTTTCATAAAGAAATAAATAAAAAATAATTAAATCTCCATAGACACGTAAACCAGACTAGGCGAAAACATCTTCCGTTTTAAATTAAGACACCCCCACCTTACCCTGACTTGACATCTATGAAAGTAACACTATACTGATACAAATTATTAACACTCAACACCGCTCCCTATTTAAACAATTGGCCCTGGCTGTTACCATGGAAATTTTGATTTCAATTATGAATATGCTATTAAAACACGTAAATTTCAGAAATAAGGTATTCCAAAAAAATTTCGCTTGAAGATGGAACAGAGCTTACTTTAATTCAAATAATTATATTGAAGTTTTCGGCTCTTGTTTTAAAACATGAGAAATCTTATGTAGCGCGTTGGTATCATATTTTTAAATAAATAATTATATATATATATACATATATATATATATATGTATATATATATATATATGTGCATATATATATATATATACATACATATATATACATATATGTACATACATATATATATTTTTACATTATATATATATATAGAGAGAGAGAGAGATAGAGAGATAGAGAGAGACAGAGAGAGAGGGAGATATATATATAGAGAGAGAGAAGAGCGAGAGAGGTATCGCCATAGATTTGCTAAAACATTTACCATACGTCGTGAAAAAATGACCCAAATCTAATATATATATATATGGGCCGCATACAGAGACCTAGTGCATTACATGCCAAAAGGTCCCCAAACGACCCTCCGCATTAAATTCAGAGTTGTCATTCTCCTAGACCAGTTGCCATTCAAGGCTATAGAACGCCTGTCCTGCTATTTACCCATACCTGGAGGGAGAAGAAGCGGATTAATACCTTTCCCGAGGGTATTAGCACGTAAATGAATGACGCTCCTTCAAAAAGTGTAGTTGGTTCACAAATATTTATGGACGAATGGCAGACTTATAGATATGTAAGATAGATTCTGGAGATAAAAGTTTTATCATGCGACATACTGAACCGACTTTCTTTGAAGCTGACCCAGCAATATATATATATATATATATATATATATATATATATATATATATATATATATATATATATATATATATATCTTGAGTCAAATGTGTCTCAATTCGTTGCCATGGAAAAATGCTATTATTAATGAATTCTCCAAATTTGTGACCTCATACTAAGTAAATTTTCAAGTATGATTACTTGCATTATTTACATTATTCGAACTGTTATCCTCATCTATATTGCAATATTCACAACGTTTCGGCTTCTATTTTAGCATCCTTCTGTGGAACCATACCTCCGCCGGCTCGAGTCTGTTCTTCATCTTTGAGGAAATCTTACAACATTCGCTGCCATAAAGAATGACAGGTGCTACGTAGCAAATCTAATACTCGTTTCTTTGTCACTAAAGAAATCCTCCTGTCTCGTAATACTCCATTATCAATGCCATTATCTGACTCTCCAAGCCCTCCTTTCTCATTACGTGTCCCAGAAATTTCAGCTTCCTCTTCCTGATCATATAAGCTTCCGCTTTGTTTGCATCCTCTCCAACACCTCATCGTTGCTCACACGCTCGTTCCATGATATCCTTAGCACCCTTCTGTAGAACAATACCTCCGTTGCCTCGAGTCTTTTCCTTATATTTGAGGAGACCGTCCAACATTCGTTGACGTAAAGGAGGACAAATGTCACGTAGCAGCTCATTACTCTTTTCTTTGTTACGAAAGAAATCCTCCTGTCTCTTAATACACTGCCTAGCCTTTGGAATGCGTCTTTAGCATAGCTGGTTGGTATTTATTCTGGGGGATCAGTTTACAAGGTAATGATAATATAAAACCGATCCCCCACTTACTCAAATAAGAATATTTACGTACGGTTGAAACGAAATTTAGTACAGGTTAGATTTTATTCCATGCATAAGTAAAGATTTTCTTTTCGCTATATTGATGAGCATGCAGAATGTGCCTTCTAGCTCACTGCAAACAGCAGGAAATTCCAGGAACCTTGGGCGACTTTCCTAATTTAGCTCTTTCATGTTTAACAGCTTGAGGTTATAGGTCAAGTCAAATTACATTCAATGAAAAATATCTCAATTTGCCAAAGGTAAAAAGAACAGTTATTTAAAATTATCGGTTCGGTGTTTAGCGAATCCTTTTATGCTGACAAAGTTCTTCTTCCTTAATTAATTACTTGCATTTCTTCTTTCTTTTTCCTTTTCATTGTTTCTTTCTTTCTTTCTTTCTTTCATTCTTTAATTTGCACATCTTTCTTTTTTTTTACTTTATCAATTTATTTATGAATTCTTTGTTTTTCTCTTTCTTTCTTCCTTTATTCAAACTATCTTTCTTCAACCATCTTTCTTTCTTCATCATTTCTTACTTTCTTTTTTTCTTTCTTTCTTTCTTTTTTTCTCTCTTTCTTTCTTCAAATTGTCTTTTTTATTTCTTTTTTTTTCCTTTTTCTTTCTTTCTTTAATCATCTTTCTTTTGTTATTTATCCAATCTCTCCTTCCTTCCTTCCTTCCTTCCTTACTTTTACTTTTTTTCCATCGCATTTTCTTTCTATTCTTTCTTTCTTTCTTTCTTTCTTTCTCGATTTTCTTTTCTGTTTCTCTTTCTTTCTTCATTTTTTATATCTTTTATTTTTCTTTCTTTCTTTCTTCATTTTCTTTTCCTTTTTTCTTTTCTTTATTTATTTTTTCTTTCTTTTTCTGTCTTTCTTTCTCTCTTCCTTTCTTCAACTTATCTTTCTTTCTTCATTTTCTTTCTTCATTTCTTTCTTTCTTTTTTCTTTTTTCTTTTTTCTTTTTTCTTTCTTTCTTTCTTTCTTTCTTCATTTCTTTTTCTTTCATTCTTCCTTTATATCTTTTCTTTTTCTTTCTTTCTTCATTTTCTTTTTTCCATTTCTTTCTTTCTTTCTTTCTTTTCTTTTTTCTTTCTTTCTTTCTTTCTTTCTTTCTTTCTTCATTTCTTTGTCTTTCATTCTTCCTTTATATCTTTTCTTTTTCTTTCTTTCATTCTTTCTTTCATAACATTTACCGGCCTGAATAATTTAATAATTTAATAAATAAATTGTCGGACTTTGTCCATTTCGTAATATATGACGTCATTTGTTTACATTTGATACGCCATGAGCAGTTATGAATATTCGAGATTCATGGAAGATTGAGTTTATAAGCAGTAAAATTCGACCTTGTCTACCGAACGCTTCTTTGTAGCCTAACGGTAAGGCACGTCAGCGTAAATGACGGTTCCGTATAGGATGCTGGTTCGAATCCTGTCAAAGAACGAATATTTTCTATGAAGATTTCTCGGACATTCAGGCCGGTAAATGTTATTTAATACTGTTTATTATAAACAGAGCATTTACTTAAATACTTGTATCTATAACGTTAAACATAAAAATGTCTTTAATAAATATATATATTTGACACAAACGATTGCCACCGCAATATTACTCCAGTTACAAGGAAGAATTCATTAGCTTTTCTTTTAGCTGCGCTGAGTTAAGCTTCAAATGCTAATAGTTGCCATTACAGTATTTCAACCTTCCCTTTCCCCAAACAGTCGGACTTGAAATCGCGAGATTTTATCTATTCTGTATCCTTTCTGGACATGGACGATCTTTGGTCTCCACAGCTTCCCTTACCTTGTGGCTCTTTACCAAAAAACCTGCCCACAGTTGCGTCATCCATTCACACATGCTTACCAGGTAGATAACACGTTGCCTTAACTAATCTCTCTTCCCCACGATATACCCTGTGAGGGTCAAGATTCTAACCCTCTTTCCGCATTATGTGAATCTCTAATAGTGAAAGTAATATTAATCGTTTCCTTTTAAGGAAACATCCAGCATTCATTGAACGGGACGCAATTTTTCCTGTTGGCTGAAAATAATAAAATACTTCTATTAAAAATATCTTTCAGGAAAAAACAATTCTATTAACTGTTATTCTTCGTGATGGGTGTTTCCATCATATCTTCTTTTCCCAGGTAATGTGAAACACTAATCTCTTGACGATGTCAGTATTTTCTCTTCGTGTTTTATGCGCGAAACTTCTAAGTTGTTGACACTGTTGGAAGAATTCAAGTGATATAGTTGTTGATATTTGTTAGAGGTTGGAAATTCTTCCAAGTGATATAGTTTTTGATATTTGTTAGAGGTTGGAAATAAGTTGCTTTAACTTATCTCTTTCCACTCGATATACCCTGTGCGGGTCAATGTCCAAACCCTTTTCCTGCATTATGTGAATCTCTAATAGTGATGGTAATATTATGTGAATCTCTAATAATGATGGTAATATTAATCGTTTCCTTATAAGGAAATTTCCAGCATTTATTGAACGGGCAGCCAATTTTCCTGTTGGTTGAAAGTAATAAAATATTTTTATTCAAAATATTTTTTCAGGAAAAAAAACAAACAATTCTATTAAATGTGTCGAAATGATTTAAGAACATGACTTGTGTTTTTAGATAAATGTTTTAGTTCTGTCTGTTTGTTTAGAAATACATCAAACCCTTATGGGTCATTTAATACCAAAATTTAATTTCTTGGGAGTTTTAGTAAATTCTTTTGCAAAAAAATTATTACTGGTAATTTTTTTTATTACAATGTATTGTTACTAATTTTTACCCTTACTATAAATATATATTGCTGGTATTGTTGCAATTTTTTTTTATACTAACAGGCGCTACCACCAGGGGTCAGGGTTGTCCTGGGAATAACAGAAATTACAAGGTAGTCCCACTCTGCTCAAAACCCCACTATTAATGGAATTGCAGTCGGATGTAGTTTATCGTCATACCCAGGCCGTTTTTGGTTCTGTAGCAACTTGCTGTGTTAGCGGAAACTACTTTTAGTACAGCTCATTCTATTCGAAATATTTTTTTCAGACTATATCGATGGATTCTTATATATGTGGTCGAAGGGAAGGAAATATAACAAATTCTACTAAAAATTGTACATCGAAAAGGTACAAGGACGCTTAGCTTTATATTCAAATTTAAATTGAAATTTTTAGCGGTCGTATATATCTAGGTGAACAGCCGTTGCAACTTCGGTCAGTGTTATGGCGTTTTTACTTTTTGTTTATAATACGGCTGTTTAAATATATTGTAATAGCCACACTTTTGTTCGGAAAAGGATTATATTGTATAAACTTAAAGGAAAGCTAGCATGGAAGGTTCTCAAATTAGAGCACTTTCTATATATTTCGCCTAAATTGATTTCACTTTTACATACAAATTACGATAGGAAATATTACAATGAACTTTTAATGCATTGAGTGTATAGTTTTATGAGCTATCCCTTTGGATACGTAAATTTTAAAATGAATTTTAAAAAATTCCAACTCTTTCTTGAAGCTTTTATATTAGTTTTTAATTTCAAGCTAATAGATGAGATTTAATATTTTCAATAAGCAAAATAATTTGCTGTATTCCAAAAAACAATTTAAAACTAATTTGAATTGGCTGTAAGGATTTTATAATTTAGCCGTCTTTCATTGCAATGTAATTCTCTTTATTAAAAATCCTTCAAAAATAAAATATACTTTTCTGAAACTTTATTTGGGGAATATTAGCAGATTTAATGTATAATTAATCCGATTTGAAACAAATATTATTTACTTTAAGTTTGAAATAAAGCAAAAATACCTTTTAAAACCAAACTGTAGACGTTCTTTAACCGACAGTAGCCATGTGTACGCGTGTTTGACGAGTGATAACAAGGTAATAACATATTAATCGTTGCTCTCCGGAGACTTCAACTATAAAACATAACTCAGAAAAATAATGTGATCACTTTTTTTATATATTAGTTTGGTGCAAAAATAATGACTGTTTTTGACGTATTTTTTAACGTCAAAAACCGTCATTATTTTTGAACCAACCTAATAATTTTTAAGTAGTCAGTAATCTTAAAAATGTTGGAAAATATTCTCCTTAATCTAATTTTAGGAATCTTGACTTTAAATTGACGATAGTCATTGCTCTTATTTTCTGATAATGTCGTGTATGGTCGCATATATTTAAAAAAAAAATGGGCACGTTTATATACAGAAAAATAATTCAAAATTCTTTAAAAAAATGTTGGTGTTTGAAGGCTGCTATTAAGCTTAATCATTAATGATTAGTAAATATAGATTTCACTTCATAATAATATAATCTAAAAGAGTGAAAGTAATACAGAATATTTTTTCTAATTAAAATGAACAAAAACTTTTGTAAAAACAATTTATTCCTTGAAGTTTTTTCTTCTTAAGACACCAGTGTTCTTAATATATCTCATTTAGAGAAGCAATTAAATCTTTTCTAATTAAATAATCTCAAAGATTAATTTTTTATTTTACGACACCCAGCAGATTTTCGGTAAATGGTGTTGTTTGAGATTAGTAAATATAAATTTCACTTAATAATAATATAATCTAAAACATTGAAATTATTACAGAACAAATTTTTCTAATTAAAATGAAAAAAAAAAAAAATGTAAAAATACATTATTCGTTGAAATTTTTTTCTTAATACACTAGTGTTCTTAATATATCTCATTTAGAGAAACAATTAAAAAATTTTCTAATAATCTCAGAGATTCATTTCATATTTTTTTTATTTTACGATTCCGAGCAGATTTTCGGTAAATGGTGTTGGTTGATAAAAATTAACTGATGATTATAATTCTGCTTTTAACTAATATACATATGAAGAGGCTGATTAAAAAAAAAAAATCTAAAAAGAATTTTAAAAGATTTTTAATAAAAATTTCCTAAAAAGGATTAAAAATTAATAAAATCATCAAAAAATACTTTGATCTATTCTCCTAATAACATAAAGATTTCGACGATAAAACTTTATTTGCATCAAGTTTGGGTTTTTTTTCATCATGGTATGCATTTTTAGCGAAAAACTATGTGCCTACCGTTCTGTTTTCTTAGAGTTAACTATTTGATTTCTTAGATGTTTTAACTTTGTCTGGGGATATTTCTATTGTCTATCTTGTAAATTTCTAATTAAGGTTTTATTAATTATATGTTTATAAAAATCACTTATTATAGCTTTCTACGTACAAAAAAATTAATTCTCATCGTCTCACTTTTGCGACGGTAAACAGGAATTATTTAATACTGTGGCTCTCAATGCAGTCGGAAATGCTTATAGACTGATCTATAGACATTACATTGTAAAACAGCGGCTTCCAAACGGTTTTCAAAGACCATTAATCCGGAACAGTGGATGCCTCATACGTTTGTCTCTGTGCCAAAATTAAGTTCTTTTTAATAGTTACCATCGATATATGTATATCTGTACGTGTGCTTCAAACTTTTGCATATATATATATATATATATATATATATATATATATATATATATATATATATATATATATATATATATATATATTGTTTTTGAGCACGAGCGTGTGAGTAAGGTTAGTCGAGTTGAAACATAATCAGGGTCAGACATAATCGATAAGCGAAGTTGGGCCAACGACCCGCAATTTGGGAGCTTTCCACACACCTCGAAGTGATACACTAATTAAGGTAAATACGAAGCTATGCCACATAAGAGGCTCCCGCCAAAGAACCCCGCTGCATAACTTGTAATCAAAAAAGGTGTGAGGCGACTTAGACAACTTGTTTTTCTTGTCTTAGCGCATTACATAGTATTTTTTTTTTACTGTTATCAACTTACTACTCTGCTTACCCCGCTATCAGTTAATAAAATAATTAGCAAGTGATACGCTCTGCCATTATTCCAAAATAAATAATGAACTATTTTGTATTGATTCTGAAGAAAGACGGAAATAAATGATATATCAGAAACGTTTTAGTGCAAAAAGAAATCAGAATAAGAAAGAATCGAATTAAAGGAGGGTCGCCTAGGTTTGGTTTCGTTTGTTTTGTTTTGCTGTATATCAACCTCAATGCGTTATTTAATGCCGACACGATTTTTATTGCTGCTAATATTTTTTATCTATCTATATATATATATATATATATGTGTCTATTCAGTTAACCTCTTTCTTGAGTGACTCTTTGGCTGTGTATTGGGAGAACAATAGAGCAACGAAATTTTAAGAAAATAATCAGTTTATAAACTGCAAAATGTCAATTCAAGATACATTAGGAAGGCAGATCTACAAATTAATGGTGGCAAATTGAAAACTCGGCTTGATCTTTAATCAAGCCGAGTTTTCAATTTGCCACCATTAATTCGGTTTGTTTTACGGTATATAAATCTCAATGGCTTATTTAACTATATTTCCAAAAATGTATTCCTGGTAATAATTATTTACAAATTTTGTATTGCTGGTAATATTTTTTGTATTGCTGGTAATATTTTTTTGTATTGCTGGTAATATTTTTGTATTGCTGGTAATATTTTTTGTATTGCTGGTAATATTTTTTTTCTTTCAAACAAATATTGCTGATAATATTTTTCCTCAAAAATGCATTGCTGGTAACATTTTCTTCAAAAAAGTATTTTTGTTAATAATGTATTGCTGGCAATAATTTTTCCTCAAAAAATCTAATGCCACCAAACAGAGATAAGCGCATTATGTATCCTTATACTACCCACCCTCTCTTAATCTAAATAAAAGCGTCTTTCATACTCCTATTCCCCTTAATACTTCCACGATACCCAGTTCCGTCCCCAGTATTAGTTTCTTCCTTCTGTAGAACCATATATCCACTGCCTTCTCTTCATCTGTAATTGTTCAGAATTCACTGACAGTCAATATGAGTTTTAAACTGTTTCTTTTTTTTTGTGGGGAGGGTTCCTAACGATATTTTCCTGTATCTTTTGCCTGTAAAACGAAACTGCTCTCAGTTACCCACCATAGAGAACCCTCCCTGCTTACCATCAGGATGGCTGATGCCCACCTCTACAAGAGCGTCTCTCTGCGCCTGCTTGGTCTCACGCTGTCCACTGACCTGAAGTGAAACAACTACATTGAATCTATAGCTTCATCTACCGCAAGGAAAGTTGGTTCTCTGTGTCGCGCCAGAAGGTTTTTCTCGGCTGAGTCCATCCTTCAAATCTATAAATCAACCATTCGTCTTTGCATGAAATATTGCTGCCATATATGGTCTGGTGCTCCCGCTGTTCATCTTGAGGTTCTCGACAAAATGCTGAGACAGATACGCAAAGTAGCTGGTCCTGATCTGGCATCCCGTCTGCAATCGCTATCTCACAGACGTGCTGTGGCTTCCCTCTGTCTTTTCTACAAGCATTTTCATGGCAACGAGCTACTTTCACTGGTTCCCACTACTGCATGAATTTGAGCGTGCCACTGG
This sequence comes from Acanthosepion lycidas, assembly GCA_963932145.1. NCBI lineage: Eukaryota > Metazoa > Mollusca > Cephalopoda > Sepiida > Sepiidae > Acanthosepion > Acanthosepion lycidas. The sequence continues at coordinate 12,912,831 of OZ010600.1, forward strand.
GTTGGTATCACGGCCCTACCCTTTCACTGTCAAAACGGCTAACAGAGCCGTCTCTTCTGCTCCAACAGCTAATCTCGCACCTCCCGTCAATGAAACTCCCTTCCTCTTACTTGCTTCCCTGACAGCTATAATCTTCCAGTATTCAAATGTAATGTCAATCTAAATCTTCTGATGATTTGATCTTAATCTCTGTCCTTCTCTTTATACTTTTCCCAAACACTCCTCTGTACTCTTACACTCACTCTCTGTAATCTCTTACGTGCTAATGGCACTCTTGCCTTGCTTGGTGTGATTTGAAATCTTAATACTTTGCTTAGCTTTTGGAAGACATCATTTGCTATTCATATGCGCCTTCAAAATCCTGCGTTACATTTTCTATCGTCAGTTTTAACACTTGCCAGATAATTAAATTTAATTACTCGCTTGATTCTGACGCCTTCGAGTTGCAGCTCGCATATTTGGCTATCCCTCTTGCTAACAACTATATCAGACATGATCAACCTTTTTCAAGCCACGCGTCACATGATTTATGGCTCACCAAAAGACAGGCCACGCTACTAAAATCTTCAAGGTCATTTTCCTTAGTGGGTACCTCAGTTATATTCACTACAAAAAAAAATATGCGTACAGATATACCTCAAAAATGGAGGAATGATTTTTGTTCTTTTTTTCAGGATAAAAATTATTTCGGTTGTTAAAAACTTGAAGTCTGGATCTAATATTATCATTGATCACAGTCCGATTATTCACCAAAAAAAAAGAATATAATATTTTTTTCCTATTTCAAAGGCAAAACATTCTTACAAGTATGATCTTCCTTAGTGAAAATTGCTAATGGTTTAAAATGATGAAAACGTTATTTTCACCGAAAGTCTATAGAATTGAAGAGACATTGTACTTAATCATTGTTTATGTATATGGTTAGGTCTGAACGAGTATGTGAATGAACAAGTGAGAACGGTAAGAAACGTTATTTCCCTTATCAAATTAAGGAAAGATCAAACGAGCCGCAGTATATATTATGTCTTCTTAGAATTGATAATTAGTCCTTTCTTGCTGCTTTCATTTACTGTCTATATAATAAAGTAGAGTGGTTTTAAAGTCTTGCCAACCCTTCTTAATATAATTTTCAATTTCAACGCTTTATGAGTTATTATCATGAAGAGAGTTTCACATGAACGATACCAGAATACTCATCAGTTGAAGGATGCTGTTCGGAGTGCCTTGGCAGCAGTCAACAAAACACAGGTTTGTAGAATATCATAGAATACATGAATAGGCTGGTCCGAAAGTCTTGTCATCCACTAGATAATATAATTTTCTATTTCAGATGGGTGACACGAAAATGATGGTGTTCATACAGACCTTTTCGATGTGTGACAACATCAATGAAAGTAAATAAACTGAATCCAGTATATGAGATTTGTATTGCTGCATGACTTGCTCTACTGCTCACATTACGGTTTTTGGTAGTAAGTGACAAGACATTCGGACCATTAAATCTGAACGCGTGCATTGACAGAGAAGTGACCTCGTCTGCCAGTTAGAATTATCGTATTATACTCGACATCTACTTGCCGCCCCACGTAGGCAGGGTGCGACACAAGGTTAGTTTATTATACAGGATAGTCCGAAAGTCTTGTCACCCCTGCATAATATAATTTTCGATTTCAACGCGATTTCAAGGAGAGAGTTTCACATGAACGATACCAGAATACCTAAGAAAGTAAATAAACTGAATCCAATACATGTGCTTTCTATTACAGCATGACTTGTTTTTATATTGTTCTCATTACTTTTTGGTAGGGAGTGACAATACTTTCGGACCATCCGGTACTATGGCCAAGAAATGGGGGATATGTTTACGACTAAAGAAAAATACAAAACTGATCCCTCACTTTTTATCATCCTTTAATTTGGTTACCGATAAGGATGTTTTGTATTTTTATCTATGAATCTACATGGTGGTCCAAAAGTCTTGTCATCCCCTGCATATCATAATTTTCTATTTCAGATGGCTGACAAGAAAATGATGATGTTCATACAGACCTTCTCGATGTATGATAGCCTCAATGAAAGGAAATAAACTAAATCCAGTACATGTGCTTTGTATTAATGTATTACTTGTTCATCTATTTTTCTCATTAATTTTTGGTAGTGGGTGACAAGACATTCGGACCAGTAAATCTGAACACGTACATTGACAGTGAAGCGACCTCGTCTGGCAGTTAGAATACAATTATCTCGTATTCTAATCGATATCTACTTGCCGCCCCACGTAGGCAGGGTGCGACACACGGCTAGTTTAATCTACATAGTGGTCCGAAAGTATTGCCACCCCTATATAATATAATTTTCTATTTCAACGCTGTGTGTGGTTATTATCAAAGAGAGAGTTTCACATGAACGATACCAGAATACCTAAGAAAGTAAATAAATTGAATGAATACATGTGCTTTCTCTGACTGTATTTCTACTTTTGGTAGGGGATGACAAGACTTTCGGACCATCCTGTATTTTTGTCCGTCTCCACAGTAAAATATATTTTTGAAAACATTCCTTTACCATTTGAATATGACGCTGTGTCTCTTCTTTAATCGACTTATGTGTAGTTGTCGGTTGAATGAACCATTAAGCTACCTTTCATTCGGGACGGCAAATAAATTGCTGTAATTACCAATTATGCAAAATTGAAATATGTTGTAAAGGGAAAATAACTGCTTGATTATATAATTACGTTGTTGGCATTTTAAACCTAAATGAGTGTACAAAGAAAAAAAAAGTAAAATTCTTACCAAGAAAAAAGGAAAAAAAAGTAAGGAAAAATAGGGAATGATTTGGTTGAATCAATGAATGGCAAACAAAAAAAGAGACGAAAAAGATAGAAAGACTAATACTAATGAGCGAATAGATAAAGAATGAATTATTAAGAAAAAAGAAAGAAAAAGACTAAAGAAATGTACTAGAATAAAAAAGAAAGAAAGGAAAGAGAATTGGTAAAGAGAGAGAATAGACAACATCAAAAGAAAGGGAAATACATTAGAAGAGAGTTTAAATGAAAGACAATTAGGAAAGAAAAGCGAAAACCAAGAATACATCGAAAGAAAGACAGAAAGAAAGAAAGAAAGAAAGAAAGAAAGAAAAATAAGAAGGACAAATAGCAGAAAAAGACGAGAAGTAAGAGAAAAAGAATAAAGGATAAAAGAATGAAGAGGACAAAAGAAAGAAAAGTAAACAAAAATGGAAGAAGAAAAAAGAAAGATAGAAAATGAGTTGGAAAAGAAAGCGAAAGGATATAAAACAAAAAGAAGACATGTAAAAAAAGAAGGAGAAAAGAGAAAAAGAAGAAATAAGTAAATTATAGGAAGAGAACGAGAAAACCAAGAACATAAAGAAAATAAAAGAAAGAGAAAAACAAGACAGATGTTAAGAAAGAAAGAAAGAAAGAAAGGAAAAAAGAAAGAAAGAAAAAAGAAAGAAAGAAAAAGAAAGAAAGAAAATAACAGAAAAAGAACGAGAATTTACAAGAAAGAAGAATGGGGGAAAATAAGAAAGAGAAGAAAAAATAAACGCAATAAAGATTAAAAAAAGAAGAAATGAAAGAGAGAAGAAGAAAAGAAATAGAAAAGCAAGAAAGAAACAACGAAAGAAAGAAAGAAAGAAAGAAAGAAAGAAAGAATAATATTAAGAAGAAAAGAATGCAAACCCGTTAAAGAAAAAAAAGCAAAAAAAGCTCAAAATTAAAAAAGATAAAAGATAGAAAAAGAGAAAGAAATAGATAACAGTTAAAAGTGCAAACAAAGAGCGATAGAAAGGAAAATGTAACAAAAAGAAGAAAAAAAAGACGTGAGAGGCAAGAGAGCTTGATGGAAAAGAAAGGAAAAATATGAAAGGAAAACAAAAAACAAAAGAAAATGATAGCAATGATAAAGAAAGAAAGAGAGAGAGAGAGAGACCTCGTCGACTATATAATCAAACATATAAAAGAACGTAATTCATTCAATGAAGTGGGAAGCGATAATGTATACAGTAAATACGAAACACCAGAAAAATTACAGATGAAAAATAAACAGAAAAGATTATTTGAAAAATAGAATGAAAGAAGTTTAAAAAAAACAAAAACGGGAGACGCATATATATATATATATATATATATATATATATATATATATATATATATATATATATATATATAAACAGAAAAAGAAGAGCAAACGAATGAGGCAAAAAAAGTAAAATACTGAATAAGACCAGGATGAGAGAAAAAGAACAAATTAAGCCAATCATTACGAGAAAAATATAAATGATAAATATTAAAGAAACAGAAGATACTTTTAAAATATATGCAATAAAATAAATACAATAAACTTGATTCAGAAACAAATGGCGGCAATCAATGATTGCAGACGTGATGACCAATAAGAAGATGTCACTTATTTTAATGACGTTGTGCTTATGTTTGCTACGACTGGACAATTATCTTTTTTTTTTTCTTTACTTGGAACATTTTTTTTATCTTTTGCTTTCATTTTTCCTCTGAATTTTCTTTTCTCCTAGAATAATTTCCATTCATTAGAGACACAAATTAGCATGGGGAACATTTTGCGCTCGCTCCGTTAAATCTATTAAGTCGATCTACCCGCGTGTTTTCTACACCGTACGTCAGCCATCATCATTCTTAGCCTGATTTCTAGAGTTGTGGGCCTCGCATTTCGAAGAAGCATTTTAAAACCATTTATATATCTTCTCATTATCATTTGCATGAACGTAAAAAAAAAAAAAAATGAAGGAATTATTCAAATACCTATTTTAGTAAATGCATTCATTGCAATAATTCTATGGAATGCTTCCATCAATTTATCTTACTCCTCCAATCTAGCAACTTGTTTTTCTTCTTATTTTTTCCGTAATTTTCAGCATAATTTCTTGCCTTAGAAAATAAGAACTTAGTAATTTTTACTTCATTTATTTATTTTTGAATTGGTTTTTGTATTAAAAAGAACAATATTCAAATGGTCACCTTGATTAAATAAACTGAATTTTTTTTTTTAAACTTTTGAATTTAGTTGTCATTGTTTAAACATCAGTTAAATCGGTAAGGAATAAATTTTAATATAAAAACAAATGTAAGTTAAATTTATTTATTCATGCATCTCCCCGGTACACACTTATCAGATTGTATCTCATGATGGATAAAAATGGGCATCCTATATTTTGTTACTTTGTTGGCATGCTGTTTTCTGACGAAATAATAAATAAAACACTCCCAAGGAAGCACCATCAAAGCATTTTTTTTATTTAGTAAAAAAAGAAAAAAATACGCAAAAAATAGGTCAAACAAATGTTTGATGTAACATTTAATTTATATGGCCACCCGACAAAAACAGACGACACGAGCCGAGTTTAAAAACAGACGACACATTTATTGCTGACACGTAAAAATGAATAAATTACACAAATCACCGCATTGTGAGACAAATTATGACATGTAAATATAAATTATCATTGAAAATGAATATGGCTTTTTAGAATAAAAGTTATAATGTTGCCTAAGGTCTTCAGGAAAGAAAACTACATAAAAGGAAGAAAAAGAATTGGTACAATTTTCGAAGGAAAGTTCATGGTAACAGTGAGGAATAAGACAAGAACACCAGCTGGAGACTTTTCGTTGATGTAGAAGCAAATTTGACGTCCATTTTAATTTTCGTCTGGTCGTTTGTCAAATTTATTATGCCTTTGATTTACTTTTTGGATTGGGGCGACCTGAATCCTGCAGCATCTGTTTTTCGATTCCGAAAATTAAATCTAAGCCCGACATCGCTAAATAACCTGCATGAAGGCTTCAGATACATTTCTCGAAAATTGAAGGAAACCCTTTAATTTCTTTTAGATTGGAAAAAAAACAAACACATCTATATTCCCACAAATCGAAATGTATCAAAAATATTTTCGAAATTCAAAAATTAAGCAAAAGTACAACGCAGCGTCTGCTTTCTCTTTGAAAGGCAGCCGATGCACGGCGAAGAGGCTTAAATTTCTTATACAATATCTGTGCTGACGACGAGAAAGGTCACAGATATGTTTCAAACACTATCACCCTTGTCTGGGTCACGCATATCTTTACCGACTGGTAGGATTATCAAGAACATTATAGAAAATAAACGCATACACATCGACACAGCAACATAATCCAAAAGAAACACCACCGAAAATACTCCAGTGAAACTTCCCTTATACCTAGGCCTGGAGATTATCAACTAGATCTGGGTTTTCAAGTCAGGAAAAAGGCCTTTATTCTTCGGAGATCTATAACTCATTGAAAAGGGTAGAGAAAAGTTAATCAACCACATACAAGGATGCAACAACACCTGCAGTTAAAAGAAGTTTCGCATTTTCACGACTAGTGTTCGGCAAACTAGTCCTTGCTTTAAAAGGGTTTGCTTCAACAGTCTTCAGACCAGCATCCTAAAGATGCACCGTCTTGATTTCTCACTGAAAAAAAATCTTTTCACCAAAGGTTTCCTCTGATTAATAAACAGTACAATGCATAGGAGTCTGTATCGGCCAGTTATTATTGTCTATAGCAGTTGACTACTTGTCCGTAAGAGAGACGGTAAAATGAATGAGAGAACTACATCGTCTTTTCTTCTCAGGTCATCAAGACAAAAACTCACTGAAGAATTTTAGAGGCAGAAACAACTGTTTTGCTCAGGAAATATCGCATTCTCGTTACTTGTTGATTAGACAATTCACGGACGAATGAAAATATCTCACCACATTCACCTTCTTTTCGTTTGGCTTGCATGATACGTAGCAGTCAAATATATTCTATCTCAGAAATACGATATATTTCCAACAAACTGCAAGTATATTTATTAGTCAGGCGATTTTTTATTTTTCTTCTTATCGTTAAGCGTGAAGCACACTTATTTATTCTATAACAATGATACAGAATGTCAGACCTACCATAGTTTTCCATACTACGAAAAGAACTGCTAATCAAGTGACACCATTTCCATAGAACCTCAGATCTATATTTATTTTCACAAGCGTACCTTAGATGTGACACAAGGCTGAAAGTATAGGGCACCCAGCGAGGATTTTTTTAGCGAGACAAACTTGCTAACCAGTACACCACGCGGAGGTCCCCAATTTTACAGAATATAGTGATTTTCCAAGCGTAGCTTAGATGCGGCACAAGACCGAAAATATGGGGCACCGAGTGAGAATCAAATTCCCTATTCAGTCGTAATCGTTCTAGCGACACAAGCTTGCTAACCATTACACCACCTCGAGGTGCCCAGTGATTTTCCAAGCAGAGCTTAGCTGTGGCACAAGGACGAAATAAAGGAGCACTCAGTAAGACTCGAAATCACTACTCAGTCGTAATCGATCTAGCGAGACAAGCTTGCTAACCTCGGGGTGCTTAGTGATTTTCCAAGCTTATATGTGGCACAAGGCCGAAATTAGGGAGCACCCAGTGGTGATCGAACACACTAATCAGTTGTAATTGTTCTATTGAGACAAGTTTGCTAACCATTGCACCACCTCGAGGTGCCCAGATCTATAATTATATAGGATGTACTTAGTTTGGATTATTTTGTTATACGGCATATCAACACCTCAATGGGTTATTTAATGCCGACACTATTTTTATTACTGGTAATATATTTTTTCCAAATATATATTGCGCTAATATTTTTTCCTTCAAAAATGTATTGCTGGTATTAAAACCTATTTTTACACTTTCATAGAGTTTTAATTGAAGATTATTATTTAATCCTACTGGCGCTCGTACAGTGTACACAAAATTACGTCTATATAATATTCTAAAGCAGTAAATCTATTTTCTTTTGGGAGCTATTATACAGCTGAAACTGCTAGATGCAACCGTAAGTTCTATGCTAAAAGCTTCTTCTAAAGCATGGCTCTCGTATCGTCATGTTCCCAGACAAATTTAATCTTCAAAAATTCAAATTTAATGTCAATCATTATCTTCTGTCTTTTACTGTTTACTCTCTTTAATAGCGTGTTTTATTTTTCTCACATTCTCTTAATGTCAGTAATCCCTTGCGTTTTAGCGTCCTTGTTGTCTTCCTTGGGTTGAAATGATTAAAAATATATATTTGAACTTTATTCATTACTTTTATTTTCCGTTTCTTATAAAAAGAAATCGAAACTAAGATAAAACAACGCAATTTTTGTGTCATTATGCTTCAAGAATTAAAAACTCATCACTTTCAGTGCCAAAACTACCCAGGGTAAAACAAACCAAACCAAACCAAACCAAATTATTTATCTATCTATCTATCTATCTATCTATCTATCTATCTATCTATCTATCTAATTTAGTCTTTTGAACATCTATCTATCTATCTATCTATCTATCTATCTATATATATATATATATATATATATATATATATATAATTTAGTCTCTTGAATATCTATCTATCTATCTATCTAAGTCTCTTGAACATCTATCTAATTTAGTCTCTTTATCATCTATCTATCTATCTATCTATCTATATATCTATCTATCTAATTTAGTCTCTTGAATATCTATCTATCTATCTATCTATCTATCTATCTATCTATCTAAGTCTCTTGAACATCTATCTATCTAATTTAGTCTCTTTAGCATCTATCTATCTATCTATCTATCTATCTATCTATCTATCTATCTCATAAATCTAAAATATATACATAAAACCTTTTAGGAAAGTCATTGTTTCTGCTGTGGATATAGTAATTCTTTTGTGCTTGTTTAAAATAGCTTATGATCATAGAACAACTAGTGAAGATATTTTGATTATTGAATAGTTTATTATGTGAATTCATTTGCTGGATTTTTTTTCTCAACTGACGAAAAACAAATAATTTTCTTTAATTGGTCGGTCGGGCACAATGCTTATAATTTGGATCTATGTTAAGTGTTTGAAACCTTACGCGTATCTAACAACAAATCGTTTCTTCTTACTAGGTCACAATAAATAAAAAAAGGATGTTTTCCGATCAATTAAAATCTTATTGAGTGATTAACTTATTTATTTTTGACGGAAATTCATTTCTCAATCAATTTTCCATTTTCTTTTCAATTTACTTTAGCAGACTTCAAATTGAAAAGAAATTAATAGGAAAACAAAATTGCATTTTAATAGATCAGTTCAGAAGAGGAGAAAACGAATTAAGAGGCGGAGAAGAATGTACAGTTGATGGGACAATTAGAGACAGGGAGAGTTACCAAAAGTGAAAGAGAAATACAAAGAATAGGGAAGGGAGACAGAGAGATTGAGAGAGGAGCTTGGAAAAGAAAAGGAGGAAAGATTCAGTGAGGGGTGACTCAGAAAAAGAGAGAGATGCCAAAAGAAAGCAATAAGCGAAGACGGATAGTAATGTAGATGGTAATATTAGTTGTTTCCTTATAAGGAAACAATCTTGATTCCTTTATCCAACGGCCAGTGCTAGAGGATGGATCTATCTATCTATCTATCTATCTATCTATCTATCTATCTATCTATCTATCTAAGTCTCTCTCTCTCTCTCTCTCTCTCTCTCTATATATATATATATATATATATATATATATATATATATATATATATATATAAGTGAAACTTGAAATCGACACTCAGATGTGACAGACATGCTAAACGCAATCATCAGTTGACCTGATGATTGCGTCTAGCATTAAACTGTCTGTCGCCTCTGAGCGTTGACTTCAACATTGTGACGGTGGAAAAGTAATTCAAACCGAGACCCCAGATCAGGACCATTGGATTTTAACTAGGACCGAGCGAAGAAATATATGTGGCAGTAATATTCTAAGCATGGGCAAATGGCAGACATAGATATGTAAGTTAGATTCTAGAGAGAAAACTTTCTTGGACGACACAGGGAATCAACTTTCTTAGTATCAGAAATAGCAATTGACTCAATATAGTCTTTCTACTTCATGTTAGCCTGAGAAGGCGAAACGAATCACGCCTCTGGCGGTTAATATCAGCCATGCAGATGGAAGGCTGAAAAGAGTTGCTCAGGTGATTAAGGCAACAGAGCCACTAAGACGCAATCTTCAGGTGCAAATACAATATAAAATAGTATTTGCATCTGAAGATCGTGGCAACTGCATGAAACACCGAGTCGGGGTATCGACGTTGGATTTTTATATATATTCAATATATATATATATATATATATATATATATATATATATATATATATATATATATATATATATATATATATATATTATTTAAATAAAAACGGAGCACTTTAAGGTTCCATGTAATAAATTATTTCACCACACTGGATTTACATTGAAATCTCTGTCGCAAATTTCAACCTGGCATCTCTATGCCGTTTCAGAAGGCATGGTGTCTTTCTTGGGGAGCGTGACTTTATACTGTCTCTGCGTAGTTCATTACTAATCATTTGTTTAGTTACGTTAACTCCTGACAAACTCAGATCATTCTGAAGGTCTTGTCTGATGGCCATTGGGTTATTTTGGGCCTGTCGAATCAACTTTCTTCGTAATCTGGGAGAGATCTTCCTGGGAGCATCGCATCTGCCTTTGTTCTCAACAGTTTTACGTCTTTTAAATCTTGCAATAAATGAACCAATTGTTGAAAAATATATGTTCGTGTCACTGGAGATGTTTCTGTAATATTTTCCATTGTTCCATAGCTTAATAATTAGCTTTTTTTGAGCACAAGTCATATCCTTACGTCTAGCCATTATTAGAACAGTTATCAGTGAACAGTGACTGTAGAATGATCCAATTTTGAACTGAATGTTGCAATAGAGTTGCTGAGAATATTTTAGAACAGTTTAGAATCTTCTACTTTGAAGTACAACCAAAATCTACCGTGATATAATGTAAATATTGATACTGTACGAATACTTTTTCCACTATTCGAAATATAAAAATTTGCGTAACATGTATCGATGAATTTCTAATTTTAAATTACAGATTCTGATTCTATGCTCCAAAATACATATATAACATTGTTATTCGAGGTTTTCATTCGCTATAAGTGAGAATAACAAGCATGTGTTTACTGTACGATTACTTATTCAACCCCACTGTCTGTGTGTATGCGTGTGTATGTCTGTGTTTATAAAAAGACAATAGGTACACTATTCTTAGGCGAAGCGTTTCGTTCTCTGAGGGACTTTAAAGAGGCAATGTACGATTTATTTTGTTACGTACGACAGAAAGGAAGCCATTAGTTTATCAAGACTTTTAAAAGTAAGGACATTCATTAGGTACTTGAAACATCAACCAAAAGATGTCAGATAAAAAATGAGTAATATTCATGAAATATATGTATTCAATAATTTTTTGTAAATGTATATCGTTTAAATTTTGTTATTATGGTATGGAAAAACTAATCTAATATTTAAACAACATTCATTTAAAAATAAATAAAGGAATATATATATATATATATATATATATATATATATATATATATATTAGGTTGTTGCAAAATAATGACGTAATAATGTCGTTTTTGACGTATATTTTAACGTCAAAAAACGACATTATTACGTCATTATTTTTGCAACACCCTAATATATATATATTTCTAGACCAAGGCGAAGTAACGTTTTATAATATTTTAAATTATGAAAAATTGCGTCCTCTATAACTCTTGCGCAAAATTAATTGAAACAAAACGAATAATTCCGTTATTATTTATTTTTGTACCTTTCAAATGTAACATTACACAATGCACATACTAATACTTCGAGTGTCCATTTCTTGCACATTGATCACAGATTCTCGATTGGATTTAAATCAAGAAAGTTGCCAAACCACTCGATAATACTTTGATTTGCTCATTATTGAGGCATGCCTGTGTGTTCGGGCAGAGTTACAATTTTCGTACACTTCCTTAGAGTAAAATCCATCGCAGACAATGTCCGTAGGACAACTAATCGAAAGTCGAGACAATAGTGTCTGGACGTGATATAAATGTGATGCAAGCACGGATGACGGAATATTTTTAAAGGCCAAACATATTCCATCATACACCACGAAAATAGATTCATATTACCGCTCACCCCTGCAAATGAGTTAATCTGTGTAAAAATAGAAATCGATTACAACCTGTCATTACATTAAGTCTAAAACAGACCGTAATGAAAGAAAAGAGTCTAAAGGGGTCGTTTCCGTTAATTTGCACAAGGGTGTACATGTTTTTATTGACCTTTCAGACACCTAATGAATATATATATATATATATATATATATATATATATATATGTATGTATGTATATATATATATATTTATGTATATATATATATATATATATATATATATATATATATATATATATATTAGAGAAAGGAGTGTGTAGTTGATGCACTGACTCATAAGATAGTTAATTTTGGCTTTCCCTTATTTTTTTATTCTGATTCATTGTTATCGATTGAAATTTATTTATCCCTCTTAGAAAATAATTTTTTTAAGGAAATTTGGTTTATTAAGTACACTCCTGGTGTCATTGTTCTGTTTAGAATTGATGACGGTTTAAGGTAATTTAGAAAGATATCACCTTCATTATATCATTATATTCCCTTCTACTCACGTGGGCTTAGTTTTGAGATAGATAGATAGATAGATAGATAGATAGATAGATAGATAGATAGATAGATAGATAGATAGATAGATAATGAACAGAGTGAGATAGATAATGAACAAACGGAAATAGGTAGATAGATAGATGGATAGATAGATGATGAAGAAACGGTGATAGATAGATAGATAGATAGATAGATAGATAGATACTGAACAGTGAGATAGATAATGAACAGACGGAAATAGGTAGATAGATGGATACATAGATAATGAACAGTCTGATATATATATATAGATAATGAACAGACTGAGATAGATAGATAGATAGATAGATAGATAGATAGATAGATAGATAGATAGATAGATAGATAGATAGATAGATAATAAACAGAGATAGATATATAATGAACAAATAGATACATACATACATACACAATGGACATATATATATATATATATATGTGTGTGTGTGTGTGTGTGTGTGTGTGTGTGTGAATGTGCGGGCAGAGAGAGAAAGAGAGAATGTGGATAATATTTAATCCCTTTTTGATAGTCGGTATGAAAGCAACTGTTTTTTGTATACCAACCATCAATGTCTGTTGGATTTCAAGTTTCCCTATTTCAAGTAGATGTCTGTCTACCGCATTGTACTACAATGTGCTTCATTATTTTTACTCTCGTTTTTGAGATGATCGGTGATATTTACGTACGAGCCTCTTCTTATGCGTGGGCCTCGTAAAATAGGGTAAACTTGCTATTTGCTGACAACAAAGTTTTCTTCTTCCGCTCTACTAAGCTTTTTTGTCTTATATTGGACTTGGTTAAATTTAAAATACGATGCACCGCTTTTAAATAATTTTCAGGTTTGTTTTTTTACGCGCGCAGATACTCGTAATCAAATGTTGAGAAACACAAACTTTCTTGTTTCATTTCTCTCTCGCTCTTTCTCGTTTCATATATTATCCGCTTTCACTCCGTAATATGTTTTACTTCTCCTCCTCGCCGTCGTTCATTCATTCTTTCTTTCTTTCTTTCTTTCTTTCTTTCTTTCTTTCTTTACTGTTAATTATTATTAATTTTCCCAACTTCCTTGCTTTCTTACTTTCTTTCTTTAATATGAATTTTCCCCATTTCAACTTTCTTTTTCTTTCTTTCTTTCCATCTGTCTTAATTTCCTCCTGTCTTTCTTTACTATTAATTTTCCCCATTCCATACTTTCTTTCCATACATTCTTTCTTTCTTTCTTTTCTTCTTTCTTTCTTTCTTTCTTTCTTCACTTCTTTACTATTAATTTTCCCCATTCCATACTTTCTTTCTTTCTTTCTTTCTTTTTTTCTTTCTTTCATTCGTCATTATTTC
>OZ010600.1:12929276-12944276 GCA_963932145.1 Acanthosepion lycidas
ACACAAATTAAAGGTATATTCTTTGTTGCATGAATACTATCAGCTAAAGATGGATGAATTATCCAAAGTCATATCTGAATTATTCAAATCTCAGCAGTTGAGTCAGGCTGAATTATTCAAATCCCAGCAGAAATATCAAAAGCAAGAGGAAAGACTTTTAGAAATTTAAAAGTTAATATTGGAGAAATTAAACAACAATCAGGCAAATGGGGGAAATTCTTCATATTCTAATAACACCATATTTAATTCGATGGAAACTTTTAACTATGTGCCAGACGAAGAAAAAACGTTTGAAGCGTACTTTAAACGATATGAAGATATTTTCTACACAGACTGTGAAAACTGGTCGAATTCAAGAAAAGTCAGTCTATTACTAAGAAAGCTAGGTACAGCAGAACATAGCAAATTTGTAGATTTTATTCTACCGAGAAGAACGAATGAATTGGAATTCTCGGAAACAGTGAAATTGCTAAAAGAGCTGTTTGGAGCAAATTTGTCGCTTTGGCATAAGCGATGGTTATGCATGAATGTCACTAAATCCGACGATCAGGATTACTTAACATATGCATCTATAGTGAATAGACATTGCACATGCTTTGAGAACTTAACTCCCAGGAGAAAGAAGTTACTCACTGATAGAAGAAGAGGCGCTGAGTATCATTTTTGTTCTTAACAAAATTTCATAGATACATCCACGGCAGACATTTTATTCTTGAAACGGATCATAAACCTCTGATCACTATTTTTGGTTCAAAGAAAGGGTTACCCGTTTATACGGCAAATCGTCTGTTGAGATGGGGAACCATTCTTCTCAATTATGATTTTCACATAAAGCACCTATCATCTAAAAATATAATTCATGCGGATAGTTTATCAAGACTCGTACCGAGTCAAGAAGAAAGATTCGAAGAATCAATTATTGCAAATATCAGAGCAGATTATGAGGTGAAAAGCATGGTAAACAACATTTTAAGAGAGCTACCGGTTACAGCAAAGGAAATCAAAAAAGAAGCTGAAAGCGATGATTTCATTTTAGAAATAAAAAGTAGAATCGTAGCAAATGACCAAAAAGTGCAGGAGATTTATTCAATTTGTGACGGATTTTTATTATATGGTGAGAGAGTAGTAGTACCAAAAAAGTTGCAGAAAAGAATACTACGGCACTTTCATATGGGACACCCGGGGGTTAATAGAACAAAAAGCTTAATGCGAAGCTTTGTATATTGGAAAGGAATGGATGTGGATATCGAAAACATGGTTCATCGATGTAAAGGGTGTGCGTTAGCAACTAAGGCACCCCTATAGTTCACAAACCATGGCCCAAGACGGATCATCCGTGGACAAGATTACACATTGATTTCGCTGGTCCAGTAGAAGATTATTACTACTTAATAGTGGTAGATAGTTTTACAAAATGGCAGGAAGTACTACGCTTCAAAAAGCCTACGTCCAATACCACAACAACTTTTTTGCATGAACTATTTGCACGGTTCGGTGTGCCAGAGTGTATTGTGAGTGACAATGGTACACAATTCACTTCTGAAGAATTTAAGGAATTTTGTGAGTTATATCAAATTAACCACATAACGACGCCGCCGTATCATCCGAGGTCCAATGGACTCGCAGAAAGATTTGTCGATACTTTAAAGCGCGCGCTGAAGAAAGCCTCAGGAGTTCCAACGAAAAAGGCGCTTCAGCAATTCCTACAGGTATACAGAATTACGCCAAACCAGAGAACACACTCAAACATGGCACCAGCTGAAAACTAATGTTCGCTAGGAAAGTTAAGTCAGTGTTTGACAAGCTTTTGCCATGAAAAAATAGAGTAAAGAATACTATGTATACAGCGAGAAAAAGATACACTTCCGGAGAGAAGGTGTTTTTCAAGGGCTACAAAAACAACGTTGAGTTCTGGGAGCGAGGCATAGTGGACAAGAGAATCGGTGACCTGATTTACATAATTAAAGGGCCGAAGAATACTCACAAAAGGCACCAGAACCAACTTAAAAAATGTTACGTTTGCATGAAGAGAGTATACCGGATGAGGAGGGAGATCCCATTGATGTAATGTATGATATGTTTCAAGTAGAACCTCCGCAGAATACTCATGAACCGAGAAGATGCGATAGGAAATGAAAGTTCACGGAACCATTGGACGTGAATCCAAAACGAAAAAAATATTAAAATTATGCAAATGGATCTACAAAGGAATAGCCATAATCATCAACCCATATAGGAAGCCAGTTTGAAATCCAAAAGGGATTCCAAGGCTTGGGAGGAGGGGTGTTGTGGTAGGATCCACCTAATTTGCATAGTGGAGTACCGACCATATAAATATGGTTGGTACCGGAGAGGAATCGGAGAGATCCAACGAGAGACTCTGCCCGACTGCGACTCAGTCAACACATTCTCCAGGAACGGTCTTCCCAGGAATATACAAAAGACTATATGTAAATATTGTGTACACTTTCTTGTTTCAATACATTTTGTTCTAAGTACGTTTTGTGTTGCATTATTATTCCATGCATTAGTCAAGTTTCAACAATTATCTTTCTTTCTTTCTTTCTCCGTGTGTAAGTCACTGTATTCAATTCCGTTTCTCTCTCTCTATCTCTCTCTCTCTCTATATATATATATACTTCGACAATTGCTACACGTCCAGAAAAGAATAAAATTATAAAACCACAAGAAAATGAACTAAAACGCTTAATCCTCGCACTCTGTCACTCGTTTTTAATGAAAGATATATATATATATATATATATATATAAACGTTTCGATTGAAAAAAAAACTAACCTTTTCCCTATATATATATGTGTGTGTGTGTATCCACTATATATATATAGGGAAAAGGTTACAGTTTTTTTTTTCAATCAAAACCTTTATATATATATATATATATATATATATATAATATATATATATATATATATATATATATATATATATCTCATATGTTGTAATCGACATCTTTGATAATGGCTTAAGTAAGCCGAAACCTTAGATTGTATTAAAAAAATATGGATCACTATTGAGAATTTCTTTCTTCGTTCAATGATATAAAATAAATAGACAGCACTTGTATATATTATTTAATGAAACGTGTATATATATATATATATATATATATATATATCGGAATACAAGGTTGGTATAGTTTAAACAATATGGCTATTTTTCTAATGATATTAATACATATTTATGATATAATCTTTTAAGAAAATATTATATATATATACATATATATATTTCTTCTCTCATTTCTTTCTTCTCTATTAATTTTCCCGCTTTCTTTCTTCTTTTCGCTCTCTCTCTCTCTCTCTCTCTCTATGTATCATTTGATTGTCTATCTATCTATGTATCTATCTATGTATCTATCTATGAGTCCTTTATTAAGTCCTAATGATGCAATGAACATGTTTGTGACGGATACTATTTATGTTTCTATCCGATTGATTTTCTTGGCTTTTGTCTCTAATGACTACAAGTGTCTTACTTATTATTCACTTGATTGAAACGCTTCGTATTTCCACCGGGAAGCCAATGATGAAATATTAGAAGCAGTAAATAAGGAAGAAAAATTGACAACTATAAAAGCTTGTTTAATTCCCAGGTCAAAAATCGTATAAATCACGGACAGACGATTTCTTTTCGACTTTCAAGTTTGCTTTCCTTCCCATCGAGATAATGTTTGGCGATTTTATCAAGCGTTCAGTTTGCATGATTGCAATTATTTGAAGCGTCCCACAATTTATCATTTCGCTTGCTTCTTACTCAGATTAAAGAAATCCCCCGAGATTCGAGCAGATAGTCGTAATGAAATGTTGAGAAACACAAACTTTCTCGTTTCATTCCTCTCTCGATTTCTATCCGTTCATATATTATCAGCTTTCCCTTCGTTATTTGTTTTACCCCTCCCCCTCCTCCTCATTGTCCTTTCTTTTTTTCTTTCTTTCTTTATTTCTTTCTTTACTATTGATTTTTCTCACTTTCTTAATTTTTTATTTATTAAAAATTTTCCCCATTTCTTCTTTTCTTTCTTTCTTTCTTCCACATTTTGCCAGTGAACCTTCTTACGTTTTTCTTCTAAACTTTATTATATATCTTTCTTTCTTTCTTTCTTTCTTTCTTTCCGTAAATTGTTTTTCTCTTACTTCCTTTCTTTCCATGCATTCTCTTTCCTTCTTTCTTTCCTTCTTTCTTTCTTTCTTTCTTTCTTTCTTTCTTTCTTTCTTTCTTTCTTTTACATTTCATCAGTGATCCTTCTTTCTTTGTTTATTCATCTTTCTTTTTTTTCTTTCTTTGTTTCTTTGTTTTTTTTTATATTTCTCCAGTGATTTATCATTCTTTCTTTCTTTCTTTCTTTCTTTCTTTCTTTCTTTCTTTCTTTCTTTGCGTACATTGTTTTTCTCTTACTTCCTTTCTTTTCATGCATTATCTTTCTTTCTTTCTTTCTTTCTTTCTTTCTTTCTTTCCGTACATTGTTTTTTTTTACTTCCTTTCTTTCGATGCATTCTCTTTCTTTCTTTCTTTCTTTCTTTCTTTCTTTTTTCTTTCTTTCTTTTACATTTCATCAATGATCCTTCATTCTATTATTTTTCTTTCTGTCTTTCTGTCTTTCTGTCTTTCTTTCTTTCTGTCTTTCTTTCTTTCTGTCTTTCTTTCTTTCTGTCTTTCTTTCTTTCTGTCTTTCTTTCTGTCTTTCTTTCTTTCTGTCTTTCTGTCTTTCTGTCTTTCTGTCTTTCTGTCTTTCTGTCTTTCTTTCTTTCTGTCTTTCTTTCTTTCTTTCTTTCTTTCTTTCTGTCTTTCTTTCTTCTACTCGCTTGTTGCGAAATACAGTATATAATTATATGTAATACCTCCATATAAATATCATATAATTAATATATTCATGTATCCTAGCTACCGTCTAACTAACTTTCTTTGTCTAGGATTTTTCCTTAAAAAGTTCGCAGAAAGAAGAGGCATAGCTGAACAATATTTTGGTGCTAACATCCTACCACTTCTTGTAAAGCTAGAAAAACTCATTCAGCTTTCTGCTTTATTTTCTGTGTTGACGAGGCCGATAGGAAACGTGATGAGGTGTACAACAAATCTAAAAGTGGACAACAAATCTAAAAATGGAGAAAACCGAGACACCAAATGTGAAATATCTGCAAACGAAAGAAATGACACCCAAGGAAATCCATTAGAATATGGTAGAAACACTTGCTGAGGACTCCCCTTTCTGTATAACTGTGAAGAAGTGGATTACGGAATACAAGCGGGGCAAGGACTGCACAGAAGTTGACACTCGGTCATGTCGTCCAGAAAGCTCAACAACTGATGAACAAGTCGCTGCCACTCAGCGTATAGTTTTTGATGACAGACGTCATATTGTTCATCTGATAGCTATGTCCATAAGCATTAGTTCGGCTTCGGTCGAAACTGTTTTATTTGATCTTGGAGTTGAGCAAACTGTCTGCAAGTCGGGTCCCAATGTTGCTGACAGCATAGCAGAAGCTGAAAAGTGTTGACATTTCCAGGACACTATCTGTCTGTATTTCTAGAGGAGAACATGACTAAAGACTATGTATCCACCAGCTACGGAAAGAAATATAAAGGGGTGACAGGCCGCCCCCTTAAGGTAAGGCTTCAAGAACACCAGAAAGATGTAACATGAGGGGAAGTGGAAAAATCAGACGTGGATGACCACATATGGAGAGATCACCTACCTCTGTGGAATCAGGTTGAAATCAAAGAAAGAAAATCATTGGAAAATTCCTAAACTTAAGGAATCAACACATATGCTAGGCCACAAAAAAATATTCTGAGCCGACCAAGCATAGAAATTAATACAATATGGTAACCAGTAATAAGGAGTGCCAGAGAAAAGCAATAATAACAACGAAAATTGCAATACGAGCACTGGTAAAAAAATGAAATGATAACAGCAAAATTGCAAAATGGTAAAAATGGTTGCTGAAGACATTAATTTTATAATACCCAGAAATTCATACAGAGATGTCCTCAAGGACACATGGCACAGATAAAGGCGTTAGTTAGATGAAGTGACAGAACCCAAAGAGTGTGAGTTCAATACCTGGTTGAAGCAGTGGAGAACGTTAAGAGAGGAATTGACAAGAGATAACTGATAACTGACATCCATTAGATATAGTACGTGGAACTAGAACAGCATAGTTCGAGAGAAATAAAGGGTTTAGTTCGACATTCCAAACACTTGAAGAAGATTAGTACAGCAGCCGAAAAGGGCTGTTATCATCATCTTCATTACCATATTCACAACGTTTCGGCCGGTGTATGCTCCAGCCTTTAAGTCTGTCTTTCTATATATCTATCTATATCTGAGATGAGGTATTATGATTACTTACATTATTTAAATTATTCGAACTGTTATCCTCATCTTCGTTGCCATATTCGCAACTTTTCAACCGTTGTACGCTCCGCCCTTCTCCAGGTGACTGTATTTTCGAAGCGAACCCTTTATTTCGTCCACAGGGGTAGATTGTTTTAGTTTCACGTGTCCACCGGGGTAGTTTGTTCTTGTTCTAACAAAACTAGAACTAGACCAATGTACCCCGGTGGACGAAATAAAGGGTACGGTTCGAAATTCCAATCACCTGAAGAAGGCCGGAACATACAACACCGAAACATTGTGAATATGGCAATGAAGATGAGGATAACAGTCTGAATAATGCAAATAATGCAAGTAATCATAATACATCATCTCAGAGATATAGAGGCCGAAACGTTGTGAATATGGCAATGAAGATGAGGATAACAGTCTGAATAATGCAAATAATGCAAATAATCATAATACCTCATCTCAGAGATATAGAGGCCGAAACGTTGTGAATATGGCAATGAAGATGAAGATAGCAGTCCGAATAATGTAAATAATGCAAGAAATCATAATACCCCATCACAGAGATATAAACAGAAAAAAATATTCGAAAATAATCACTATTTCTAATCTTAAGGCTATACAAAATTGATTGGCTAGTAGATTTCTGCTGGAACAGCATTAACCGGTAATTGGAAGCATATCTGATTGAATTCAACAATCAATGATTCCACAAGAAAATTGCTGTTAAGCAATCGGTGTTTCTTAGATATTCAAGAATGACTACTCTCGGTTAATGGTCACATGGCAAAGCAATTAGAAGCTCAGCATTCAGTTCTAAGGGTAAGATCTCAGTAAGGTCTATTTTATAAAATCTATCTCGATTATTGGCTATTGTGGCGTGCGACGTTTCCTTGCTTTGCTCAATTATGCATTAGTAGCAACGGAAGTACTCAGCAAGACAAAACCGGTTGTCCCGGACCGGATAAAATTTCTGATAGAGATCTATAAGACCCCTCTTTCCCACTTCTCACTTTCAGCAGCCTCTAACTTCAAGTCCAGCTCTTTTTCACTTTTCCTTTTCAGTGCCCACAACCTTCAAGGCGCAGCTCGTAGGCCTACTCACAACCATTGCTGCAGAAGATACGTGGCCCTGACCTGGCAGCTTGACTGCAGATTTCTCGTTTCCTTCAGGGAAAAGGTGGAGAAATCGCCAACTCAGATGAAAAACTACACAAAACCCTTGCTGCAGAAGCCTCATACCAGTTCAGTCTGACACCCTGGTTACTTATTCATTCCGCGGTAACAAGCGGAGAAATCTCTCTCTGCTAAACATCTACTCCTTACTCTACTTCTTTTCCTGAAAAATATCACTATTTTGCACTCTCTTTCAACCACAAATAAAAGCTGTTGAACAGTTATTTCGTGGATTGGGTTTTATTCATTCCACTTCCAATTTCAAGCACACAGATATTCGCGCGGAACTGGGTGCCATCATGACCAAAGGCTTCAAAGGACTGGCCTTATTCAACTGCTGACCCTGCCGGACTGTACGCTCTTTCCTAAAACTAAGGCCTGATCAATATAATGCTGTTATGAACCACACGATGGCTCTGTAGTTGTTGATTTCTTTTCCCTTCGTTATTATTATTATTATTATTTGTATCAGCAGGTTTCACTATGGGTCCTTTAGTGGAGATATCTACGTATTGAAAACAAACGATGGACGAATAAATTTTATTCTTGGACAAATTCCTTGATGCGTAAAATACATTATAATTTTTAAATCCTGTATTAATTATAGATTTTTTTTAAAAATCCTGAATTAATTATAGGTTTTAGACTATAATCCATAAATGCTGAACATCCCTAAAACGGAAGGATATTCGAACACAATACCAGGAGGGTTTCTTCACTGTGCCGTGCCAGACAATTTCTCTCTTCAGAATACATCTTACAACTTCTATTAATCTACCATTCGTCCGTACATTGAACTTTTCCGCCATACTGGTCTTGTGTTACGCTTGAATATCACGAGATTCTCAACAAAATAAATAACACTTCAATATAGTCTAAATTACACTTTATAAACAGAAAATATATCAAAAAATAGTCTGACTTAACCCCATTTTACTATATGCTGTCACTGCTTATGTTAAGTTACGTTTCGCGGGCAGCTATGATCCATCGGGAAAAATCGTCGAAGATTGTGTTTATAAACAGTAATATGGACACTTCTGTTTAGCTAAATGACATAACACGTCAGGTCAAATGTCGGTTCCGTATAGGAATGCAGGTTCGATTCCTGTAGAAGAACGCATATTTTCTACGAAGTTTCTCGAACATTTAAGCCAGTAAATATAATTAATATTATTTAATTAAACATATATTTGTATCTATGAAAATATGTGTATGTATAAAAATAACGTATGAACAAAAGTTATATTAAATTAATTGTCGAACTTTGACCATTTCATAATATATAATGGATTATATCCGACAATTATTTAATATATTTTCTTTTTATATGTCATTTTTATAGATACCATTTATTTAATAAATACTACACGGGGTCACCTTATTGGCTGACGAGCTAGTATCCAGAAGAAGTGTTTAGTTAGCAAAAAAAATTATTTAACCGTGATAATGAGACGCTTCACCTATAGCTAAATGGTATAACACGTCAGGCTATATGGCGGTTGCGTGTAGGATACGGTTTCGATTCTTGTCGGAGGACACATATTTTCTTTGAGATTTTTCGGATATTCAGGCCGGTAAATTATGTTAATACTGTTACTTAAATATTTATGTCTATAAAAATAACGTATATGGCAAAGAAATATCTATTTATTAGTGAATATTTATAATATTCCACATTGATAGCACGACTCTGTCAGCGAGTATTTCGCACCTGAAGATTGCGTGTTTGCATGAAACTCCGAGTCACGCTATCGACGTGGGCTTTCATGTATAATATACTTATATATAATATATACTTCATAACTATTTTATATTACATTAAGCACTGTTTTCATACACCTGAGAAAAATATGTGTACGTGTAAGTCTATGGGCGTATACGTTTTTTTAATCATACCTCTCTCTCTTTCTCTCTCTCTGTATAATGAATGCAGACGATACTTAAAAATCCATTCGGTTATAATTTATTTCATGAGTATATGAAATATTGATCTCTTTAGACCGATTTTTTTTTAAATAAATGAAGTCATTTTATCTAGATGAAACGGGAAGAGAGCTTTTCGTTTGGATTAATTGATTCGGTCAGAGGATAATAAATATTTGATATATTAATGAAATAAATGATAACCGAAATGATTTTTAAGGATCGTCCGTATTAATTATTATATTGCTCTGTACATACATTGAGCTCTCTTTGGATTAATGTCATCCTTGGAATTATGCGTCCTAATTATCAATTGATATTACGGTAAAACAAATTGAGTTCTCTCAGTCGCTGTGTATATATCTAAAAATAAATACGCTTAAATTCACCTTCATCCCTGCCGTGCGCCAAAGACTTACGAGTAGAATCTTCGACTGATGCCAATTCAGCCGGACTTCGAGCCTAGCTAGAGGCAACGTCTTGACACACTGATGAGCTGTGATACATTGATACAGTCTGAAACCAATATATATATATTGCCTTCATCTCTGTAACTCCGCTGACTTCGCTAGCATGCAGACTGTTAACTCAATTGCTCAATCTCTCATTCAAATTGTAGACTTCACCACGTATTACCATAGTAAAACTGATATGCCTGCCGTCTGTATGTCTGCTGCTAAATCACCAATCACCATCTTATGTCTTCCTGGAATCTGTTCTTTTATTGTCCTTTCTACTCACTGAACTCTTATTTTATTTCACTTTCAGCAACTGCTTACCTTATTTTCCGTCTTGCAAGACTCTGCGGCTTGAAGACAGCAACCTAATATTGGAAGAAATTTCTAAGTAAAAAAAAAAGTCATTTTCATACAACACATTCGCCATGCGCCGCTCATATACTGGCTCCACGTATTGTTTTCATTAAAAACTCGTCCGATTTTATTGCAATGACATACGAGTCAAGAGTAGAGAGTCTCCCGCCGCTGTTAGTAAACAGAGCATGTTTAAGATTGTGGCTCGGCTTCAGGAAGGTTAATATTCTTGAAAATACTTTTAACAGCTAAATACTGAGGTTGCATGATATAACAGGCTGAATAAGATAGATAACATTATAGTATAATGACTCAACATAAAAATCCACGTTCCTATCAGTCAAAGTGACCGCCCAAGCTTACCTTGCATTCGTCTTGGAAGACGCACACGTATTTTTCAGTGGATTTTTTTAGGGAAAAGGTGTGTCTTGTAAGCCGGTAAATAACGTACGTCTTAGTGGAATTATCGCCTTTCGTGGGAAGAAATGGTTGAACAAAAGTTCATAGAAACGTTACATCAAGTTATACATATTAATGTTCACGCAGTGTATAGAAGATCACATGAAATTTTAGCCAATGAACACTTAATGAAAGCTAACACGCTGAAAAACTAGAATGATAAAACCTTTATCAATAAACGTTATCAATTCTTTGGATTTTGTCAAGAACGTCTAGATATATAGCAAAAACTCATCAATTGTGCAGTAATTGTCAATGCACAGAAACACACACATGCGTATATATATATATATATATGTGTGTGTGTGTGTGTGTGTGTGTGTGTGTGTGTGTGTGTGTGTGTGTTATTTAAAATATAATTTTTTCTAAAAAGATGAAAGAAACTTCGGCAAAGGTACTTCCAGGCAATCGTGTTAAAAATGGTAATTTTCACTTTGTTTACACTCAATGCTATCGATCTGAATTTTATAATTTTTAAGAAGAAAAACATCTAGTAACATTTGATCTAAGCTATTAAATGCTTTCTGAACAAGAAAAATTTCGTTGGTACACATAATAAAATTGATACGATTTATTTTTCATCTCGATGTCAAAATTGTAAAATACTGCAAGAAGAAAGGATAAGCAACTCTCAGAATGTTTAAACGTGAAGAAAGATATAACCCACTTCTATTTATTGAGAGCGTGATAAATGGTAAATGTGACACTGAAATCCGAACACGTATAGGACTAGCGAAATATGTCTTATAGAAACTAAGCAAAGTATTAAGAAAAAGGAAAAAGAAAGAAAATTATACTGAACTGAATATCTAATCTCCTATATAGACAATTCACTCAGTCAGTTCTGTGCCATGCGTGATACATGTTTAGGCGATCCTGTATCTTTCGATACATAACTTACGTGGCAGATTTTTTCCCGCAGTAGGTTGCCATTAATTTCTGCGGTAGACCAGTTGCCATCAGAGGCCACAGAACCCGACCTGTCCCCCTTTTCTTCTCCACCAGCCATAGCTGGGGCAGGGAGAAGAAAAGGATTCATACCGTTCCCAAAGATATTAGCACGTAAGGGAATGTAATGAATTCGATTGGAATTCGAACTCTGGTCTCCGATTCTTCAATTCGAGCCGCTATCCATTACTCTACCATATAATTAGTTAACCTTTTTTATTCATTTCACCTTAAGCAAGGCAATAATGCCACTAAGAAGCAAGGGGTTACGGAGAGTGAATTCTTGTATAGCTTCTCAAGTATTTGCAGGTTATTTAAAACCAGAAAATATTGTTTTAGATTGAAATAATTTTGGGGAGATAATAATTCGTCTAATTAACCAATAACTGGAGGTAGAAGAGAATGCATTCAAAACATTCCCAAGAGTTAATATAATGACCCCGATTGGAATTGGAACTCGGTTATCCGGATTCCAGTTCTGAGCCGTTATCCATCACACACACACACACACACACACACGCGCGCACACACGCAGACGCACATACAGAGGTACAAGCTTACATCAGAGGGTATGCCTCAAGCAGTCATTGATCAGGCTCGACGATGCTTAACTTCAGAGAGAGAAAGGGAATGAGAAGACTTTAGTGAGGAGAAAGGACAGTGAAAGAACAGGTTTCAGAAAGAGACAAAAGAGGGCTTGTGACTTTGCATTTAAAATATGGAAGTTGTAGGTGACAGAAAAGCCAGAAACCGGAAGAGGAATTTTTAGATCCGGAAAATCAAATTCCTGAGAATCGATTGTCGGAAAATATAATTTCTGGAAAATCGAATTTCTGGAAAATCGTATTTCGGGTCAATCAAGTTCTGGAAGATAGAAATTCGGGAAAATCAGCTTCCGTAAAATCGAGGAAGTACATAATTATTACGTCAGGAACAGACATAAGCAACATTTAGGTCTGATATTTTCACAGCACGTGCTTAAAATTCATAAAAAAAAGTCAGATTATATCCAAACACAAACGAAAAGTACAAGAGAAGAAGCTACTAAAATAGGATTTACGGTTACGTTTAGCTATTTCAACGGTAAAATGGTGAGACCTTTTTGCCAACTTGGTATTATGTCTTGATACGAGCGGTGGTAATGACAGGAAATCTTATGAGAACAATTGCTATGAAAATAGTTATATATAAGACGCAGTGAAGCAATGTAACGGCTCCGGGAAATTGACTCAAGTTTAACACCGATAATTTGAGACTACAAAATATAACGGCGAAGCGCGTCGCAGTTGTAAGGAAAATAGGTTCCATAACAAAATGCTATGAATATTCAAAGAGAAGGTTCCAGTTTCTGGGACATAACAATAAGGAAAAATAATTTAAAATATGTATCATTCAACTGAAGGCTGAAGATTCATCACGTTGAAACGAAGTTAAGCAACGCCTGGTCGCTACCTAAATGGGTGACCGTTTGGGAATAGCTAAACGAAACCGTTCTATTTTAATAGTTTCTTCTGTAGTTTTCATCTGGGTTTGGATATATAATCTGTAAGACTGTATGTCGTGGTCTCTCCCGTCGGTGACCGATTTGTGCTTTTGACACTTTTACAACGTATGGGGTCAGGCCACTCAGGTCCTAGGAACCGACAGCCAGACAACATCCACATATGAGTTGGTTACATTAGTGAAGGTTTTGTGCAAAACCAACCGCACTTTTTGAAGGGCCGGATACAGAGACCTGGTGCAGCGTGTGACACAAGGTTCCCAAACGGAGGTTTTTTAATTCACAGTTGATCTTCTCCTAGAATAGTTGCCATCTAAGTTACGTTCACTTACGTGCTAATAGCCTTGGGATAATTATGAATCTTCTCGTCCCATACTATTGGTAAATAACATGACCGAATGGGTTCTATAACCTTGGATAGCAAATGGACAAAGAGAAGGACAACTCTGAATTCAAAACCTGCGGAGGGTCTATATATGCAGCTCTTCAAAAACTGTGGTTGATTCCGCCCAAAAATTTCACAACTGAGTGACCTGACCCTCATACGTCGTAAAAGGGACAACAATCCGCGTCCTTCAACGACGGGAGAGTCCACGATATATATATATATATATATATATATATATATATATATATATATATATATATATATATATATATGAAGAAGTCTAGTTTTAAGATGTGCTATATTTATAGGATAAAGGGCACAATATCAGAGATAGAGCGTGTGCAAATATAAAAGTGAACATAGAAGTCAACACTTAGAGGCGACAGTCTGTTTCATGCTAGATGCAATCATCAGGCCACATGTGCTCCTGACGATTGCATATAGCATGAAACATACTCTCCCCTCTAAGTGTTGACTTCTATGTTCACTTATATATATATATATATATATATATATATATATATAGGTGACCGCAAAAAATGGGAACTTTTTAACAATCCAATAAACCAAGAGTGATGAAAGAAAAATATTTTATTCATAGTAATTGAAACCTTAAAACATGCCATTTAAGAAACAATGATGGAATTTTCATTTTTTAAAAATTACGTCCTGTAGATGGCGTCCTCCTGTACGAATGCATTCTTGAAATCTGCTGTTGAGATTCCTCATTGATAGATGCAACATCTCAGCTGGGATACTGTGAATTTCATCTTGAATTCTAAATGGCGAAATGTTCACTTGCTCATGGTCACTGTCTCGCAGTGTTGCGACTTGCTCATATCTGGCAATACGCACTTCAAAAATTCCCCTTTTTTGGGGTCACCCTATATATATATATATATATATATATATATATATATATATATATATATATATATATAATAGATAGATTGGTTAATAAAACAAATGGAAACGAAAAGGTACAAATGTAATCAGTGCAAAAAGAATTTATTATATATTAATTTTTAATCACAAGACGGAAGTGAAACATGGGGATTAATGTTAATAGTCCGGACTTTTCGGGCACACCTGTGTCCTTCATCAGCGGTGGGAAAAATGAACAGAGAAACGGGGAAGACTCACCGACGGTGTTTTTTTTTGCTGGCGTGAAATCGTTGCGGGTAGTATTATTAGTATTAATCCGCTCCCTGATTTATTCCTCGCCTAGGAAACTGAAAATGATCGGGTTGAACGCACTAGTCTGTTCTGTCTTTATCGGCGTGGAATGTAGGGGAGTATTATTTTGAACGAGGGGAAAAGGCTTTTAAGATTTGGGGTATGAGAGACATCCCTTATATGGTCAGTCAGTGTTGATGGATTTGACTAGATGGGTAGAGATTGAGGAGGCAAGAAGGCAAGAAAAAT
>OZ010600.1:12949276-13024276 GCA_963932145.1 Acanthosepion lycidas
AAAATTTGTACCAAAATGACGTCAATTTATATATCTTCCAAACTACGATAAGTATGTTTTCCAATCCTATAAAATAAGTTTAAAAGCAGACAGTATAATAAAATTTGTACCAAAATGACGTCAATTTATATATCTTCCAAACTACGATAAGTAAGGTTTCCAATCCTATAAAATAAGTTTAAAAGCAGACAGTATAATAAAATTTGTACCAAAATGACGTCAATTTATATATCTTCCAAACTACGATAAGTAAGGTTTCCAATCCTATAAAATAAGTTTAAAAGCAGACAGTATAATAAAATTTGTACCAAAATGACGTCAATTTATATATCTTCCAAACTACGATAAGTAAGTTTTCCAATCCTATAAAATAAGTTTAAAAGCAGACAGTATAATAAAATTTGTACCAAAATGACGTCAATTTATATATCTTCCAAACTACGATAAATAAGTTTTCCAATCCTATAAAATAAGTTTAAAAGCAGACAGTATAATAAAATTTGTACCAAAATGACGTCAATTTATATATCTTCCAAACTACGATAAGTAAGGTTTCCAATCCTATAAAATAAGTTTAAAAGCAGACAGTATAATAAAATTTGTACCAAAATGACGTCAATTTATATATCTTCCAAACTACGATAAGTAAGTTTTCCAATCCTATAAAATAAGTTTGAAAGCAGACAGTACAATAAAATTTGTACCAAAATGAAGTCAATTTATATATCTTCCAAACTACGATAAGTAAGTTTTCCAATCCTATAAAATAAGTTTAAAAGCAGACAGTATAATAAAATTTGTACCAAAATGACGTCAATTTATATATCTTCCAAACTACGATAAGTAAGTTTTCCAATCCTATAAAATAAGTTTAAAAGCAGACAGTATAATAAAATTTGTACCAAAATGACGTCAATTTATATATCTTCCAAACTACGATAAATAAGTTTTCCAATCCTATAAAATAAGTTTAAAAGCAGACAGTATAATAAAATTTGTACCAAAATGACGTCAATTTATATATCTTCCAAACTACGATAAGTAAGTTTTCCAATCCTATAAAATAAGTTTAAAAGCAGACAGTATAATAAAATTTGTACCAAAATGACGTCAATTTATATATCTTCCAAACTACGATAAGTAAGTTTTCCAATCCTATAAAATAAGTTTAAAAGCAGACAGTATAATAAAATTTGTACCAAAATGACGTCAATTTATATATCTTCCAAACTACGATAAGTAAGGTTTCCAATCCTATAAAATAAGTTTAAAAGCAGACAGTATAATAAAATTTGTACCAAAATGACGTCAATTTATATATCTTCCAAACTACGATAAGTAAGTTTTCCAATCCTATAAAATAAGTTTAAAAGCAGACAGTATAATAAAATTTGTACCAAAATGAGGTCAATTTATATATCTTCCAAACTACGATAAGTAAGGTTTCCAATCCTATAAAATAAGTTTAAAAGCAGACAGTATAATAAAATTTGTACCAAAATGACGTCAATTTATATATCTTCCAAACTACGATAAGTAAGGTTTCCAATCCTATAAAATAAGTTTAAAAGCAGACAGTATAATAAAATTTGTACCAAAATGACGTCAATTTATATATCTTCCAAACTACGATAAGTATGTTTTCCAATCCTATAAAATAAGTTTAAAAGCAGACAGTATAATAAAATTTGTACCAAAATGACGTCAATTTATATATCTTCCAAACTACGATAAGTAAGGTTTCCAATCCTATAAAATAAGTTTAAAAGCAGACAGTATAATAAAATTTGTACCAAAATGACGTCAATTTATATATCTTCCAAACTACGATAAGTAAGTTTTCCAATCCTATAAAATAAGTTTAAAAGCAGACAGTACAATAAAATGTGTACCAAAATGACGTCAATGTATATATCTTCCAAACTACGATAAGTAAGTTTTCCAATCCTATAAAATAAGTTTAAAAGCAGACAGTATAATAAAATTTGTACCAAAATGACGTCAATTTATATATCTTCCAAACTACGATAAATAAGTTTTCCAATCCTATAAAATAAGTTTAAAAGCAGACAGTATAATAAAATTTGTACCAAAATGACGTCACTTTATATATCTTCCAAACTACGATAAGTAAGTTTTCCAATCCTATAAAATAAGTTTAAAAGCAGACAGTATAATAAAATTTGTACCAAAATGACGTCAATTTATATATCTTCCAAACTACGATAAGTAAGTTTTCCAATCCTATAAAATAAGTTTAAAAGCAGACAGTATAATAAAATTTGTACCAAAATGACGTCAATTTATATATCTTCCAAACTACGATAAGTAAGTTTTCCAATCCTATAAAATAAGTTTAAAAGCAGACAGTACAATAAAATGTGTACCAAAATGACGTCAATTTATATATCTTCCAAACTACGATAAGTAAGTTTTCCAATCCTATAAAATAAGTTTAAAAGCAGACAGTATAATAAAATTTGTACCAAAATGACGTCAATTTATATATCTTCCAAACTACGATAAATAAGTTTTCCAATCCTATAAAATAAGTTTAAAAGCAGACAGTATAATAAAATTTGTACCAAAATGACGTCACTTTATATATCTTCCAAACTACGATAAGTAAGTTTTCCAATCCTATAAAATAAGTTTAAAAGCAGACAGTATAATAAAATTTGTACCAAAATGACGTCAATTTATATATCTTCCAAACTACGATAAGTAAGTTTTCCAATCCTATAAAATAAGTTTAAAAGCAGACAGTATAATAAAATTTGTACCAAAATGACGTCAATTTATATATCTTCCAAACTACGATAAGTAAGGTTTCCAATCCTATAAAATAAGTTTAAAAGCAGACAGTATAATAAAATTTGTACCAAAATGACGTCAATTTATATATCTTCCAAACTACGATAAGTAAGTTTTCCAATCCTATAAAATAAGTTTAAAAGCAGACAGTATAATAAAATCTGTACCAAAATGACGTCAATTTATATATCTTCGAAACTACGATAAGTAAGTTTTCCAATCCTATAAAATAAGTTTTGAAAGCAGACAGTATAATAAAATTTGTACCAAAATGACGTCAATTTATATATCTTCCAAACTACGATAAGTAAGTTTTCCAATCCTATAAAATAAGTTTAAAAGCAGACAGTATAATAAAATTTGTACCAAAATGACGTCAATTTATATATCTTCCAAACTACGATAAGTAAGTTTTCCAATCCTATAAAATAAGTTTAAAAGCAGACAGTATAATAAAATTTGTACCAAAATGACGTCAATTTATATATCTTCCAAACTACGATAAGTAAGTTTTCCAATCCTATAAAATAAGTTTAAAAGCAGACAGTATAATAAAATTTGTACCAAAATGACGTCAATTTATATATCTTTCAAACTACGATAAGTAAGGTTTCCAATCCTAAAAAATAAGTTTAAAAGCAGACAGTATAATAAAATTTGTACCAAAATGACGTCAATTTATATATCTTCCAAACTACGATAAGTAAGGTTTCCAATCCTATAAAATAAGTTTAAAAGCAGACAGTATAATAAAATTTGTACCAAAATGACGTCAATTTATATATCTTCGAAACTACGATAAGTAAGTTTTCCAATCCTATAAAATAAGTTTAAAAGCAGACAGTATAATAAAATTTGTACCAAAATGACGTCAATTTATATATCTTCCAAACTACGATAAGTAAGTTTTCCAATCCTATAAAATAAGTTTAAAAGCAGACAGTATAATAAAATTTGTACCAAAATGACGTCAATTTATATATCTTCCAAACTACGATAAGTAAGGTTTCCAATCCTATAAAATAAGTTTAAAAGCAGACAGTATAATAAAATTTGTACCAAAATGACGTCAATTTATATATCTTCCAAACTACGATAAGTAAGTTTTCCAATCCTATAAAATAAGTTTAAAAGCAGACAGAATAATGAAGCTGGTATTAAAATTAAATCAATTTGTCTCTAAAACATTTCTATAAATATGTTTTTAAATGCCCTAAAAAGTTTAGCCCTGATGTAATGTTAAAACCAATGTGGAAGAATTGTGTTTCTACAGATTCATAATAGAACGAGTTTGATGTTGAGAACTTTTGAAAAAAGTGAATTCAATATTTTCAAATTTAATTTCAAAACGATATTTTTCAAGAGATATTTTTATGTATTTTATTTATGTAATGAAAAACATGATTCCCAAAAGAGAGAATACATCCTTATATGTACACAGGTCGTAAAAAAAGAAGGTTTAATTGCAGTGTGCGTTTCACATGTGCACGCACGAGCTTGTGTGTGTGTGGCTATATACCTGTCTATATAAGTTACACTACATGTCTAAGGGACTAAATTTCCCGAGGAGTGATGAAAGCGCCGTTGTCTTGATTCTGTTTCAATCAAAAGAGAGCGAAAGATAGGAGAATGGGACATTTCCTTCTGTTATAAAACTGACACATCGCCATTTCGAGGGTTTCTTTTCAGACAAGGTGGCGCTTATAGCCACATTTGCATTAACAAGAAATGAAGATATTTTTCTTCACAATCACGAATGTTGAGTGATAAGGACGTTTTCCAATTCTGCAAAAGAAGTTTCAATGCAGATAAAATTATGAAACTTGCACGAAAATAATATAAATTTATTTCTCTTGTCTGGCGACTGAAAAGTTAGGTATTCAATCATATATAACATGTTTTATAACTAAAAATGTAACTGAATTGAAACTATAATGAATGTTGTGTGAAAATAAAGTGAATTTATTTCTCTTCAATATTCACAGGTAATTTAATAAGTTAGATCTTATAAAATGTTTTACAGTAATTCAGTCTGTCTCAACCATTTTTTTTTTGCTTCAGTTCGCATTTCTATAATAATTAAAAGTCCGGAGCGAACGTTAAATTTTAAAAAGAAAAAATTAATTATGAAATAGGAAAATAATAAAGCATTTTTTGGCGTTGTATATTTTAGGTGTATAGTTATCATTTAAAGCAGTTTACGAAAAATCTGCTGTTTTCTTAGAGAGTCCGATAATGATTAATTTAAATCAAGGAAGGAAAAAGAGAAGGGATTATCCATTCCTTAAAGATTAAGGAATTTAGCATGCAGTTCTAAATATCAAATCACAAACACTTGACTGAAAGATGAAAACAATATGCTTTTTCTTTATAAAGATTTTTAAAATATAAAAAGAATTAATAAACTATATTTCTGTTAACTTAGGGTGCACATGGCTACCTTTCATGGCGCATAAGTTCGCTGGGGAACACCAGTTGAGAAAATATGCAATGTGATGGTATAATAAATTGTGTATAATAATAAAGTAAATATAATTTCCTTCAAAATTACAAGATTATGTTTCTGGATTGTCACTGTTTATAACTGAAGTTTTTTTCTTTCGTACAAATTTACAACCTTCCAAGGTATGACGACAAACTACATTCGGCAGCAGGGATTCTGTTCGGAAAGTTTTGAGGAGCTTGGAACCAGTTCTTTATTTCTGAACCGGAATGGTAACCCCTCTTAGGGTCCCAGCTCTGGGCAAACAGTTAACTCCGAAACTGGGGTTAAAACACTAAGAAAGTTTAAAAATACATATTTATAGTTAAAATACCAGTAATAGATTTTCATAATGAAAAACAAATGAACAGCAATAAATTTTTGAATTAATAATTTAAAAGAAATTTTTAATGCTCCAAAGAAAATTAAATTTTGGAATTAAATGACCCATAAGGTGTTGATATGCTGCTAAACAAACGAACTCAAAATCCTAATTCTTAGGGAGTGTCATATTACCATCAAGCGGTCACCCATCTCACTACTGACCAGACTAGACATTGCTTAACTTTTTGTAAATGAAATTACTAATGCTCCAAAGAAAATTAAATTTTGGCATTAAATGACCCATAAGGTGTTGATATGCTGCTAAACAAACGAACTCAAAATCCTAATTCTTAGGCAGTGTCATATTACCATCAAGCGGTCACCCATCTAACTACTGACCAGACTAGACATTGCTTAACTTTTTGTAAATGAAATTACTAATGCTCCAAAGAAAATTAAATTTTAGCATTAAATGACCCATAAGGTGTTGATATGCCGTTAAACAAACAAAACAAAATGAATGGAATGAGAATATACCAAATTAGCTTACGTGTATGTCGTGTTATGGCTGAAAAAATCTGGATTGAAGAAACAATGGAATATATCTCGTCTGAACATCAACCATGGAAATACCAACAGATTTGTGAGAGTATAACAAAGTTTCCCTTCCGGATTTATGAGGTGGAAGGTAATTAATCACTGACAAGGCCGCATAAAGTCTTTTGAACACTGCCAAGCTTGGAATGTGACTATTGGGCAGTTCGTGCCCAGATATAGCAGGAGTTCTCTTTTCTTGGCTTAATCTGGCTCTTGAAATCCTAGAGCATGCCAATAGCTGCAAGGGATTTTCTAGAGAGATTTAATTATGTAAACATTTTATGTTTGGATAATAGCAAATTCTAAAATTGTCCAAATTCATAATACCAAATTTTTGAATGATCCAAATCCATGAGACAAAATCTATAATACCAAATTCCTGAATTATCCAAATAATAAATAAACAAATCTTTTCGGAAAGATCTTTAAAATTTATATCCACAGAGAACATTAAAAAAAAAAGCTTTATTCAAGCTTTTCCTAGCTTAAGTTTTGAAAGAAATATCAATGTTCTTTTCGATCCCAGATATAGAGCAACTCTCTTTTCTTGGACTAATTTTGCTCTTGAAATGATAGAGTATGCCAAGGCTACCAGGAATATTCTGGAGAGTTTTAATTATCTAAAAATTTTACGTTTGCATAATAACAAATTCCTGAATCATGAAAATTGATAATACCAATTTCTTAATACTAAATTCATATGAAATTAATAAATTATCGAGACAAATAGACTTTATTGGAAAGATCTTTAACATTTTTATCAACAGAGAACATTAAAAAAAGCTTTCTTCAAGCATTTATCTAGCTTAGTTTTGATAAAAAAAACATTTTTTTTTCTGTTTCCGACTGACCACACATTTTTTGCTGCTAACTCCCGACGCTGGATCAATGTAGATGGTATTTATCAATCCACCCACGAGGATTGAATGTGGCACAAGGCCTCTTGATCAATGTAGATGTATTTTATGTTCTCTGTGCTGTGACCAAGTAAGGATTAAGAAATGACAATGCAAAAGGTCACATATAAATAGTGTATTGAACAGTAAATACAACAGAAGAATGTTACACGAGTGTGTATCGGTTGACCAGCGTTCAGTCTATATCACTGTTAATATTTAACAGCACCCCCCCCGCCAACAAGACCAAGTTTAACATAGGACATCCGAGCCCGTAGGCTCGGCCAAAAAATCCCCGTAGAACACGCATAAACGAGTTCGGGTCTGTCTACCTCCGGCAGAGAGTTCGACAGGAGCTGCGCACAGCCCCCGTAGAACAGTCTATATCATTGTTAATATTTAACACCCCGCTGCGAGGGATGTATGTAGCACAAGGCTGAGTTTATCATCGGCTCTCCGAGCCCGTATGCTCGGCCAAAAATATTCCCTTACAACACGCATAAACGGGTTCAGGGCCTGCCTACCTTCCCGGACGGAATTTTACCCTTCAGCAAAACCTCGTCCGGGTTCTACTCTGCCCAACCAGAGAGTTTGAGAGCAGCTGCATATAGCCTCAATAGAACAATCTATATCACTCTTAATATTTAACAGCACCTTCCCACCCCCACGAGGGATGGATGTGGCACAAGGCCGAGTTTGCCGTGGGTTCTGCGAGCCCGTAGGCTCGGTCAAAAATATTCTCTTAGAACACGGATAAAAGGGTTCTGGACCTGTCCACCTCCCGGGACGAAACTTTGCCCTTCGGCAAAGCCTCGTCCGGGTTCTTCTCTGTCCAAGGCACGAGCTGCATATAGCCTCTGTAGAACAGCCTATATCACTGTTCCCCTGTGGCATACTTTTCCTACTAACTTTATAGTAACTGGAAGAGTCCACAATAACCTCATTAGAGGGAGGACGCCACAACATTATGTGTAATAATTTTATCATTCCTTTTATCAAAATATTGGATATGATTTTCTAAATTCTCAAGATGCTTTTCCCATAGAAAAATATGAGAATGCTTTTCCTTTTGATATTTGAACGATATTTCTCTTCATTTCAAATCCGGAGAATCGATGGCCGGATAATCGCGGGAGTACTGTCAGAAACAGAAGTAAACAACTTATAGGTCTGATATATTACCAGTACATAATTTATATTGGGGTCAAACCAAATTATATCCAAAAACATTGCGGTCAAATGATAGTTATCGTCGTCATGATCAGCAGGTAATCTATAATGGCCAACAGGAGGGACTCGGTCGCCTTGCGGTTACCGTTGGCTGCACTAAAGAAGGATGATCGCTTAATGGCCTCCGAGAGTATGGAGTCAACCAAATGAAAAGAAAATTATATAGAGATAACAACATTTACGATATTTTGAAAGCAACTCAAAGGACGTGGCACAAATGGTAGAAATATATTTGTCTTCAATCATTAGATTCCAGCCAAGGCAATACAACGACTATGCCACAAGCGGTTACTAAGTGTGAGAGAATATGAGAGAAAGAACATATTATTAAGAGGAGAGACAAATAACAAACAGAAGATAATGATTGACAATGCATTTAAAAATTTGAAGATCACAGTTGACTTGAAAGTAAGAAAGTTCCACAGTCGAGAAGAGCGAGAGAAAAACTGTGTGCATAGAACTTACGATTGCATCAAGCTATTTCAACTGTAAAAAGAGTAGACCTTGCCACCAGTCTAGGAAGAAACCACAGAAACTTTCCTTTAATAATCCAAGGATTAGATAAGCTAGTTTAAAAATCGGTAAAGACAAGATGGCTTTCCATGGTATTATATTCAGGGATTTTCTAGCCTGGAAAAAATCAAAATGCATAAATTTATAATATACTAGCAGGATGACCCGGCGTTGCCTGTGTTTGATTCAAAAACCGTACGACTCATACAGCAATCGCTTTTCAATTGAAATATTTTTGCCCTTCCTTGACTTTAAAGGAGTGCACTTTGCCGTGCTGATGTTGCTACATGCCTTACTTCTTACCTATCTCACACTGTGAATTTTTTCGAAGCTCTATACTAAACATTAAATCCGTTACGAAAAAGGAATTAAACAAAATGAACACAAAACGACCAGCTATAAAAAAGGACTCGTAACTGGAAAAATCGAATGAAAAAGAATGTTAACAACAAATACTTTTTCACACCCAACCCAGTTCTGCGGAATAAGAACCAACGCTGAGTTTAAGCAAGCGAATGAGCCAATTGGAGTAAAGTGCCATGCGGATTAAAATTGTTCCCACATGTGACGAATGCAGATATCGACTTTTTTTTTTGCATGCTAGCATGCTAGTTAACATTCGTGTCAGTCAGCTGTTGGCTCTCACGCTGGCCAATAGAATCATCCTGCCGATTCGTGGCGGCCAGCTATAGGCTATCACTGTGACCAGTACAAAATGACCGCAAACTACATGAAAACTGCCGTAGAAGCATGAAAAAATCGAATATTTCCACTGTCGATGGGAGTTGGGAAATGCAAAGTCGATCTTGGCCTTCAAACTAACGTGGAGCATGTGCATGTAAATTTTGGTGCAAATCCGTCGAAAATTGCGGCTGTGCATTCGTTACACACACACATACACACACACATTCTGTCTTTTATAGATAGAGATGGCGTTAAACCCTAGAAACAACCACATTTTATTGGAAGTACCACATTTACGTTACGTTATGAACGTTATAATTCCTTGGTTATTTTAAACAATGTCTTTGTTTCTGTTTTGGATGTGGTAATTCTTTTGTGTTTGAAAATCACAAAAATCAGCTTTTATTTCTTCCCTGAAACAATTAGGTTCTTACTTCCACTGCTAGCAAAGAAAACGTATCAGGTCAAAGGACACCACTGAACATATTTTGATTATTAAATAATTTATTTTATGAATAGACTGGTAATTTTTTTCCCTAGCTGAAGAGAAACAAAGAAATTGCTTGTCTTGGTTGAATGGACACAACGTCTGGAATCTGAATGATTGTTAAGTGCTTGAAACCTTATCTGATTCTGTCGTGAACTTATTTATTTTAATTAGGTCACGGTAAAAATATACTGAGGATATTTTCCGATCAATTAAAATGTTATTGAGTGATTAACTTATTCATTTTTGACGGAAATCCATTTCTAAATCGATTTTACATTTTTTTTTTATTTTCAATTTATTTTAGAAGAATTCAA
The DNA here is from genome assembly GCA_963932145.1 of Acanthosepion lycidas. Taxonomy (NCBI): domain Eukaryota; kingdom Metazoa; phylum Mollusca; class Cephalopoda; order Sepiida; family Sepiidae; genus Acanthosepion; species Acanthosepion lycidas. Next base: position 12,959,621 of record OZ010600.1, read on the forward strand.
ATTTAAAACACTTTAATATGAAAACAAAGGTGGATTTTAATGGACGCGCTTAGAAGAAGGAAAAAGAATTAAGAAGTAAGAAATAATGTATAGTTCATGAGATATCTGGAGACAGGGAGGAGAGAACCTCGGCGTGCTGTAATAGCAAGCTTGCTAGAACAATTACAACTGAGTAGTGAGTTCGATCCTCACTGGGTGTCCCATACTTTTGGCCTCGTCCCACATCTAAGCTACGCTTGTTAAAGCACTATCTGGAGACAGGGAGGGTTACCAAGATTGAGAGAGACATGCAATGAGTAGGTGGGGGCAGATACAGAGGCGTCTCGAATAGAAACGGAGGAAACATTCAGTGAGGGGGGTGAGATAGAGAAAGCGAGAGCTGTAGAAAGAGAGAAATATAACGAATTGTAACGGTAATGGTAATATTAGCCGTAATCCTTATAAGGAAACATTCGTGACTCTTTCACTGAGCCTACAGTACAACAGACAGTATTAGCGGTAGCTCGGTTAATGAATGTCAACTGTTTCCTGATAAGGAGACGCGTAAAATTACCATGACCAATGGGTGTAACATTTGGGTCACTTTTCACAGTATTCATAAATTTATGTTCTGCAACCGGCCATAGTTACTTCTACTCGTGTCCAGCTTTATTTGTAAAATTATTTTCGTCTCTGCAAAACAAGCAAAAAAAGGACGATTTTCCCTTGACACCGCTATTATTTTAACTACCTCCACTCCTCGGCAATATTTTTTGCTTTAAAAAGCGACATTTAGAATTATAGTTAGAATTGTAATAAAACCTAAGCATAAAATCCAAAGACGGATATGCAATGTAATCTGATCTGGCATCTCGTCTGCAGCCGCTCTCTCATAGACGTGCCGTTGCCTCCCTCTGTCTTTTTTACAAATACTTTCACGGTAACTGCTCCGATGAGCTGCTTTCGCTGGTTCCCAGACTTCATGAATTTAAGCGCTCAACTAGACTGGCATCTCGCTCTCACCCTTTCACTGTCGAAACTGTTAAATGTAGCCGTCTCTTCTACTCCAATAGCCTAATGTCTCGCACTTCTCGTCTGTGGAATTCTCTCCCCATTTCTTGTTTTCCTGATAGCTATAATCTCCAACTATTCAAATGTAATGTCAATCGACGTCTCCAGATGCCCTGATCTATCCTCTTACCGTCTCTTCATCCTTTCCTTTATCACTCCTCTTTGTTCTCACTACAACTCTGTAAGCCCTTGTGTGCTAGTGGATTCACGCCTTGCTTGGGGGTGAATGCTTAATATATATATATATATATATATATATATATATATATATATATATATATATATAAATGAATTTATACATGTTCTTTGTTCTTGAGAATTTATAACAAAATATTAAATATTATTTCATTTTTTAATTACAAGAATCTCTATCTATAAAAGACAGGATGTGTGTGTGTAACGAATGCACCAAAATTTACATGCACATGCTCCATGTTAGTGGGAAGGCCAAGACTGACTTTGCATTTCCCAACTCCCATCGACAGTGGAAATAATCGATTTTTTCATGCTTCGACGGCAGTTTCCATGTAGTTTGCGGCCATTTTGTACTGGCCAGATTTAGAGCCTATAGCTGGCTGCCACGAATAGGCAGGATGATTCTATTGGCCAGCGTGAGAGCCAACAGCTGACTGACACGAATGTTAACTAGCATGCTTGCATGCAAAAAAAAGTCGATATCTGCATTCATCACATGTGGGAAAAATTTAAATCTGCATGGCACTTTACTCCAATTGGCTCATTCGCCTGCTTAAACTCAATGTTGATTCTGATTCCGCAGAACTGGGTTTGGGTGTGAAAAAGTATTTGTTGTTAACATTCTTTTTCATTCGTTTTTTCCTCTTACAAGTCCTTTTTTTAAAGCTGATCGTTTTGTGTTCATTTTGTTTATTTTTTTTTCGAAACAGATTTAATGTTTAGTATAGAGCTTCGAAAACAAAAATCGCAGTGTGTGATAGGCAAGAAGTAAAGCATGTAGCAACATCAGCACGGCAAAGTGCACTCCTTTAAAGGCAAGGAAGGGCAAAAATATTTTAAGTCATGTGATAGTATGTGTCAGGCGATTTTTGAATCCAACACGGGCAACGCCGGGCCATGCTTCTAGTAATATAATATAATATTTACGATATTCTAAAAGTAATGTAATTGTATTAAAACTAATGCAATACAATATTTATTATTTAAAATTCATAAAGAAATAACAATACTCACTTTTTCTTCATAAATATATAAACATTTACTAATTTTTCAAAAGAGGGGCACGGTGGAGTAAGGGATAGCGGCTCTGACTGAAGAATCGGAGAACCAAGTTCTAATTCCATTTGAATCCATTAAAATTCACCTACTTGCCCAATACCCTTGGGAAAGGTATGGATCCTCTTCTTCTCCCCCCCAGCTATGGGTAAATGGGTCGGATTCTATAACCTTAGAATGCAACTGGTCTACTGCAGAACGAAATCGCAACCTACAGCAGGAAAAATCTGCATTGTCAATCATTTATCCAAAGATACTTAATCGTCTAAGCGTGTATTACGCATGCCACATAACTGAGTCAACAAATTAATAATAATGTGATAGGCTTTTTTTTTATTGTTTCAAATAATAATTTGAGTCATTGCAATAAAAAGCAACTGAAATTAAAAGAAATTGAAGAATCGGTGAGCCGAGTTCGAATTCCATTAGATTCACTTATGTGCTAATTCCTTTGGGAAAGATATGAATCCTTTTCTCCCCGCCCAGCTATGGATAAACAGCAGGACAGACCAGGTTCAGTAGTCTAGGATAGCAACTGATCCACCTCAAAAAGAATTGGCAAACTATTGCAGGGAAAAAACTGGCTCGACAGTCATGTATCGAAAGATACATGATCGCCTAAGCGTGTATCACGCATGGCACTTAACTGAGTGATTGAATTTATAAAAATATATGAACAGACTATAAGGAAAACCTTATTATTTACCATTTTTATAAAGTTCGAATCGTTGTTTTGTTAACGATTCCAATAAAGAAACTAATAAATAAATATTTTCGTTATAAATTCTCAAAAATAAAACAAATTGTATAAAATGTTTAGATAATTAAAACCTTCGCAAGCTTTCGTTATGCTCTATCATTTCAAGAACCAGATTAAACCAAGAAAAGAAAGCAGCTGTTATATCTGGGCACGAACTGCCCAACACTCACATGCCAGACTCTCTTTAAGAGAGATAATCCTTTCAGCTAATCCCTTCCCTGACAAGACTTTATGCAAGTAATTTAGCCAGTTAATGTATTGCTTTCATCTTTCCTTTTGCTTTAAATATGTCCTGCAAATGTCAATTTTTCTAAGCCCTCTTACCACATTATGTGCCTCCAAAATTTCAACTGGCTCTTGCTGATGTTAATTAAATGTCCTTTTTGTTTCCATTTTCTCTAAACCTTCGTCAGTACCCACATGTTCAGTCCATGGTATTCTCAGCATCCTTCTGTAGAACCATATTTTTATTGCTTCATGTATTTTGATCGCGAAGAGATAGTCCAGCATTTACTGGCATATAGGAGGAGCGATATTACATAACAGTTAGGGACTCTTTTCTTAGTTTCTAACTAGATTCATCAGTTTCTTAATACTTTGCTTAAATTTTAGGAGGCATCTTTTCGGTATACCAATGCGCCTTCGGATTGCGTTGTCATATTTTATATGCTTTGTTAAACATTTCCTAGATATCTAAACATTTGGGCATGTTTGAATTTGGAATTCGTACGATGAACACTTCTATTGCCTGACAACCAATATTTTTTCTGTCTTATAGCAATTGGCAGTTAGTCCTTTCTTCCCTCTTTCCTTTACTATTTTCTTTTCTGTATTTGTTAGCAACACTGTGTTATCTCATAATGTTAAATTGTGTCCGCCAATAATGAATTCTGGTAGGAAATCTAATTTTCTCAGAATCACCTCATTGTATCTTGAATTCGAAGTGCCAAAGAGAAAAGAAATATTTATTTTGTAAAGATTCAAAAGTATGGCACAAGGTCAAAAGAGGGATAGGAAGGCTGGTCTTCTTCTGTTTTATAATTAAACTTAGCCAAAATTACTGAGCCAAACATACCACATAATTGCTTCTTTCTTTCCAATTTTACAAGATCCACTGTATATTTTTAATCTATATCACCCCAATAAAGAGATTAAAGCCACTAAGATACAAGGAGCTACAGGGTGTGGAAGAATAAGGAACAGAAACAATACTAAATAGAAAGACAAAAAGATCAATCAGGAGAACAGTAGATAGCGATTGACATTGCATTTAATTTTTTCAGATGAAAGTCGGTTGGAAAGATTGGAGTCAGAATGGAGTTCCACAAGCGAGAAGTGCGAGAAAAGAAACTGTTAGCATAGAACGTATGCTGTTGCGTGAAATGTCGACAGCAGTTGGGTACTGCAATGAAATTGATACAGTCTAGGTACCATAACGAAGTACTCAAATGCCTCTGATCAGGAGGCTTTGAAAAGTGTGGAACCACCTTTTAATTGCTGGTGTTCCCAGGTACACCCTAAACTGAGGTGGTCACCTGTTAGGGTCCCAGATATGGGCAAATAGTTAATTATTACCGGCAATATTCTTTTGAATAAAATTATTACCTGCAATACAATTTTGAAGGAAATATATTACCAGAAACAGATTTTTGACAAAACAAAATATTACCAGCAATAAAAAAAAATTGTTGGCATTAAATAACCCATTGAGGTTGATATGACGTTAAACAAATTAAACCAAACCAATCTAAACCAAAGAATGCATATTCTATTCATACGAATCTATCCTAAAAATTTTGTCGGCATTAAATAACCCATTGAGGTTGATATGCCGTAAAACAAAATAAACCAAACCAAACGAAGCGCTCATCCGAACAATTACCATGAAAGTATTTACAGAAAAGGCACAGAGCAACAATACTACAACGGTGGGCAGGTGACTGCAGCCGAGTTGCTAGATCAGGACCAATAATATCGCAGATTTTGGTTTTATCAAGAAACTCAATTTAAATAGCAGCGGCAACGAGCCATATGTAGCAGCAATATTCTAAGCATGAACGACTAGTAGCTTTGTAGATATGTATGACAGATTCTTAAGAAAAATTGTCTTTACTGACACAGTGAACCGACTTAATTATCGGCTGTCCTAGCAATGGATTCAATATAGTCTTTCCAATTCATGTCAGATGAGAATATTAACCCGAGAAGGTGCAACGATACATTTTCCTGTAGACATTTTCATCCAAGTCTCTATGTAGTCTTAATTAGTCCCCATATGTATAAATTTTGTGTACAAAAGAGGAAAGGCTCATTAGAAAAAGTTACCGTGAAAATATTTATCGAAGCTACGTACCTGAGATGGCAGTAATTAAATCTATGCTTACGTCACTGGTATCTGCGTACAGTTAAGCAGCGGGTAGAGGACAGCAGTAGTACACAGTTATCAGTGACGTAAGCAGAGTTTCTGATTTTAAATCTGTAAGTACAGATCGTTATATTTATAAAAGATGGGCAAAGTATTGCGAGACAGGGGGATCTTTTTGATAGCAGCGAGAGGCGTTCTGTGCTGTTGCGTGACATCTGTCTTCCTTTACAGCAGCGAATGTTGAGCGGTCTCCTCGAGGCAACGGAGTTATGGTTCTACAGAGGGATGCTGAGGATATCATGGACGGAGTGTATTAGAAACGATCAGTTATTACAGAGGATGTAAACAAGAAGAAGCATATTCTTAACATCCAGAAGAAGCAGCTGAAGTTTCTGGGACACGTAATGACAAAAGAGGCCCTGGTGAATCTGATAAGAGAAAGCAACGCATCGCATACCTGGCGCGCTTGAGAAAGTGGATGACAGAATGTGGTCTGAGGGAGATAGCAGAGGGACGAAACTTATTGAGAGCTACAAGGGGTCGGGAAAAGTGGATAGCCATGATCGCCTACATCCTGAAAGGACAGGATACATAAAAAGAAAGAATAGGAATTCACTTTTAAAATGAGAAAAATCCAGTATCTATGTTTTATTCTGACAATTGTCGTGAATATAGAATTGAGTCATCATCGTCAGAATTATTTTGATATGAGGTCATGAAAATTAAAGAAATTAAGTTATGGGGTTGTATTGAGATCTATAAGGTTAAAACGGGTTTTTGTTTTTAGCCTACATTATCATGAAAATTATTTCGATTTGAGGTCATGAATTAACATGTTCTCTCATCTTCAGTGACATTGTATTCGGCAATATTTTGCCAGACTTCTAGGTCCTCTGCGAGTTTGCGGATTCCTTGCAGATCTGCCCTGATTGTAAACTTCTCCAAAGAAAAAGTCGGATCTTTCTGTCTTATTCTTTAAATGTCTCGGTTCAGTGTTGTGACTATAGGAGTTCTTAGATGACCTCTGAACTTTTTGAAGTCAGTCTTTTCAAAGTAAATCTCCATGGCTTTGTTAGCTGTGTATTATGGATTTATTCTGTTTGCTGACATTCGGATGTTTTTTTCTTGAATAGTGAGCTGTATCACAGACAGACAGACAGTCTGATACTTTCTCTCATCATCAGTGACATTGTATTTTACCAGCTTTCTCTGTCCTCTGAAGATTATTTGCAGATCTTCCTTGATTGTAACCTTCTCCAAAAGAAAAATGGGATCTTTCTGCTTTGTTCTTAGAATGTCTCGGTTCAGCGTTGTGACAATGGTGGTTCTTGGATGACCTCTGAATTGTATGAAGTCAGTTTTTTGTCAATTGTGAGTTCAATTCTTGGGTCTGGTAGTGCTAAAAAGATTCATATTATGTTTCGGTGCAAGATGCAGACAATCACTCAAAGAAGGTAAGTACTAATAGGAAATATCCCCTAAGCATCGAAAAAGGAACGAGACCAATCATCATCGTCATCACCATCATCATCAAAACGGTTTCGATTTGAGGTCATCAATGTTCTCTCATCTTCAGTGACATTGTATTCTGCAATATTTTGCCAGTTTTCTCTATCCACTGCGAATTTGCGGATTCGTTGCAGATCTTCCTTGATTGTAAACTTCTTCAAAAAAAAAAAATGGGATCTTTCTGCCTTGATATTTGAATGTCTCGGTTCAGCGTTGTGACTAAGGTGGTTCTTGAATGACCTCTGAACTTTTTGATATCAGTTTTTCAAAGTAAAACTCCATGGCTTCCTTTTCAGGGTATTCTGGATCCATTCCGTTGTCGATATTCCTATGTTGTTTCGTAAACGGTGAACTGTATTACAGACACTTGATCTGATACTTTCCAACATTGATGTATATTATTCGTCCATTTACTGTTGACAACAAATCCGTTTCCATAATGTATGTATTCTGTCTATAAACATAACTCGTGTTTGGTTTTGCCGATGCGACTGTTCATACCCAGTTCAATTTGTTCATTTTCCGAATATTGTCTTTCTTAGTATGCAACGTCTTAAATAAATAGTTACTGCGTAGCAGTAACTGGAGCAGTCATTGCCTACTCCGCCCAAAAATGTGTAATGAATGCTAATCTACAAACGTTTCCTGTTGTCGTGAGCGGACCAATTTATTTGTCTATTTACTCAATTCTATATCCACGACAATTGTCAGAATAAAACATAAATATTGGATTTTTCTCATTTTAAAAGTGAGTTCCTATTCTTTCTTTTTATGTATCCTGTCTTTATGGGATGTAGGCGATCATGGCTATCCACTTTTCCCTCCCCCTTGTAGCTCTCAATAAGTTTCGTCCCTCTGCTATCTCCTTCAGACCACATTCTGTCATCCACTTTCTCAAGCGCGCCAGGTATGCCATGCGTTGCTTTCTCTTGTATATCTTTCTATTTGACTCGTGGGTATCAGATTCTCCTGTGCTTCTTTTGTCATTACGTGTCCCAGAAACTTCAGCTGCTTCTTCTGGATGTTAAGAATATGCCTTCTTCTTGTTTACATCCTCTGTAATAACTGATCGTTGTTATACACTCCGTCCATGATATCCTCAGCATCCCTCTGTAGAACCATAACTCCGTTGCCTCGAGGAGACCGCCCAACATTCGCAGCTGTAAAGGAAAACACATGTGACGCAACAGCTGAGAACTCCTCTCTCTTCCACCAAAAAGATCCCCCTGTCTCGCAATACTCTGCCCATCTTTTACAAATATAGCGATCTGTACTTACAGATTTAAAATCGGAAATTCTGCTTACGTCATTGATAACTGTGTACTACTGCTGTCCTCCACCCGCTGCTTAACTGTACGCAGATACCAGTGACGTAAGCATAGATTTAATTACTGCCATCTCAGGTACGTAGCTTCGATAAATATTTTCATGGTAACTTTTTCTAATGAGCCTTTCCTCTTTTGTACAAAAACTTTATACATACGGGGACTAATTAAGACTACATAGAGACTTGGATGAAAATGTTTACAGGAAAATGTCTCGTTGCACCTTCTCGGGTTAATATTCTCATCTGCCATGAATTGGAAAGACTATATTGAATCCATTGCTAGGACAGCCGATAATTAAGTCGGTTCACTGTGTCAGTAAAGACAATTTTTCTTAAGAATCTGTCATACATATCTACAAAGCTACTATTCGTTCATGCTTAGAATATTGCTGCTACATATGGCTCGTTGCCTCTGCTACTTAAATTGAGCTTCTTGATAAAATCAAAGAATCTGCGATATTATTGGTCCTGATCTAGCAACTCCGCTCCAGTCACCTACCCACCGTTGTAGTATTGTTGCTCTGTGCCTTTTCTGTAAATACTTTCATGGTAATTGTTCGGATGAGCGCTTCGTTTGGTCTGGTTTATTTTGTAAAATTTATTTAAGTAGTGCCCAAACGATAAATAATTCAAAAGACATGAAATAAAAAGGTAAAAGTCCGGTATCAATCCAAATGGACGATATAATTAAGTAATAAAATATGAAATGAACGAAAAAAGCGAAAGAGAAAATAATCCAGAGAAAATTAAAAGACAACTGCTAATGCATCCTATAACGCCAAAATCTTTTTAAAAGCACGACGAATTTTAATAGTGGCGAGCAGCCATTTTCTTTCAACCATGTTTAAAACCAAACGATTACCAAACCAAAAAAAAAAAAAAAAAAATGAAAAAGAAAAAAAAGACTCTGGCAGAGAAAACGCATAGACGATGACGCCATTTTTAGATACCTTTCCTTCCAATTCATTGCCTGGGCGTCTTTTGAAGAGTCTCTCAATACAAGAACGATAAAATATTTCGCAACGAAGAATCCAATTAATTGCAAGTCCGCCGCCATTTTCATGTCTTGCTTCTTTTCTTTTTTTTTTTTTTCTCAATGTACTCTTAATCTTGTTTTATGTTTAAGTTCTACCTTACTTTTTGTCACTTCATTTCTTCTCATTTTTAGCTTCTTTTATTTCTTTGCATTTTTTTTTCTTCTGTCTTTTCGTTTTCTGGCCTTACAATCAAGTAGTATTTATTTACCCATTTTCCTCATCAATTTACCAGCTGCATTCGTGCACAAGTCGAGCTTTTAACATCAAAGACATGAAAAGATTGTTCGTGAACAGTGGTCTCAGACGATAGAAATCTTAAAGAGTTACTACAACTAAATGTTGAGTGCATGCGATATGCGTGAATTTAAACTGAAAAGATACACAGAGCTTTCAGTAGCTTGAAATTGAGCAACGTAAAAGAACACATAGAAATAGAAGTAAATTTTGTTGAAATTGTACTTCTTTTGAATGTTTCTTAATGTTATGGAGAGGTTTCACAGTGGAGGCTTGTATTTGTACTAAGTCGGTCCTAAAATAGGTTCGACGTACAAAACGTTAGGAACTTGATATAATAGGTAATGACGCAGAGAAATCTAGTTGTGGTCGCTGATACTTTAGTATCCGACTAACGGTCGTCCGGCATCGACTGACTGACCGACCGACGATATTCCGTCACCCCCCCCACTGGGGCATCATGTGGCACAAGGCCGTTTTTAACGTGGGATCCCCGAGCCGGTGGGGTCGGCCAAAAATATGCCCATTGAACCCGTATAAACGGGTTCAGGATCGGTTTACCTCCCCGAAAGAGAATCCGCCCTTCGGCGTAGCCTCCTTCGGGTTCCTCTCCGCCCGAAGGCAGAGAGTTCAACCGATCAGCCACTCGACTGACTGACCGAGCAACGATATTCAGTCACCCCTCCACGAGGGAGGGCGTCATGTGGCACAAGGCCTTTTTAATGTGGGATCTCCGAGCCCGTGGTCTCGGCCCAAAATATGCCCATTGAACCCGTATAAACCCGAAGGCAGAGAGTTCAACCGAACAGGCAGTCGACTGACTGACCGACCAACCCACTGAGCGACTTTTACTACTCCTACTTATTATAGGTGGGAGAATCTATTAACTATAGAATAGGTGTGTTCCACTATAACACTTAATGAGTTGATCCAAATAATCTCGACCAGTGGAGAAAAGTAGGTTAAAAATTGTGTACATCTCGGATCCTTGTCAACATCAGATATAAACACCATTTGAAGAGTTAAAAACAAAATTACAACTTAAGTTGATTTACCTCTTAACACTTCGAAGCGTCCTGCCTGCCAATTTCCTTACAATCCTAACTTTTTAAGGCAATTCACTCCAAGCAAGGCGGGAGTGCCACTAGCACGCAAGGGGTTACAGATGATTGAGAACAAGAGTAAAGAGGCGTGTTTGAGGAAAAGGATAAAGAGAAGGAAAGTCGAATAAGATTAACGCATCAGAAGATGTCGATTGACATTACACTTGAATATTGGAAGATTATAGTCATCGGGGGAAGTAAGTAAGGGGGAAGGGAGCTCCACAGCCGAGAAGTGCGAGAGATGCTGCTGCTTCAGTAGAAGAGACGGTTATATTTAATCGTTTTGAAACAGTGAGACCGAGATGCCAGCGTGGTAGCTCGTTTAAAAACATGCAGTCCGGGAACCAGCGAAAGTAGCTCATTGGAACAGTTGCCGTGAAAATACTTGTAGACAAAGTGCGATTGTAGACTAGATGCCAAAATGATCCTGCATATTTGTCAAGGACCTCGAGACGTACAGCGAGCCCATTAGACCACATAAGACAGCAATATTCCATGCAAAGACGGATGGTTGATTTATAGATTTGGAGGAAGGAGACAGACGAGAAAAACTTTCTGGCACGATAAAGAGAACCTAACTTCCTTGCGTTAGATGAAGCTATTGATTCAGTGTATTTATTCTACCTCATGTCAGCGGATAGCCTGATGCGTCCGAGTGTATGGAAAAAGGGATATTCTGGGGGCACGTTAAATGTTTATCAATCAATCTGGTTGAGGTTTATAATATCTAAGTTAAGTTTTAAAATATGCCTGATTGCAACTTTGTTTTTGTTACGAGGGACGTTTTAAACAAGGGAGGTAACAATCCCCATTAATGGAAATCATATGCCTAGATCAGAATTCTCTAAGCACAATGGCGTAAAAAAAGGATTTTACGATGGCGGTCACAGATCCTCACATGTTACTTATCGGACTATCACTCTACCGGTAATCACTGGGCATGTTTTACATCTTTTGTTATCTAAATTAAATAATGTTTATAAAAGTTTGAATTGCATGTTACTTCTTATTTGACCCAAATAAGCATACATCTAGCAACACAACTGTTTTAGTCCTGCTTTTTTATCGATAGGGGGTATATATGCGGTGATCCAACACTTTATATGCGCAACTCAAAACGTCAGGAACACCAGACACTAGCAGCTCGTCTCTCTGATCTAGGCTCATTGGTGAAAAGACAGGTCTATAAAACCTAATGCGTCCAAAACCAAACTAGTAGCATCCACCCCCAACACAAAGCAGACCCTAAATTTTCACCTACCATGGGAGATGAATCTCTCTCAAGAGGGCTTCTTGCTCTTGAATGTCTATCAGAATCGAAACTCACCTTAGACCACAAGTAAAGGTCATATATACGACCAATTTCTAGAAATGTTTGGTTCGTTGTACCGCACCAGCATGTATCAGACGTCATATATATATATATATATATATATATATTATGAAATGGACAAAGTCCGACAATTATTTTATGACATTTTTATGTTTATACATTCTTTTTATAGATACAAATATTTAAGTAAATGCTTTGTTTCATAATAAACAGTATTTATAACATTTACTCGGCCTGAATGTCCGAGAAATTTTCATAGAAAATATTCGTCCTCCGACAGGATTCGAACCTGTATCCTATACGGAACTGTCATTTAGCCGGGCGTGCTCTTAACCGATCGACCTTGCTAATTGAAGGTTGAAAAACTGTTAACAAGATGTATTTGTGTTGTCACGAACTATTTTACGAATAGTTTCCGGTAGGTCTCCATCACACACACACACACACACACACACACACACACACACACACACACGGTATAAAATGAAAACTGTAAAAAAATCTTAGATTTTGCAGACGTGTTTCGTCTTCCGACTTTTTCAAGGTAAAATGAAATCGAAATGTCTTTGTTGTTATAGTTACATTAAAAATCCAAATTTAAAATATAGACGCTTCTGTCTTAGCCTTTTTCTGGTTAATGTAAATTTCCTTTATACTAAGAGATTTTTTTCCCATTTCGACATGACAGTTAAATTTCCAGATCAATTCTGTGGACAAGACAAATTGGTATAAAATGAGAATTGGAAAAAAAATCTTAGATTCTAAGATTTTTTCCAATTGTCATTTTATAACAAATTGTTTTGTCCACAGAATTGATCTGGGAATTTAACTATATATATATATATATATATATATATATATATATATATATATAATTTTTGCTCTGCTTGTGCATTGAGCACTTTTACGTTTTCTTTTGACCAACACGCATGTCTTCAGTCATTTCCTTCTTTGACTAATTTTTTTCCCTGATATCGGTTTGTTCAAATATAATTTATAATTTTATTTACAAATTGTATTAACCAGGTTTTTTCACATGACCGTAGTAGGGACAGATTAAACGTGTCTTTTTTGTTTAGTTTTTTTTTTTTTCGTTTTCAAATATAAAGGCCGCCACCCGATTTCCCCACATGCACAACACGCGAGGGCTTGGATTAAATGCATCTATTCAAAACCACACAAAAATAAAATACAACTGAAACAGTCACCACATAAAGGAAAACTAACAACATCAAAAACAAACCTTTTTCAAAAGTGTCGGAAAGCGCTTTGGACAATGAGAATTATGGAACACTTTTGTACTCAATTACTCCCACTAAACAGAACCATGTAAGCACGCTGGATAAACACAATAAAAAATTAATTAAATTCTTCTTATCCATCATACTTAACGTTTGAATGAAAAATTGCTTGTCCATCATATTTAATATTTGAAAGAAAAATTCATGCCCAAATATGCATTAATATATATATATATATATATATATATATATATATATATATATATATATATATATATATATATATATATATATGGGGGGGATTAGTTGGTTTTGTTTTACGGCATATCAATCTCAATGGGTTATTTAATGCCGACAAGATTTTTATTGATGTTAATATTTTTTCTTACATTTTTTTAAAAATGTATTCCTGGTGATATTTTTTTTCTTTTAAAAAGGATATTTAGTAATATTTTTTTAAACTTTTTTTTCAAAAATGTATTGCTGGAAATAATGTATTGCTCGTAATAATTTTTTGCTTCAAAAATTCTACAATGAGAATGTATTGTAGCTGTTTTTTTACTTACGGAATCGTATAGCTGATAACTGATTTTACAATGGAAATATATTGCTGGTATTTTTTTCCTAGGAGAAACGTGTTGTTGGTTATATTTTCTTCCTATGAAAATGTTTTGCTGGCAATTTTTTTCCAGAAACTTATTCCTAGTTGTTATTTTTACTATCAAAATTTCTCTTAATTATTATTACCATGAGAAATTATTTTCTGGTAATTTTTTTTTTTCTTACGGAAACATATTGCTGGTAATTTATTTACTCTGAAAATCTATTGCTGATAATTTTTTTCTTACAAAGTCGTATTCCTTCTAATTGTTTTACTATGCAAATGCGTTGATACTAATTATTTTCCTTACAGAAGCTTATTTCTGATAATTCTTTTTAAAATGAAAATGTCATGCTGGTGAATATTTTTTTACAGAAACATATCACTGTTAATTGGTTTTACCTCGAAAATTTATTGCTAGTAATTTTTATCTCAGAGAAACTTAATGCTGGTAATTGTTTTACTATGAAAATGTATTGTTGTAATTTTTTTCTTTACGGAGACGTATTGCTGGTAATTATTTTTACTATGAAAATGTATTGCTGGCAGTTATATTTACTATGAAAATGTATTGTCGGCAATTATATTTACTATGAAAATGTTTTGCTGGCAATTATTTTTACTATGAAAATGTATTGCTGGCAATTATATTTACTATGAAAATGTTTTGCTGGCAATTTTTTTTACTATGAAAATGTATTGCTGGCAATTATATTTACTATGAAAATGTATTGCTGGCAATTATTTTTACTATGAAAATGTATTGCTGGAAATTATATTTACTATGAAAATGTATTGCTGGCAATTATTTTTACTATGAAAATGTATTGCTGGAAATTATATTTACTATGAAAATGTATTGCTGGCAATTATTTTTACTATGAAAATGTATTGCTGGCAATTATATTTACTATGAAATGTATTGTCGGCAATTATATTTACTATGAAAATGTTTTGCTGGCAATTATTTTTACTATGAAAATGTATTGCTGGCAATTATATTTACTATGAAAATGTATTGCTGGCAATTATATTTACTATGAAAATGTTTTGCTGGCAATTTTTTTTACTATGAAAATGTATTGCTGGCAATTATATTTACTATGAAAATGTATTGTCGGCAATTATATTTACTATGAAAATGTTTTGCTGGCAATTATTTTTACTATGAAAATGTATTGCTGGCAATTATATTTACTATGAAAATGTTTTGCTGGCAATTTTTTTTACTATGAAAATGTATTGCTGGCAATTATATTTACTATGAAAATGTATTGCTGGTAATTATTTTTACTATGAAAATGTATTGCTGGCAATTATATTTACTATGAAAATGTATTGTCGGCAATTATATTTATATGAAAATGTTTTGCTGGCAATTATTTTTACTATGAAAATGTATTGTCGGCAATTATATTTATATGAAAATGTTTTGCTGGCAATTATTTTTACTATGAAAATGTATTGCTGGCAATTATATTTACTATGAAAATGTATTGCTGGCAATTATATTTACTATGAAAATGTATTGTCGGCAATTATATTTATATGAAAATGTTTTGCTGGCAATTATTTTTTCTCAAAGAAACCTATTGTCGTTAATTGTATTTACTCTGAAAATGTATTGCACAATTTTTTTGGTTATAAACACATATTGTTGCTACTTGATTGCTGCTATACAATGAATGTATAGTGAAGATAACTTTTTCAACTATTCAAAAACATATAACCTTATATGTTGATAATTGATTTTACTATGAAAATAAATTGCTGGTATTTTTACCTGACATAAACGTATTGCTGGTAATTGTTTTTACACTATATAGGGTACTTATTAACTCGACTTTATACCAACCATCCAACATTCTATTGTCCACTGTTAAGATGGTTATACATGAGGACTAATCCTTGCAACATAAGCAGCCAAGTGAAGTTGTGACAGCACCAGTAGAATGTCTCAGTCCTACCAATGTTGAATTTTTACCGAACATCACCCTTCAACATTTCAAAAGCATAGTCATAGATCGTATATATATTAGGTTGATGCAAAAATAATGTCGTTTTCTCATATATGTTACTATGTAAGAAAACGACATTATTTTGCACCAACCTAATATATATATATATATATATATATATATATATATATATATATATATATATATATATATAGTAAAAGTAACAAATCCGTTGGTATATAATCCAAGTGGATCCTAGTAATATAAAATGTTAAAACTGATACGTAAAAAGAGCTCAATCTATTTATTTTTACAGAAAAAAATAATAGCCTATTTTGGCTGGCGAAATAGGCTATTCCACATATGAGGTGATTCGGCATTATATATATATATATATATATATATATATATATATATATATATATATATATATATAAAATCTGAATAGCCCTTTCACTACAGAATTAATAATTATCGGAATCGGAGCAAGTCGGCTCCCCAAGAAAGATTATTACTTGTAGAACAACATTTCCGCCTAGAAAAATAAAAACTGATGTTAAAAGCTATGCCAAGTTCACTATAGTTGAAAAAATAGAAATAGACAGAAAAGAAAACCTTATAAAAATACTAGGGGTACACGAAGTCAATTGAATTTTGCGTATCAAAAAAGACTTCATTTAACTAGAAATTTAACAACATAGATAACATTAATATATAGCCCCTACCTACATTTCTCATCCACACAAGACAGACATGCTTGCAGTGGTGTTGAGATCCCACACTTATACACAAAATCATACCAATATATAAACTTACACGCATCATACACACTCCCAAAGAATTAAAAGATAACATATATTAACACACACAACACCTCCTAGCAACCAATAAAACTGTCAATATGAACAAACTCATGAATCTCCCCAACTTTTCTTATTTTTTTTTAAAAGACAAAAAAGAAAACAACTTGAAACATGTCGTTTGACCAACACGAGGACTGGACAAAATTGACGGAAAAAAAATGAAAAATATAGATAAAGCTCACTTTATTTATAAACAGTCATTGACTGCAGCAGTTCACTGGGTGTATCAAGCAGATTTTTTTTTCTCCTATTTTTTTCTTCTTCTAATGATGGCCGTGCTGGCCGAAACTAGTCGAGGGAATTAACTGATATAATAAAACAAAAAATATTAACATACAACCAACCGTGTCAGAAAATTTTAATGTTTTAATATTTTTTATTGCTCAAAATATAAATATATATCTAAAAGTGAACATTGAGGTTAGCAATCAGAGGCGACAACCTGTATCCTGCTAGGAAACTTAAGTAATCAGCACATATGTTAGGCCATAAAAATCTCCTGAGCCGACCAAGCAAAGAAATGAATACAATAAGGGAACCAGTAATAAGGAGTGCCAGAGAAAAAGGATAATACTAACAAAATATGAGCTCCGGTAAAAACATGATGTGATAACAGCAAAAAATTGCAATAAAAAATTAAAAAAAAAGTTTTTGGTAAAAGTGATTGTTGAAGACATTAGGTTTATAATACCCAGAAATTCATAAACAAGATGTCCTCAAGGGCGTTGGTTAGATCCAGTGACAGGACCCAAAGAGTGTGAGTTCAATATCCGGTTAAGGCAGTGGAGAACTTGGAGAGGGTAATTAACAGGAGATAACTGATAACTGGCACCCATTAAAACACGTGGAACTAGAACAGTCTACCCCAGTGAGCGAAATAAAGGGTTCAGTCGAAACGTTGTAATAAGTATATCGACAAAGATGAGGACAATAGTCCGAATAATGCAAATAATATATATATATATATATATATATATATATATATATATATATATATATATATATATATGTATATGTGTGTGTGTGTGTGTGTGTATGCGATGATTGTCGTTTCTTCTTATACAGAAAAATCCAATGAAAAAGTAATGATATTTTACATATGAAAACATAATGTGACTGAAACAAAGAATGTGATAATGTTATGTGATATCAGTCTTCCTATACGACATTGAATGTTGGAAGATCTGCCTCTAGAGGAAGAAAAGGCTTGTGGCAATAAGCATATGATTTAACAGAGATTTGCATGGACTGAATATTTAAGTAGCGACGAATTCTTCGAGAAAATGGAAACAAAAAAGACTTTTATATTTAGAAAGAGCCATCCGAAGTAACTAGGACACATATTGAGAAAAGTTGATGTGGGAAATTTAACGCTCACAGGGTATATTAAAGGCAACATAGACGGAGAGAAATATCAGTTAAGCAACGCAACAAGCGTGTGTAAATGAATGGCAAAAGAGTGATAGGAAGGATGTGTGAATATCAATCCTTACTCATAGCGAAACAGGATAGGAATTTGTGGAGAGCAATGATCCAGAAGAGATACAACACTTAAACGAAAAGATACCAAATCGACTTGTACACGTGTATAGTCGACATGTTCTTTTGTTTTCATTTTTTTTTTGTTCTTTGAAAAGTATTCTTTTTTATTTAATAACAAAAGTGGTTTCTCTAAAACAAAACTACTCTCTACTACTCACCACAGGGAACCTTCCCTGCCTCCTATTATACTGTCTGATACTCAACTCCACGAGAGCACCTCTTTGCGACTGCGTGGTCTCACACTATCCGCTGACCTGAGATGGAACAAATACATTGAATCAATAGCTTCAACCACCGCAAGGAAAGTTAGTTCCGTCTGTCGCACAAAAAAGTTTTTCTCACCTGAGTCCATCCTTCAAATCTACAAATCAAGCATTCGCCCTTGCATGGAATACTGCTGTAATATATGCTCCGGTGACCCCGCTGTTCGCCTTAAGGTCCTCGACAAGATCCAGAGACTGATAAGCAATGTGGTTGGTCCGGATCTGGCATCTCCTCGCTCTCCTCTGTTTTTTCTACGAATACTTTCACAGTAACTGCTACGACGTGTTACTTTCGCCAGTTTCCAGACAGCATGAATTTAAACGTGCTACTAAGGTGGCATATCGGCTTCACCCTTTCATTGTCGAAAAGGTTAAATGTGGCTGTCTCTTCTACTCCAATGCTTCATGTCTCGCACCTCCTGTCTGTGGAATTCCCTTCCTATTACTTGTTTCTCTGATAGGTATAATCTCCAACTATTTAAATGTAATGTCTAGCGACATCTCCAGATGCCTTGATCTATTCCCTGTCGTTCTCTTCATCCTTTCATCTATCACGCCTCTTTACCCTCTTTCCCACTCTGTAACTCCTTGCGTAATAGTGGCATCCAGTCTTGCTTGCGGTGAAATGCTGAAAAAAAAAAAAAAGCATTTTCACTTTCTCCAATTTTTGGGTTTTTTTTCCTTTCTTTTTTTAAATTCTTTTTGTATAAATGTAAACTTGCTCGAATCCGAATCAAATAGCTAATCCCCATTGTAGACGCCTGTCCACAAAGACCACCTGTGTTTTATACTGCAGCCACGCTGAGCGGACAATAGGGTTTCTGGGAGCAAGAGAGACAGCGTTATCTAGCGTTATCAAGCGTCTGAACAAGGCCAGACCGCTCAAACTGTCGGTGACAGCACAGCACAGCACAATCATCGACAGCATCCAGTTTCGCTCACATGGCTTGGGTAAACCCGTAGGGTAGGGTTTCAAAAAGTCCCGCTGAGATCGCCTCCAGACCGATGATATCGAGACGTCACCCTCCTGGCAAATCGACAATGACGAGATTCGAGTCTCATGTTCAGAAAGCGAACGAGCTAACCACTCGACTACATGGCCATATGTGTCCACGTCTTCGTGTCTGTGTGTGCATATATATACAGTGCTGTTCGATAAAAGTGACCCACCTTACTTAAACATTTTTTTCGCCTACTGTTTTTGGGTCAAACTAATTTTTAATCTTACTAATATAAATGCCCCTTGCCAACCACCTAGTAAAAAAAGTTTACTCACCCTAAGGTATTCTATGGGTAATTATAAATCTGGATATAAATGAGGTTCAGGAAAAAACTCCGTGCAAAAAAAGTGACTCACTTATTTCCTGCAACTACTAATCAATAGAAACATAACCGAACAGCTTTAAATAAAGAATAATGGAGGTATAATTTATTTATAATAGGTAATATAGTTCGAAATATTTAATAATCTATGGGTCCTGCTTTATTTTGAATAACCTTTTCAACCCTTTTTGGCATTGACTTGATAAGGTTCTGGCAAATCTCATCTCCAAGCATTGAATTCCATTCGGATATGAAATTTACAGTCAAATCCATTTTGTTGCTCAATTGCTTTCTCGAGAGCCTGTACTTTATAATGCTCCATAAGTTTTCTGTGGGGTTGAGGTCAGGAGATTGAGGCAGCCATGTCATAACACTCACTTGCTTCTCATCAATGTATTCCTTCATCAATTTTGATTTGTGACACGTAGCATTATCCTGCATAAAAATGAGCTTGGTGGGGTCGATTTGCAACCTTTCAGCAGAAGGGAGCAGAAAAGACTCTAAAATTCTCTTGTACTGCTCACTCCCGAGGGTCTTTTCAATAGGTTTTAAGAAACGAGTTCCATGAAAAGAAAAGCATCCCCAGAACATTATGCGAAACGGATGCTTGACAGTACTTACTGCTAAATTCAAAGAGCTTTTAAAGCTTCTTCGGATTTTAGATCGCTTATCCTTTAAAATTAGCTTAACTTTCGTTTCATCGGAGAAGAGAACATTTAGTAAAAAAAAATCAGATGAGTCACTTTTATCGAACAGCGCTATATATATATATATATATATATATATATATATATATATATATATATATATATATATCAGTGAACATTGGAGTCAACACTCAGAGGCGACAGGAGGTTTCAAGCTAGACGTGATAAATTGCTCTATCTCTGATATTGAGTACTTTATCCCATAAATATAGCATACCTTAAGACTATATCTTTTTATATATATATATATAGACATATATATATAAGTGTGCGTGTGTGTGCGTATGATTTTTCTAAACTTCTTTTTTATTCCGCTTCCTTTCTTTTCACTTCTCTTTTGCACCTACGTTCCTTTTTTTCCCCAGAATTTCATTGATTTTTTTCTGATGTCTCTCTGTTAGATTTCTCCAAAACGTGACCAGAATAAATATGGCGTGACTTGGCCAAGTAAAAGGAAAGTTTCCATCGGAACTTCAACCTACAATCGCATCTTTCTTTGTCTCAAACTTCTTATTTTAACTTAATTTTGTCGCAATGTTTTCCCCCTAGATGGGTTAAGAGGTGAGCGATGGAAAATCTCGACATGCTTTTATTAACTTTTATTTAACACCTGTCTTCAGGTGTATTGTATCTCAGAAATCTGCAGATTATATTCAAGATCCTGGCACCAGGTGATTTTTGGCCGACCTCATTTTTTTTTCTTACCTCGGTTTTTCTAGATAAATGCAGTAGTTTTTTTTGTTTTGTTTTTTGCTTATCCTGACCAATAGAAAAGCAATCTGAAAGATTCTCAGCTTTCGCTACACTGTATCGTAACTTTATTTAACATCTATCGCAGCCAGGACCTAGTTGCTGACTTGAGATGGAACAAATACACTGAGACAATAGCTTCGTCCACCACAAGAAAAGTTGGCTCCCTGTGCCGCGTCCGGAATCGATCCTTCAAATCTACAAATCAATCATTCGCCCTTGCATGAAGAATTGCTGACATATATTGTCTGAAGCCCTTTCTCTTTGTCTCAAGGTCCTCGATAAGATCCAGAGACGGTTATGAAATGTAATTGGCCCTGATCTGGCATCTCGTCTGGATTCGCTCTCTCACAGACGTACCGTCGCCTCTCACTGTCTTTTTTTTTACAAATACTTTCATGGTAATTGCTCCGACGATCTGCTTTCACTGGTTCCCAGGTTTCATAAATTCAAGCGTCCTGCGAGTCTGGCATCCCGCTTTCACCCTTTCACAGTTGAAACTATTAAATGTAGCCATTTCTTCTACTCCAATAGCTTCATGTCTCGCACCTCGCGTTTGTGGAATTCCCTTCCTATTACTTGTTTTCCTGATAACTATTAGGTTGTTGCAAAAGTAATGTCGTTTTCTCACATATGTTACTATGCGAGAAAACGACATTATTTTTGCACCTAGTATATTCTCCAACTATTCAAATGTAATGTCAATCGATAGTTGCCTTAATCTATCCACTATCCTTCTCTTCATCCTTTCCTCTATCACTCCTATCTGCTCTCGCTCCAAATCCTCTGTAACCCCTTGCGTGCTAGTGGCTTCCCACCTTGCTTGGGGTGAAATGCTTAAAAAAATTATATTTCGCATTCCATGTAGCACACTGAATATTTATATTTTAATATTTCAATTTCTCTCTTCTTACATCCGGACATGTTCGGTACGTGCAAATGGCAGCATTTTGGCTTTCTTTATTCTCCACAATTTGCTTTTAAGGACTAACCATCAACTGTAACCATTACCTGGTTGTCACCAAAAGAGATAGTCCGTACTGGGGATGCCAAAATAAATCAGGTGTAAGAAGCATTCAAGCTGGAACTGCTTCAAACAATGTCAGTTTTTTTTCTTTTTTTTTTTCGTTATGGGATCAGCCTGGTGCGCTTTTGAACATATGTCAGAAGACGTGGCACCCACTGAATAGAAGCCTTCGTTATGCCCAGTTCATTGTTCAGAATATGATTTATTAAAGGATTTATTGAATGATTTATTCAATGTTTACTTTTCTACGGCTTATCAACCATTTATCGATTATTTAAAGCAAAAAAAAACTTTTATATTACAAGAATTTTTTCTGCATAACAATGGTTATTATTCG
Organism: Acanthosepion lycidas; assembly: GCA_963932145.1. Classification (NCBI taxonomy): domain Eukaryota; kingdom Metazoa; phylum Mollusca; class Cephalopoda; order Sepiida; family Sepiidae; genus Acanthosepion; species Acanthosepion lycidas. The sequence continues at coordinate 12,982,202 of OZ010600.1, forward strand.
ATGCAAGTTTTACTATTTAATCTATAGCGGAGAAGAGGTGGATTCTTACCTTTTCCAAGGGTATTTTTGCGTAAGTGAATATAATGACTCCCCAGTCCTACTGACAGTGGAAATCGGTTCTCCGATTAAAAATTCTGATTCATTAAGCATTACACCAAGCACACACCCACGCTCACTGCACATGGTATATCCAAGAAGTCAACTAGGTTCTTATATACAAGAAATAATTCCTAATTTTTCCGTAACTGTATGTTATCATCTGTTGCATCAACATTCGACGCTTCCAGTTTTTATCGTTTTGAACATCTCCAGAATGTTCTTTTTAGTTTTTGAATGCTAAAAATCCCGTGTTTAAACAAATATTCATTCGTCGCACCTGCTTACTCCCACGACATTTTTGTTCAAATCAAACTGTATATTTCAGCAAGATTTTCAAGACAGCTTAAATAAAAAATATTGCCTTTCAGCGATTTTTATGAGAGAGTAAACACTACACATATCTAATTTGTATACTTATTTATTTATTTATTTATACTGAAGAAATTTTCTAATATCGACGTGCTTATCGCAAGCACCTGTTTATTGATTTCCCATATTCTGTACCTTTATATGATTTTCCACCCGCATTCACATTTATTAAAAACCCCTCCTTTGGTAATATTTAAAAACATTTTGGAACGACTCTCCCAATTATAAAACCACTTTGTGGCTGAGCGGTTTGGCACGTCAAGCTAAATGACGGTTCCGTACAGGATGCAGGTTCGAATCCTGTCAAAGGACGAATATTTTCTATGAAAATTTCTCGGACATTCAGGCCGGTAAATGTTATTTAATACTGTTTATTATAAACAGAGCATTTACTTAAATACTTGTATCTATAAAAAGAACGTTAAACATAAAAATGTCTTTAATAAATAAATTGTTGGACTTTGTCCATTTCGTAATATATGACGTCATTTGTTTACATTTGATACGCCATGAGCAGTTATGAATATTCGAGATTCACGGAAGATTGAAGTTTATAAGCAGTAAATTCGACCTTGTCTACCGAACGCTTCTTTGTAGCCTAACGGTAAGGCACGTCAGCGTAAATGACGGTTCCGCACAGGATGCAGGTTTCGAAGGACGAATATTTTCTATGAAAATTTCTCGGACATTCAGGCCGGTAAATGTTATTTAATACTGTTTATTATAAACAGAGCATTTACTTAAATACTTGTATCTATAAAAAGAACGTTAAACATAAAAATGTCTTTAATGAATAGTCATAATTGTAAACAAAACCTAAATAATGATATATTAGTAACTGCATATGCGCCTGATAAAGTACATATATAGATGAGCAAGTATTTATTTATTTCAGGTGTAAACAAAATAGTGCTCAATGTAGTTAAAGCAGAGATATAAAACATATATTACTAAATCCACACCTACCTACGTTTGTTGTGCAACTCAGAGTTTCATCGTTACCCAATTCATCAGACATGAATGGTAAATGAAATATTTTCAATACGGCTGTTATTTTAAATAATTCTGTGTCTTATGGGAGGAACGCTATATTACATACAGATTCAAATTTCAAGATTATTACAAACTTTTTCCACAAATTCATATATATATATATATATATATATATATATATATATATATATTGGGTAACATATTTGTAACATATTTGAATTTAAATGTGATCTTTTTATACTATTTACATTATTCGGGCTATTGTCCTCATCTTTGTCGCCATATTTATTATAACGTTTCAGCCGTTGAACGCTCCGGCCTTCTTCAGGTGGTTGGAATGTCGAACTGGCCCCTTTATTTACCTCACTGGGGTAGAGAGTTTTAATTCCACGTTCCATGTTTTAATGGGTGCCAGTTCTCAGGTATCTCCTGTTAATTCCCATCTCTAAGTTCTCACAGTCTTTGGGTCCTGTCACTTCTATGCTTGGTCGGCTCAGGAGATTTTTGTGGTCTAGCATATGTGCTGATTCCTTAAGTTTACGAATTTCCCTATTGTGTTCTTTTGATGTCATTTGAACAGACAGAGTGTCCCCGCAAAAACTGACATTATTTAAAATGTAAAGATATTTGTCATTCCATGTACCAGCCAAAGAAAATTAAATAGGCTTCATGTTGAGCAATGAAAGATTTATTTATTTATTTATCAAAACTCAAGCAAGTTATTCAAAAGGATGAAAATTTTATTACCGATTTCACAAAGCTTCACAAATGTTCAATATGCACACCACCTTTAGCCCGACACATATCAATTCGGCAGTCCAGATCCTGCCAAACACGCTGAAGTATGTCTTGCGCAACATTCTCCAGCTCCTCTAGTTAATTCTCTACTTAATTTCTTCTAGGTTTGTAGAAAGAGGGGGGATTATAGACCTGTCTTTTCACCGCATAGAAAATATCACAATATGGCAAGAGCGGTGAACGGGGTGGACAGTTCGGCCGCTCATTGTTATTATCACTGGTTCGCCCGATCCCTCTTCCAAGTAGATTCTCATTGAGTTAAGCCCCCACAACTAACTTTTACACAGATTGTTAAATTTTGAGATCCTCTGAGAGAAAATTAACTGTCTTATAAACCACAAAATGATATTAATTTTTGGGACGGACACTCTATATAGGCTACCTGAATTCACAATATTTTATGATTGTAAAATGTTTTGGCTATTTTCCTCCAATTGTCCGTTCTTCCATCCGTTCATCCAACCTCGGTTACTGTTGTGGCCTGTTTAGGAGCCAGAAAAGAAAGACACGGAAGACAAAGGTAGGTTGAACAAGTGTATTGAAATAACAGATATACACAAAGGAAGAGTGTTAGTAGTAAACAGTTAGAAGTGAACGTCCGAATTGTAGATTAACATTGCGTCTCCGCTGCCCTTCGACTCTATATTTAACAGTCCCCCACCCACAGGGAATGTATGTGGCTCAAGGTCGAGTTTAACGTGGGTTTCTCCGATCCCAGCCAAAAGTATCCCCTTTGAACTCGCATAAGCGGGTTCGGGATCTATCTACCTCCTCGGACGAAACTGGCCTACGACTCTATATTTAATAGTCCCACCCACGAGAAATGTATGTGGCACAAGGCCGAGTTTAATGTGGGTTTCTCCGACCTTGTAGGCTCGGACAAAAATATCCCCATAAGCGGGTTCTCTCCGGACGAGACTTTATCTCGTTCAGGTTCCTTTATGCCAAAGCAGAGAGTTCGACAGAATTCGCACACAGTCAGAGACTCCTCTACGACTCTACGCTAGGTAGTCTCGCAGTTAGTATTTATGAGACGAGGGAGAGTTCAATCTACTGTAGGAGGGTTTACCAGAACAGTTACTCTCTGTTTCTTCCTTCTAGTTTTGTCTTTAGTAAGTTTTCTGAGTGTTGAATTCTCTAAGGCTTCTTTTCTTATGCTTTCCAAGAAATTCAAATTTTTCTTCCTGACTGAAAGTATCCGTTTGCTTCTTCCATTTTTTTACTCAACATTTTCACCCCAAACAATGCGGGAATTCCACTATTACGTAGAGGTTTTACAGAGAATGAAGATGAGAAACTGAGTATATGGGTATCGAGGAAAGGATAAAAGATGACCAGAATTCAGGATGATAGAAGATAGCGATTGACGTTGTATTTAAATATTTGAAGATTATAATTATCAGGGAAACAAGTAAACAAAATGAATTTCCACAGGCGGGAAGTACGAGAAATTAATCTTTTGGAAAAGTGTTTGTTTCATTTAACTATTTCAACAGTAAAAGGGTGGGGACGAGATGCCAATCTAGTAGCAGACTTAAATTCATATAGTCGGTGAACCAGGAAAAAAAAGCTTGTCAGAGCAGTTGCCATGAAAATGCTTGTAGAAAAGACAAAGCAAACCAAGACGCTTCGGTGAGAAAGTGACTGATTTCGAGATGCCTGGTAAGGGTCGATTCAATTACAAAAGTTTCTTTGGATTTTGTCAAGAATCTCGAGCACCAGAGCAGATATGGCAACTGTATTCAATACACGGAGGAATGGTAGAATTGTAAATTTTACAAGATAAACTCTGACGAGAAAAGGCTTCTGGCACGGCACATTGACCTAACTTTCCTTGCAGTAGATGCAGCTATTGATTGGTGTAGTCGTTTCACTTCAAGTCAGTTGTAAACGTGAGGCCAAGAAGGTGCAGTGTGTTGCTCTCTAGAAGCCTAGCATCAACCATGCTGATGGCGGGCAGAAAATTTTCTCTGTCGTGAGCTGTCAATGGTATTCATAGCATTCGTCGGTAGAACCACATCTCTGCATTTCAAGTTTAATCTTCATTTTCTATTCATTGACATATAGGAAGATATATATTACATCGATGTTAAGAGAGCTTTCTTATGTTGTAACGATATTTTCGGTTGTCTTAATCTTTTGCTTAGTTTCGTGAAATCATCCTTCGTTATTTTTATGTGACTTCGGATTTCTATACCACAATTTCTTTGCATGTAACAAAACTGCTGTAGAATAGATTTCACAATTGATATAGTCAAAAAACGTTTTAAAAATACGACTAAACCTTTTCTGTCTCAGGACCCGAGATATTTACGAATTTCACATACTGATAATTGTGAATTTTCCGACTCCTCATTAGTGAAACTTGGTAGTCGAAAATGTTCAGAAGCCGCTGATAGCACGAAGTTGGAAGTCATCTTAGCCGAGCGTATTTGCTTAAACTGTTGATTCAGCCAGATTATGCGCCGTCTCCCAGATTCGAACTGTTATGGAATACCGGTCCCGCTGACGAACAATATCCTCACAGATTTAAAAAAAAGACTTGAGGCAGTAGGAATTAGGATCTACAGAAGGATGCTGATAATACAAAGGACAGTTAGTCCTGGGTATGACGATCAACTACATCCGGCAGTGACACCTGTGATCGGGAGACTGGAGGTCTATCAGGAACGTGGAACCATCTCTTAATTGCTGTTGTTCCCAGGTTCACCTTGAATTGGAGTGGTAGTACCTGTTAAGGTACCATCTATAAGCAAAAAGTGAACCTTCAAAAAATAAAATGATAAAAACACTATGAAATTATAAAAATACATTATTATAGTAAAAATACTAACAATACATTGTACACCAAAAAATTAACAACAAAAGATATTTATATGTGACATTCTTCTTTCGCATGCTGAGAAATTCTTGGTCAACGGGCTCTTTTCGATAATAAAGTTGCCTTTTTTCGTCCTAGTCTTCTCCCCGCTGGTGATCTGGAGTTGTTTTGATTCAAGATGGAAAAAACTTCAACATGTCGACGAATATATTTTCTAACTAGTCAGTGTAGTTGATCTCCTTCCACTGGGGAGCCGTTTCAGTCACGAAAGAAACACGTTTACATTGTTTCAGAGGTAAGACTCGACTCCATGAAAAATTTTTCACTATCATTCCCACACTAGTTCAGCCAATCAGAATCGACTTCCTTTAATTTGTCTTGTATCTGACCCCTAAGATCAATCTGAAGAAGTCAGAGCAGTGATAGACTTCCCCTAACGATAATAGTCTGCTAAAATATTATTTAACATATAGTAAAATTAATAATAATACATTTCAGCTGAAGTCGAAAGCATACGACTGTGTTCAATATATATTTAGTTGGAGGCATAAATTTTCGTTCAAAATATTTAGATTTCGGCATTAAATAACACATATTGAGGTTGATATGCCGCTAAAGAAAATCCACCATCCAAATGACGAACCCGTTCATTCTTATTCTGTACTTCAAACGCCACAAGAAAATTCAATTTCAGCATTGAATGACCCATAGAGAGTTGATATGCCGGTAACCAAACAAATCAAATATTAGCATGAACGGGTCGTGGGTCGCGTAAGGAAAATGGAAACATATATTCAGAATCAGCAAGAGACATCTGAAATCTCTTGTGTTCATAATAAGGAAAGAACACCTGGAGAATCGGACACTCACAGGGTAAGTTCAAGCAATAGGAATATAAGAAAGCAGCGAATAAACTATCTAATTAGGCTGTGTAAATGTTCGGTAGGACAGGGACTTAGAGGAATAGCAATACGTGAAAATACAAGGTATAAATGACAGGAAATTGTAGAGAGCCATGATCGCCCACGTTCTGAAGTTATTAAGCTTCGCTTTGCTTCATATACAGCCACTATAGTAGGTCTTTAATAATCACAGAAAATATCATAATCGTTAGAGTTCCGACGATGAGATCCAGGTTCGAATCACACCATGGTCGAATTCTCAGTATTCATAATATCCGCTTGGTAAGAGAAACCCCGAGTGAGGCAACGTTGGGGATTTTATAAAAAAAAAAAAAATTAGACATGCTACGTACCTGATGAGTGATATTGGGTAAATGAGAATGTTCAGAGATCGACTGTCGAACTCTGCATTAGCAGAGGGGAACCCGGACGGGGCTTTGCTGAAGGGTAAGGTTTCGTCCGGGGAGGTTGACAGGGCCTGAACCCGTCTAGGCGGGTTCAGAAAGGCCATATTTTGGCCGAGCCTACGGGCTCGGGGATACCCACATTAAAACGGCCTTGTGCCACATTCAATCCTCGTGGGTGGATTGATAAATATAGAAAATGTTCAGGATCCGTCGGTAGCTCAAAGTCACAAGTCTTCGTGCCCGAGCGTTTGAGCGTATTGGCTTGGTTCGAACCGTTGGTACGCCCGATTATACGTTCTTTGTCAGTATAAGCAACATATTGTCGTTTTGAGTATTGAAGAAACACAAACGCGTCTGAGTAGGCGCATGTGGTAGGGATTAGCTGGCTTTTAGAGACTGGCATACTCGTAAATTAATTCTATTGTTACTTACATTATATAGTTCCAAGACCTGTAATCATCGAATACAATCCACTGTTTTACTTCATCCATGATAAACATTAATTTAGCTATTTTTCTTTATATTTTTATCATTTTTTTCTTTCTAATTTTTCCGTTTGGTTGTAATAAAGGAAATTAATTATATTTTCCTTGTGTACCATATTTAACGAAAGATGTTTAAAAGAATGGTTACTACCAAAATATACAAATTATATGTATATATATATATATATATATATATATATATATATAAAGAAATATAGTCTTAAGGTGTGCTATATTTATGGAATAAAGTGCTCAATATCAGAGATAGAGCGTATGTAAATATAAAAGTGAACATAGAAGTCAACACTTAGAGGCGACAGTCTGTTTCATGCTATATGCAACCGTCAGGCCACATATGCTGTTATTTTTCTCGGCTATTTATATATATGCGGGTTAGTGGTGCATTGTGGGTATTCTATTATGGCGGTTATTTTATTTGGGTCAAATTATATTGCTTGTTTTTAGTTTTTATTTTTTTGTTTCTTATTTTATTTATTTATTTATTTGTTAACGTAGGAAAAATTTGTTTATATCACTTATTTAACAGTTTTGTTTTGGTTTGAGAATTTAATTAAAGCTATTTGTTCAATTTTGGTGTTGATTGTTGTAGTTCATTCTAAGTATTATTTTGGCGGGAACAGTTTTTAATTGATTATCTTTATTTGGGATTGGTTTGTTTATTTATTTACTTGGATGCATTTAGGTCAATTTATTTTACTTGTATATTTTCTCTTTTCGGTTTTCGATTTTTAAGTAACATAGTATTTATTTATGTTTTATTTCTATTTTTTATTAGTATATTTATTTGTTTTTATTTTATTTTTTCCGTTTTTCATTTTTTTAGGTTACGTAGTAAAAATTTATTTTCATGTCTGCATTTTGAGATGAGCTCGGATCTTTTGTTTGATAATTTATTTTGGTCGGGGAAAGTAATCATGGATATTTTCCCCTCCTATATATATATATATATATATATATATATATATATATATATATATAAGTGTTGTCTATTTATTTTATGTAAACTCTATTCAGGAGGACTGATAAGCCTCATAACATTATCATTAAACGAAGAAAGAAAATCACAATATTGATACATATTTTTTAATCCAATCTAAGCTTTCGGCTTACATAAGCCATTATCAAAGATGACAATTACTGTACAAGATATTAAGAAATACACGGACAAGAATGTGATGATTGTCTGTATTTGTTTACATGGATGATTTCCAAGCAACGCTAAATACGTGCATATAAGACGCTGGAAGCAAAAATCGCACCACAGCTCATGACGTCACACATGACCACTCGAGAGTGAATTAAGTATTAAGTATGGGAAGCCTGTGGTATAAACCAATGGCTTCTCTTACTAATTATAGACATTTAAGAATATTTGTGGAGATTTCATAGTTTATTTTGTTCAGGTTAGGTTTCAACTGTTTTATGTATATATCTTCAAGAATTTTAATTTTTGTTTATTGTTTTCATGTTTAAGTATAGTTGTGTTTTCAACAAGGATTTTACGGAATTGTGCATGCGGCCAGGCATGTTGTTTTAAATGCCTAAAAATGTTTCATTCAAATCTTGTGTCAAGCGTGACCACTCCACAAACTCGCTTTCACGGCGCTTGACACTGTGACACTATTTGGCTTGCTAAAAGGGAAAAAGAAAAAAAAAGGCGAGAATTAAATTTAGGTGATAAGAAGCCACCACGAAAAGGACACTAAGCGGTGTTATTTTTTCTGACAAGGAAAAGTGGTAAATTTATTTATTCCATTGTCGAGAAAGGAAGGTACTGGATTTAATCTGATTTAGGTTACGGGGCGGGTGGAAATTCCAGGTTGGCCAAATAACCTTAGAGACAGAATTCTAAATAGATAAAAATTAACTGTGTCGGAAAATTACAAAAACAAAAGTGTCCGCTGACCACCATGAAGGAAAGGTTAAGCCTTTGTCTATACGTAAAAATCATTGAGAGGAGCATCTGTTTATCGTCAGGCTGGCTATGATAGCGAAATTATTTTATCGGGACGAAAAATTGGCTGTGTTTCGCAAGATGGCCACCCACTTGATAATTGACGAAAATCTCGTTGACGAATTCCATATGAAATCCGGCTATAATAGCGAAACTGTTTTATCGGATCAGTGGTTGCCGCCAGGAGTGCAGGTATGTCTGGGTGGCCACCCGCTTGGTGATGGCGAAAAGCTGATTGACAAATTCCAGGTGATTCGATAAAGATAAAGAGTCCAGGGTGTGAGGTCTCCTCGAAGAGAAGAAGGAAAAGGGAAAGTGAAAAAAAAAGATAACATTTTTTTTTTCTTTGAGCAAGATTTTTTAAACTGAGGCTAGTCGCTGAGCGCCCATTGGTTGAATGATAGCAGGAGTATTGGGCGGAGGTCATCATGTGAAGAAGGAATGGAGGCCTGTTGCGCCCCACTGAAGGGATAGGTGTGAGATGCCACTGTGAGAGAGAGGGGAAACCCGTTGACACCCTCTGAGGGTATGGTGAGATACCAATATGAGAACAGAAGGAGGTGGGAAGACGAAAGACTTCCAAAAATGGAAAATAATAAAATTTTCCTGACCGAAACCAAATAAGTGGATTGTGGGTTGAGAATTATCAAGGAACCTCAAACCCTGACAAGCCCACCCCGGTTTTGGTCGGCGTCCATATAAGCAAAGTCGCAGCGAGCGAAAATCAGTTAAGTTGCAGTTGGAGTTGGGGTTGGAGACAGAGAGGCAAGCAGTTTCAGTGAGCTGAGAGCTCTGAAAACCCACCTCGAAGAAGCCAACTAACTGGAGAGATCGAAGAATGTTCCCTTTCTGCTTACAAATGGTACGGGTGCTGTAATTTAATACAGACGTCTTCTAACACTTGCAAATGCTGTTTGGATCGAGCCATATGCAAAATAGAGAATGAATCAGTAGAAAAATGTGATGAACACAGTTCATTCTCTAATATGTGTTGTCCAATCGGAGATTCATGTGCTGATTGCGAAACACGAGTGCGATTATATTGATTTAATCTGTGGCCGAGATATCAAATTAGGGTTGATAATACGGCCGATACCTCTTTGGATTTAATGAAGAATATCTAAATATATAGCAGGAGCACCAGATCTGATATCTTTTTTTTCAAGACTTCTGCAAATGCAAACTGAAGACATTTTTTTTTTAAAAAATCATTCATTTACAAAATAAAAAAATAAAAATTCAAATCTAAGTATATTCTGCAGTTTAAATATGAACAAAACCTTCGGTTCATTTTTCACAGCTTCGTGTAAATAAGCAATTCCAGGTGGTGCACGAAAAACTTAAAATAAATTTAGTGCAAATTCCTTCAAGAAAAACGGTTTTTATTAGAAGTCTATAGATAGAAGTTCCTCATTCGTGCGAGCGTCAAATAAATCAAACCAACCTCAGAATGTTCCCGAAAAAAATAATATGACAGAAGGATTATTGTTTTTAATCGGTATCACACCAAGCAAGGCAATAAAGCCACTAAGACACAATGGGTTACTGTGTGTAGAAGAATTAGGAACATAAATATTAATGATGAGCAGAAAGAGAAGAGTAAACAAGTGGACAGTAGATAGCAAATTTCATTGCATATACATTTTTGCAGATTAAATGAGGCCGGAAAGTATGGAGCCGGAAGAAATTTTCACAAGCAGAGAAATGCGAGAGAAGAAACTGTTAGCATAGAATTTACGGTTACATCTAGCCAGCTCAATTGTAAATTGATGAGACCTTTCGGCCATGAAGTCTAGGTACCATAGTGAAGAGCGATATTTATTCTGTTTAACTACAGAAATGTGGCACAAGGCCGAAAAAGGGGATTGGGAAAAGGACGGTCTTCTTCTGTCTTAACTATAACTTAGCTAGCCGCAAATACTGACCCAATCGTACGAAACAAAATTCCTCACACCAAAACAACACATTCATACGTACCTTTCTTACTACAACCACCATAATGCCTCTTTGTCTCTATGAAAAATACTAACTAGTCCCCATATTTACAATTCGTTGTCTGTGGGGGAGGGATAACAAATCTAAAAATTAACCCCAATGAATATTTACAAGATGAATACAAATGGCTATTCACAAGAAACTAAAGAAAATAAGATTAGTAATAAAACCCCCCACAATCACTAAATGTGGCAGAAACATCACTTCACTGGCCGAAATCAATGCGGGACTATAATAGTATAAAACATTCATTCATCCCAAGTACTCACACTGACATGCACTCATTCAGACACGACAACAAATACGAAACCACTGACGCGAAACGAAAGGCGCCCCGCATCCACCAGCGAGCTGACATCACTGACCACCTAACGAGGGAGGGGATGGGGAATTAAAAAAAAAAAAAAACTTAAAAGTAGGGACAGAAATAAAAGGGGCGAATGAGCATACATACCCTAGCTAAGTTAACTTGAAAAAAAAGAAAACTAAAGCATCAAAAAACGGAAACCTAAGCTAGCCTAATTTCGGGATGGGTTGCACACGTTCAACCCAGGAAGAGCAATATCCTGATGCCTAACCGGCATCAATGTGCCACTCAAAGTCAGCCCCTTTCACACGACACAAGCGCGCAAGATTCACCCACCTTTTGCTGAATTCTGATGAAGTGAGCCGCCACCTTTCCGTCCTAATCTTGACTTTAAGCTGATGCTTAAAGTACAAGATCAGTTGGGAAGAGGTGAACTTCTCGCCTCCATAGAATCCTTTCTGACGTGTCGTCCAAATCACGACTCTCATAACGCCTAGCAAGCAGTTGAACACATACTGTTCAGCCTTTGTCAGCGGCGGTGCTATATTGCTACAAACGGAAACGGACTGAAGGACTTTCCCTGCAGCATGTGGACCATGAGGCCTTCAACAAACTTGACCAACGGCACTACCTGGCTGCAATGAAAGAAGGCGTGACCCAAGGTCTCGACCTCCCCACTACAACGTCGGCAGTTTGGAGAATTCTCCAAGCCAGCTGAGCAGAGTCTCTTGGCGACCCAGAGGGCCCTACGAATCACCAGCCAGGTGAGTGATGCCTCATCGTTATTGAGGCATTTCAACCCGGGCGCTCAAGGCCATATTGAGCGAGCCTTCTGCTTCGTCAGACCGAGCTCGTCAATCAGATCATCATACACGGCCCCCTTGACTAAAACTTGATATAATGCCCTACGAGACAACGCCTGGACGTTGGAGAGGCCATCCGACGCCCGTAAGAGTCGCTTCAGAGCAATACGACATTCACGATAGAAGGAGCATTCGCCTCGGGGTAAACGGCAGGCCTCCTCCTCGCACGAATGCACACTTGTCAGGGATGGGAAGTTCTTTCGGGCGTCTTCCTTCCAGAAGGCGCCGTCCTCATCCGAATCGCGACACATTCGGTCCAGAAAGCTAATGCGAAGCATATGTTGACGAATCTCAATGTTCGGCATGCCCAGATCGCCTTCAGATGGATGAAGGCAACAGATCTCCTGACTGACTCTGGCAGCCTTGCCTCCCCACAAGAAGGAGAACAAGAGCTTCACTAACGCCAGTAATGTGTCACACGGAAGTGGAAGCACAGAGAGTCGGTAAAGGAGAATCGGGTAGATGTGTGAAACACAAACTTCCGCCCTCCCCTTTAAGGAAAGATTCCTCCGAGACCGCAAACTAATTACGATCTCGGCCTTCCCTCGCACCTCCGACCAATTCATTTCCAACTGGAGATCAGGACCGAACAAGACGCCGAGAATCTTGACCGGCCCATCCGTCCAGCGGAATGGTCCGGGAAGAGAAACTCCCTTCCACGCACCCAACCGCAAGCCAACAGACTTATCGCGGTTGATCTTGGCCCCTGTCACCATCTCATAACAACTGATTTCTTTGCTGACTTCGTCAATCTCGGCTCTGCTCGACACAAGAGCCGAAACGTCGTCAGCATAGGCAGAATACCTGGCCGATGTGGTAGCACCGGGCAGGGCAATTCCACGTGGACCGGATTCGCCTTTAACTTGCGAAGGAAAGGTTCCAACGCAAGAACGTAAAGCAAAGGCGATAGCGGACAACCCTGACGAATGGAGCGAGACAATAGGAAAGGCTCCGATCGTACCCCATTCACCTCCACCAGCGCACCGGGAGTCGGATCCAGGTGCGAAAGTACGGCCCGAAACCGGCCGCCGAAAGAACAGCCTCCAGAAAACGATGGTCAACCCTATCGAAGGCCTTGGACTGATCTAAATTGATCAGCGCGGCTTCACTGTCGACTTGCTCGATGATCAGGAGCACCATATGAAGGTTGTCCTGAATAGTCCTGCCCTTCACAGCACAAGTCTGTTCCGAGCCAATCAGACTAGACAGGACAAGCTGCAAACGGTTAGCCAAGATCTTAGCCAAAATCTTTAACTCTGTGTTCAACATAGTTAAAGGGCGAAAGTTACCTCACCCATCCCCACCGTTTTTATCCTTGCGTAACAACTTGATCACGCCCCTGGTGAAGCGTTGGGGTATAGACCCCTGCTTCATCGAGTTGCCGAAAATCAGTGCCAGCAGCGGAACAAAAACGGGCGACTGCCTCAAGTACACTTCGTACGGAAGACCAAGTCCCGGAGATTTGTCCAGGCCAACCTGTTTCAACGCTTCCCAGACTTCCGACTCTGTAATTGGACCCTCGCACCTAGCTGCTTCAGCTGCCTTAAGGCAGGGAAAGTCAGCTAAATAGGCGTCGAACTGAGCAGGGCTCAGACCGGGCTCCCTGGTAAAAAGCTCCTGAAAGTAGTCACGAAAAGCCTCACATATGCCCTCGTTTGTTGTCACGGTCCGATTATCCGGCAATGTGACGCTTGCGATATGTCGCCGATATGCATTCCGAGCTTCCTCTGCACGCAGTTCAGCAGCCATATTCGTCGCCTCAGAGGACATTCTTTTTAACCTAGCCCTAACTACCAGAGCATGATCCTTCTTGATAAGCAAGGAGACCAACTCTGCCTTAGCTAAAGCTACGTCCCCACTAACACGGGATTTGACCGCCCGATCAACTTTCTGCTCTAAAGCCGTTTGCGCCGCTAATCTATCTAGATTGAGCCGACGACTATATTCAGCAGCAAACGTTCTGATTTTGGATTTTAATTTATCCCACCAGGCATTTCCCACAACCGCTCCCGTCAGTTCCCTCTGTATCATTAGTAGAAGCTGGTCCCGGAAATCTTGCTCACCAAATAATGATGAGTTTAATTTCCAGTAGCCAGCCATCCTAACCTTAGGCTTATCTAAGTTTACACGGACCCGGACAAGCCTATGATCCGAATAAACTATCTCATGGAAACTTGGACAACCTAAGAGCCCTACGTCGACTCTCCTAACTAAGACTCGGTCTAGATAACTAGCCGAGCCGCCACTATTAGTCCAAGTCCACACTACCTCCCGAGGGTGCTCATTCCGGTACTTATCGACAAGATCAAACCTGTCGATAAAGTCCCGAAATGGTTTCACGTCCCGGTTGTTAGTACCCGAATTTGTCCCTATACGATCTATAACGGGATCAAGGACGGCATTCCAATCACCCACTAAGACTACCCGACGTGATGTCGTCAAAAACTGCTCGATCTGCCGAAACAAAGCAGGCCGCTCAGAATGGACATTGGGCGCATAAACCCCAATGAGACGAAGAGCCTTATCCTTTATGGTAACGTCCAGCACGCAAAGTCTGCCCCCCGGATCCGCGAAGACAAGAACACACGTAGCCTTCAATGACTTGCTCACCAGCCAAGAGACGCCCCTCGAGCGTCCATCAAAACATGCTGAATAGAGGGAGAACCTCCTAGACAGAATGTTCTCATAGTCACGAGAAGAAAAACGGGTCTCTTGTACGCAACAGATATTCACCCCGAGACGCTGAAGGTCACGAGAGAGCCTCGCCCTGCGAGACTCCGACCTCAGGCCTCGGGCATTCACACTTGCTAACCAGAGAGCCATGATAAAACCGATTAGGGTTGCTCTCCTGCATTGAACATGGCCGGGGTCAGGATACCGACGGTCTCTCCCATTGAGCCAGTACCCATCTCACTTTTGATGGTGCCATCAGGAGACAGGCCGCCAATGTCCAGGGGGAATGTTAACTTCAACGCTCTATACAGGGAGGGGGTGAACAAAAATCGGGAACCTCCCTGAACAAAATTGTTGTAATTTTTTAACATTGTCGTCGTCAAAACATGACATTGGCGGAAACATGCCGAATGCCTCGTTAGCATCGGCCATCATGGCCCATATTTGTTGGCCAGCTACTCCGGATCTGACCACCGTGAGTACCCTTTTCGCATTGGGGAAATTTCGGGGGTTCTCAACGTCTAAATCTTTGATCTTTCTAAAATTAAGTAGGGTCTTTAAGTTTTTTAATTTTTTTGCGTGTATAAGTGCCTTCTCCTCGATTTCTTTTGAGACTCGGCACACGTCTTTCCCTGTATTGTAAGATGATTTGGATTTTATTTTTTTCTCTAGTGTAGCTTCAGATGAATCCGATGATGGACTTCTTTGTTGTTTTTGTTTTTCTATTTTTGTAGGAGAGCTTTTGGGAGTTTGCATGGGTGATGGTTTGGGTGATGATTTTTTGGCCGGTGATTTTGGTGCAGGTCCCTTCTTCAGAGTGGTCATGGTTGAGGTGACCTTTTGGATGGGTTTAACGATAGGGGGAGGGACCATGGGATGAAGTTTAGAGACAGGGGAAGACGGTGCCGAGAAAGAGGTGGCAGATTTTCCTTCCGAAATTATCCTTTTTGATTTTAGAGCCTCTTTTAGTTGTTGCAGTTTTTCTTTTTTTTCAAACGATGGTTCGTATTGAATCATTTTTTTCCTTAATTTTTCCGAATAGCTGGCCGGAGAGTCGCCCTTTGCACTGGTAGAGGGAGTGAGACTGTCTGTGTCTTTTCCTGCTTTTGGTGTGGGACGAGGAACCGTTACCTGGGTCTTCCCTTTAGTCCTACCAACGACCTGCCAATCCCCCTGTCCCTTCTCCCTAACGGCACTAGGCGCGGTAGAAGGCTCTTCGGGGAATGGGGGCTGAGATTTGGACCCAACCGGGGGATTTTCCACTCCGGTCCGGGTCACTGGCATGCCCACTACAGGCGGGACGGATGGAACGACGGACTCGACCAAAGGGGGGTTTGGTTGGGCGGGGGCCAGAACATCAGAGGCCTTCATCTCTGTGCAGGAAGAGGAAAGGTGACCAGTCTTTCCACACATCCAGCATGCCGGTTTACGACCCGTCACAATAATCGGCATTTTCTGGCCCTTTACATCCAGACAGTTGGGGATGGAGCGGAAGGCATCCTGATTGGTCATAATCTCGAAACTCCACCCCCGGTCAGATCATCTGAGGAAGCACTGAGTATCTGGCCAAACTGACAGATATGCAGCCAAGTGCTCCCCGAGAATCTGAGGAGGAACCTCATATACCGAAACAGTGGTCCTCCGCCTGCCTTCATACTCGGTCCTTAATATTAGATCTTTAGTGATTAGGTCACGAGTAGCAGCAGCTTCACAGTCGGCAGGCGTGGGTAACAGTATGTCCCACATAAAAAAGCCTTTCCCTTTAATGACTCTCTGAGCTTTGATGCCCAGAGAAGTCACGGCTTTGTGGAGCGACAAATCTTGCGCGAACGCTTGTCGACCACAAAGACTGACAATTCTTTTCTCAACCTTCCTTAATTCCTCGGGATTAGGCAAGAGCCCATCTGCAGTCACCAGATGTGCGTAGCCCTTTGCCCTCTCCAGGGACTCCGTAATGTTGATTTTGCATTTCGACGGGGACTTCCAGCATGAGGGCGTCTCTCCGGCCGCTTGGTTTCCGTCATTCTTTGGGGATGTCTGGTCGGTTGTTTTTTGACTGCTATCGGCCACCATACTCTTGTCCATTTGGCTGGTGTTAATATCACTATTTTGGCTGCTTTCGGCCACCATATTCTGGTCAGGAACACTTGGATCAATATCGGTATTTTGGCTGTTTGAGGCCACCATATTCTGGTCAGGAACACTTGGATCAATGTCGGTATTTTGGCTGTTTGAGGCCACCATACTTTTTTCAGGACTGTTGTTTTTATCCTCTAAATTTTCGCCTTTAGAGGACACCATACTTTTACATTCACTATTTGGGCTTTCTTGCGAATCTTTATCAGGAGGGTCTTTTTTTCTTTTTTTAGAACCAAATAGGTTCTTTCTTACAGTTCTTCTTGGACCCATTTTTTAAAATTAAAAACAAGACTTTTTTTTTCCTTTCAGAACAAATAAAAGTATAATTTAAACAAAAGATAAATAAATCACGATAACAAAAAGAAATTCAACGAGACAGAAACAATAAACCGTTAAACACGCAAAAATAAATTACAAAAAAAACACGTAGGCTAAAACGACAAAATACGTTAAAAATAAAAACAGTTAACAATGACGAAAATGAAAATCACATTTTAAGACAAGAAATAAACAAAAGGTATCTTTTTTTTTTACAATAATACAACAAAAAATACGAAACAAAAAATGCCAAATGAAGTCACAAATACAATATGGCTGCCACTAGAAAATTCTAGTCAGCCCAAAACGAACGAAAACACGTAAACGAAAATAAAGAACAACTAACGAATAGAACAATAAATGCGGAAAATAAATGCAAAAATAAACACAGAAAAAGGCTTAAATAAAGAAACACAGAATTAACAATTAATTACAAAAAAGAACGACAAAGAACAATGAAAACACGTAGAAATAAAATCTAAATAAAGAAAACGAAGTCCGACGTGGGGCAAAATAAACAATAAAAAACAATAAAGTTTGGCGGGGGAAGTTATTAAAAAAATTAAAAAGGAAAATTAAAACTCAAAAATACGTATAAAAGAAAATGAAAATTAATAATAAAGAAATAACAAGGGATAAAGTATAGAAAAAAAATGAGGGGAGGGAAATGAAAGAAAAAAAAATGAGGGGAGGGAAATGAAAGAAAAAAAAATGAGGGGAGGGAAACGAAAGAAAAAAATGAGGGGAGGGAAATGAAAGAAAAAAAAATGAGGGGAGGGAAATGAAAGAAACAAAAATGAGGGGAGGGAAACGAAAGAAAAAAAATGTGGGGAGGGAAATGAAAGAAAAAAAAATGAGGGGAGGGAAATGAAAGAAAAAAAAATGAGGGGAGGGAAACGAAAGAAAAAAAAATGAGAGGAGGGAAACGAAAGAAAAAAAATCAAACTTTTGGCAAAAAACGTCAGTAAATTAAACGAAAGAAAATTGAAAATTAAAAGTAACTTAACGTGAACCAAAGGTTGAAATCAATAAACAGTTCGTATACAATCACAAATCGTCAATCACCGGTCGTACACCGTCAGAAAAAGGAACTCTCCTCAAAGAGATACCATAGTGAAGAGCTCATCCGAATAACTACCATGAAAGTATTTATAGAAAAGACACAGAGAGGCAACATTACTGAGGAGGGAAGGTGCCTGAAGACGAGCTGCCAGATCAGGACCGATAATATTGCTGATTCTTCTTTGGATTTTCTCAAGGCGCTCAAGGTAAATAACGGGGTCACCGAACCATATGTGGCAGCAATATTTTAAACATGGACGAATGGCAGACTTATAGATATGTAAGGTAGATTCTGGGGAGAAAAATTGTCTTGTGGTCATAATGAACCGACTTTCTTGGCAGCTGACAGTAGCAATGAATTCAATATATTCTCTTCACTTCATATCAGTCGAGAACGTGAGTCCGGGAAGGCGCAACGAGTCACTTTCCTGGAGGTTAGGATCAGCCTTACTAATGGGAGCCAGCAAAATGTCTCATAGAGGATTAATGGAGAGAAGTTTAATTCTGGACGCTTTAAAATTAACAAGCCATCTTTTGCCCCAGTTAACAACAGACTTGAAATCATTTTGGACATCGACAATTGGAATAAATAATAAATAAATAAATGAAATAATTTGGAATTATTAAAAATATTTTATTGAATTATTGATTCATTTTTTACGGCTTATCAACCCGTGGCAGGCTATTTAAAGTCAGAAAATAATTTAGATTCTAAGAATTTTCTTTTAAGATATTAATGGTTTAGCGATACAAGTCTTAATAACTAAAGTATATCTAGGACTGGAAGAGGTGGGTTCATACGTTTCTCGTGGGTGGTGATTTTCACGTAAGTGAATATAACGAACCTAACTGGAATGGGAACTCGGCTCTCTGATTACAATTCTGGGCCGTTATCCATTACTCAACAAACTTAATCTTCCTGCAACTGGTATTTGGAAACGCTCACACATTTAGCTACTGACCAGGCAATACGTTGTTTAAATTTGAAGATCGTACGATAAACGGTATTACAACCTGATGTGGTCGTAATGCAAAACATATTTTAGAGATAGCTCAAGGTTTTCAGAATATTGAACAATACGTAAAGAAAAAAAAGCATTTTGAACTCAATTTTATCGAAGAAGAACTGCAGAAATTTCGAATAAGTTGAATGACAAGGTTTATTTATGTTGCAGACCCCATGGGTCACACCTGTCAACAAGGCAAATCGTGTTGCACATGAAAAGCGTTTGATCCGCTGAACCTTTTAAACACATCATTGACCAATGACGAATAAAATGTTTTGTGATACTTTGCGGCTTTTCGTAGACATCTACACCCAAAACGATATTTTATTCTAAAAGGAGAGTGCACCAAAATTGACTAGAATTGGATTGAGACGTACTCTAGAGAATTCTAATGAAAGGGGTGGTCATCTCATTCGCCAAATGAAGCATCAGAGTTACTTAAAAATCGAAAAACCGAAAAGAGTAAAGAAAAATATACAGTATAATAAATAAATAATAAAAAACAAGTAAAATAAATTAATCTAAATTCATCCAAATAAATAAATAAACTAACTAACATACCGTTCCCGATAAATTAACCGTTAGAAAAAACAAATAAAGATACTCAATCCAAATAAATAGATGAAGTAAAAAACAAATTAAAAACTGTTCCCGCCAAAATAATAGTTAAAATAAACTACAACAATCAACCCCAAAATAGAAGAAATAGCTTCAATTATCTTCCCAAACCAAAACAAAACTATTAGATAGGCGATATAAACAAATTTTTGCTACGTTAATAAAAACACAGATTAAAATAAAAATAAAGAAAATAAAAAATAAAATAAGACAAGAAATAAAAAAATAAAAAAATAATGACAAGCAAAATAATTTAACCCAAATAATTAAATAAATAAACGACTTCCGGTAAAATAACCGCCAAAATAGACCCATATAGATAAATAGCCTAGAAAAATAACAGCGCCCGGTGCCTGACAATTGCGTCTAGCATCGAACAGTCGCCTCTGTGTTCACTTTTATATATATATATATATATATATATATACAGAGAGAGAGATAGAAACAGATTTTGTGTTGATTAATTTAAAGATCAATTTTTGCAAATTACGCATAAGCCTTCTCAGACGAGAATGACCTTCTGTCAGAAATTGTCCATATTTCATTTGAAAGATTATTCGTAGTTTGGAAAAGTCCATCATTAAAATTATTTGGCACAAAATGTCTGTCGTTTTTAATAATATTTACCTTAAAGAAACATTTCCCTCTTATATACAGGTTGAGAATATTTTATCCAA
Organism: Acanthosepion lycidas; assembly: GCA_963932145.1. Classification (NCBI taxonomy): domain Eukaryota; kingdom Metazoa; phylum Mollusca; class Cephalopoda; order Sepiida; family Sepiidae; genus Acanthosepion; species Acanthosepion lycidas. The sequence goes on from OZ010600.1 coordinate 13,002,710, forward strand.
AATTATTGGGACCAAAACTGCTTCAATTTTGGTATTCTCACGAATTTTGGAATACAGGTTATTTAATATGTATATAAGAATTTATTTTTTAAGATACAACGCGAGTTAGCATGTGCGATACCCTGTCTTCATCAGCTACGGGTAACCATTTTGCTTCCTGAACCTTTCCATTTTTGGCAAGTCATGTCAGCACTTGAAAGTCTTTTCGGATATTGGAGTTTTAAGGATTTTAGAATTTCGGATAAAAGACACTCAACCTATATATATATATATATATATATATATATATATATATATATATATATATAACGAAATATAGTCTTAAGGTGTGCTATATTTATGGAATAAAGTGCTCAATATCAGAGATAGAGCGTGTGTAAATATAAGCTTTGACGGTGCAGAGGCATGGGAAATCATAGGCATTTACTTACTACACGAACTGAGCAAAATAATAGATAGAAATGACACAGGACTCTACAGGGACGACGGTCTTATGAGCTTAAGAAACTGTAACAAACAAAACACAGTCAAAACTAGAAAAGCAATAATAAAGATTTTTAAAAATAAGAGATTCGAGATAGATATAAAAACTAACCTAAACGAAGTAGATTTTCTAGATGTTACCTTCAACCTAAGAGAAGGCACATTTAAACCATATAGAAAATCTAATGACAAACCACTCTACATACACACACCTTCCAACCATCCACCTTCTATAATCAAACAGATACCAAAATCGATTAACCGGAGGCTCTCTGACAATTCCTCCAATGAACCCCTATTTAACAAAGCTAAGAAAGACTATGAAACGGCCCTAAAAGATAGCGGATTCCCAGTAATACTCACATACCCACCACAGAATACAAAAAAGGCCAACAGGAGAATAAATATCATATGGTTCAACCCACCGTACAGCAAAAACGTAAAAACAAACGCAGGAAAAATATTGTTCAAACTCTTACACAAACACTTCCCAGAATCAAGCACCTTACACAAGATATTCAACAAAAACACAGTAAAAATCAGCTACAGCTGCATCGAGAGCATGGCACAAATAATAAAAAGGCACAATAGGAAAATTATCAACAAACCACACGAACAAATTAAACTCACGTACAACTGCAGAATAAAGAACGAATGTCCCTTAAAAGGAAATTGTTTACAAAACAACGTAATATACCAAGCCACGATAAAATCACCAGATAATGAAGAAAAAGTATACATAGGAGTAACTGAAGGACCCTGGAAACAAAGAAATTATACACCCAAAACATATTTCACAAATAGTAAATATGCGAACAGTACAATGCTTTCTAAGTATATCTGGGAAATTAAAAACAAAACGCACATCACACCAACAATATCTTGGAAGATAAGGAAAAAGTCATCAGCCTACAACAACCAATCAAAAACTTGCAAGCTTTGCTTAGCTATCATTACTTTCACCGACCAAAATAAATTATTAAACAAAAGATCCGAGCTCATCTCAAAATGCAGACATGAAAATAAATTTTTACTACGTAACCTAAAAAATGAAAAACGGAAAAAATAAAATAAAAACAAATAAATATACTAATAGACAAAATAGCAATAAAAAAAAATTAAAAAAATAGAAATAAACCATAAATAAAACATAAATAAATACTATGTTACTTAAAAATCGAAAACCAAAAAGAGAAAATATACAAGTAAAATAAATTAACCTAAATTCATCCAAGTAAATAAATAAACAAACCAATCCCAAATAAAGATAATCAATTAAAAACTGTTCCCGACAAAATAATACTTAGAATGAACTACAACAATCAACCCCAAAATTGAACAAATAGCTTTAATTAAATTCTCAAACCAAAACAAAACTGTTAAATAAGTGATATAAACAAATTTACTACGTTAATAAATAAATAAATAAATAAAATAAGAAACAAAACATAAAAACAAGCAATATAATTTGACCCAAATAAATAAACGAACGACTTTCGGTAAAATAACCGCCATAATAGAATACCCACAATGCACCACTAACCCGTATATATATAAATAGCCGAGAAAAATAAGAGCATATGTGGCCTGACGATTGCATATTAATTGATTAATTTTTTGAAATTCTGGATTTATGTAGATTGTGTGTATTGTTGTTATTATGGAAGTGGGTGGGGATCGTCGTCGTGATGTCACTCATGCTACCGCAAACATACATTCTGTCCAAATACACAATTATGAATTACGTGACCTGGCAGTTAACAAGGAAAGTATAAAAATCCTAAACGCAGTACTTTGTCAGCCGTTTTTAATGAAACTTATATGAAAGATGGAATGTTACCCAAATACACTATCTCTCTCACACACACAAATATATGCATACATATGTTTATATATATATATATATATATATATATATATATATATATATATATATATATATATATATATAACGTAACTAGGTAGATAGTTATAACGTTTTACTATTTCCTCTCATCTTGCATCTTCTTAATATTGTTTGTTGTGTTGTCTACTTATTTATTCATTTTGTTCGGAGACATTTTTTTTTTTTGTTAAGTCATTTCCCATAAACCTGATATTAAGAATTTTCGACTAAGGCGTCAATATTAGATAAAAGAAGATATGGCGCCTTACAAACCCGCCCTTTGTCTGAAATGCGAGCGATGTTTACAGATGGTTGCCCAAACCGGATATGAAGCCATCTAAAATGGATGCAAGTGTTGTCTCCCTTGAATATGTTGGCCTGTGTCTTTGAATCAAAGACTCTAGATCAGCATTTCCGGTTTTCAATTTTTCAATAGCTGGCAGATATACGGAACTTATCGAACAGTCTAGAGGAAGCAAACTTGAGAAAGCAACTGATATTATGAGAGACCTCGCTTCTTAGATCTGTGCCAAATAATCTTAGAATTTGTTTAAGCGAGACAAATGTGTTAGTGTTATTACTACCAGGACGATAGTTACAGTTACATGCAGGTTTGCAGTGAGCATAGACCTACCATAAGTATACGTTTTCTCTGTTAAGTGCACATTTTGTTTTTTATTTGAAAGTTATTGGAACATCATTATCATCATCAAGGCGAGAATTCTTTTAAGATTCTCCTGGCTCGTTCCCTCCAACTATCTCTGTCAGACATCGCTGTCGTCAGGTCCTCTAGATGACATCCAGAGTCATCTACAAGTTGCTCAATGTAGGTGAGACGAGGTCTTCCAACCGCGCAATGGGTTCCATAGGAGCCTATCACTCACAAGTTCTGACTTGCTTCTCCAGGAGTGACCAGCTAGTCGGAGCCTTTTCTCTCTTAGCGACACTGAGATAGCAGAAAGGTGTCCATTTAGGGGTTTCTTTGTTGGGTGTTTCTTCCAGCTGATGTCCAATGCAACTCGTAACATCCTTGTGTATATTCCTTTAAGTGATACTTCTTTGTATTTCATCAGTGTTGTTGAGCCATAGAGCAAGACAGAGTAAAGAAGTCCCTCTTAAGATTGTCAGAGGGGGGTATTTAAATGGCAGTTATCGGAACAAGTGGTATTAAATTGAGGCACGTTATTTAAAGCCAGAAAATATTTTTAGATCCTAAGAATTTTTTTAAATTTTATCTTGCGATAATAATGATTTAGCGATACTCAAAGACTTATTCATTAAACCATAGACAGGGTGATAAAAGGTGGGTTCATGCCTTTCCCAAGAGTATTTGCGCGTAAGTGAACATAACGAACCCAACGGGAATTAGAATCCAGTCCCCCGTTTAATAATTCCAAGCCATTATTCATTATACCCCCCTTCACAAATTCAATCTTACAGCACCCAGTATTCCTAAGCGGTCACCCATCTAGGTGTAGCCAGGTTCGACGTAGCTTAACTTCGGTTATCCTACGGTGTTCCAACATTATAAATAATAATTTTATATTTGGGCAGTAATGCAAATTTTATAAAAGTTTCATTAAAAACCACTGGCAATGTTCTTCGGTTAAATATTTTATTTAATTTTTCGTGTGTTCTTATATGCATATATATACATATACATACATATATATATATATATATATATATATATATATATATATATATATATATATATATATATATAAAATAAAAGTGAACATAGAAGTCAACACTTAGAGGCGACAGTCTGTTTCATGCTATATGCAATCGTCAGGCCTGACGATTGCATATAGCATGAAACAGACTGTCGCCTCTAAGTGTTGACTTCTATGTTCACTTTTATATTTACACACGCTCTATCTCTGATATTGAGCACTTTATTCCATAAATATAGCACACCTTAAGACTATATTTCTTTATATATATATATATATATATATATATATATATATATATATATATATATATATATATAAATATAAATATATATATATATACATACATACATATATATATATATATATACATACATACATATATATATTTATATATATATATGTGTGTATATATATATACATACATACATATATATATATATATATATATATATATGTATATATATATATATATATATATATATATATATATATATATATATATATATATATATATATATATATATATATGCATATATATATATATATATATATTGTTTGTTTTCTGCAAATAAATTATGTAGAAAGTGTCCGAATATTCTGTATTTTGTATGTCCGAGTGTGTTGGGCTATAATTTTAGACATTATCATGGATTATTTAATTTACACTTTTTAGTGGATGTATCGATTTTTTAACGTATGTATCTAGAGGTATAGGAATATTTTATTTTCAAACCACAGTCAGCACATTCTGGCCATGTTCTTAGTGGATGTTATTGTGTGTCGGCTTTTACTGCTTTTATTATTAATGCTTCAGTTATTTTTTATACTTTTTTTCATACATATGAATGTGGTATTATATTTATAATATTTATATACAGCAACATCAACGATGAACACGGCAACAATTTGCTGACCGTGTTTGTAAAGTAACTCATTCTTATAACTCTAAGAAAAAAATTTTAAAAGCACAAGAAAAATTAAGTAAAAACAGTACCTATATAAGATGAACAGTTAATTTCAATTTTGCAATACATAAATACATACATACATATATATGTATGTGTGTGTGTGTGTGTGTGTGTGTGTGTGTGTGTTTGAGTGTGTGTAAGAGCAATTTTTAATTTTACGGATCAAAAGATTTCACTCCTCTGTCAATACACCCCATGCTACATCTGGGAGAGACTTCAATCTTTTTGAACTGCAGCATATATATATATATATATATATATATATATATATATATATATATATATATATATATATATATATATATATAATGGGAAAGAACTGGTTAGGTAAATAATCCAAAGTTCTTTAGTATTTTTGTTATTATTTTTAAAATATAGTGCTCGATTCAAAAGTAGAGCATAAATATAATTATTTATTTAAAAATATGATACATAAGAGTTCTCATGTTTCAAAACAAGAGCCGAAAACTTCAATATAATTATTTGAATTAAACTGAATTAAAGTAAGCTCTGTTCCATCTTCAAGCGAAATTTTTTTGGGAATAACTTATTTCTGAAATTTACGTGTTTTAATAGCATATTCATTATTGAAATAAAAACTTCCATGGTAACGTCTAGCGCGATTGTTTAAATAAAAAGGGGTGTAGGGTGTTAATAATTTGTATCATTATAGAGTTACATTCATAGATGTCAAGTCAGGGTAAGGTGGGGGTGTCTAAATTTAAGACGGGAGATGATATCTTCTAGTCTGGTTTACGTGTCTATGGAGATTTATTTATTTTTTTATTTTATTTTTTTCTGAAAGGATTTTGTGTATATACAATAGTTTTGTGTATATAAAATATATAGGAGTGAAATCTTGTTGAATATATGTTTTGGATCGTGCGATGAGGCGACGCTAGATTTCTTGTTCAAATCAATTTTTAATTTTGTTTGGAATTATAAATCCACGAAATTTTCTTCTTATATGTTTTTATCTGTTAAAATGAAATGGGCTAATGTATGATCCAATTCGAAGAGTAATAATATCTTAGTAGTTTCCCCAGAATGTAAGATTCTGATTATTACTTTGCTGCGGATCTGATGTCGTAAATATATTAGAGTGCGTATGTTATATTTTATATCATATGTTTATGATATAATATATAAGCTTCACACACTAATATATATATATATATGTGTGTGTGTGTGTGTTTGTGTGTGTGTGTGAAAAATCTCTCAGAGGTAATAAAAAAAAAGACAATATGTATATATGGTCAAAACAATAGGAAAACTGTATTATTAGCCGACGCGTTTCGTCCAATATGGTCGCATCATATATATATATATATATATATATATATATATATATATGTATGTAGGAAAAATTTATCAGAGTTAGCCAGTAGAAAATATGTATATATACTAAAAAAACAATAGGAAAAATGTATTATTAGCCGACGCATTTCGTCCAGTGGACTTTTAATTTAAAATTTTTAATTTTAAAATCTACACTAAAAAAAAAAACTCACTCAAGAAAATCCTCGAGAATGCCGCCATTGAATGTCATCGAAATATTTATTCCTACACCCAGTATCACCTTTCGTAACAGAACTGCAACTCGCCTAAATCAACGTACACAACGATATCAAGAAATCAAAAGAAAATTGTAGAATCTGTCAACACAACAATAAACATTTCTCAGGTAATTTTCTATTGACAATATGAATACAATAGCGTTTTCTAAATTCTTCTAGTTGCTAAGGACATTTTGTTTGTAGTTACTTTGTTTTCAATAAATTCATTTCGTTTTTGCGTTGAAAAAGGCCATATTGGACGAAACGCGTCGGCTTATACAGCTTTCCTATCGTCTTTTACCGTATATATATATATATATATATATATATATATATATATATATATATATAAAGAAATATAGTCTTAAGGTGTGCTATATTTATGGAATAAAGTGCTCAATATCAGAGATAGAGCGTGTGTAAATATAAAAGTGAACATAGAAGTCAACACTTAGAGGCGACAGTCTGTTTCATGCTATATGCAATCGTCAGGCCACGTGTGCTGTTATTTTTCTCGGCTATTTATATATATACGGGTTAGTGGTGCATTGTGGGTATTCTATTATGGCGGTTATTTCACCGGAAGTCGTTTGTTTATCTATTTAGGTCAAATTATATTGCTTATTTTTATTTTTGTTTCTTATTTTACTTATTTATTTATTTATTTATTAACGTAGTAAAAATTTGTTTATATCACTTATTTAACAGTTTTGTTTTGGTTTGGGAATTTAATTAAAGCTATTTGTTCAGTTTTGGGGTTGATTGTTGTAGTTCATTCTAAGTATTATTTTGGCGGGAACAGTTTTTAATTGATTATCTTTATTTGGGATTGGTTTGTTTATTTATTTACTTGGATGAATTTAGGTTAATTTATTTTACTTGTATATTTTCTCTTTTCGGTTTTCGATTTTTAAGTAACATAGTATTTTTTTATGTTTTATTTCTATTTTTTTTTTTTTTTTTTTTTTGTTATTTTTGCTTATTAGTATATTTATTTGATTTTATTTTATTTTTTCCGTTTTTTAATTTTTTAGGTTACGTAGTAAAAATTTATTTTCATGTCTGCATTTTGAGATGAGTTCCGATCTTTTGTTTAATAATTTATTTTGGTCGGGAAAAGTAATGATAGCTATTTTTTCCTCCGAGCAAAGTTTGCAAGTTTTTGATTGGTTATTGTAGGCTGATGATTTTTTCCTTATCTTCCAAGATATTTTTGGTGTGATGTTCGTTTTGTTTTTAATTTCCCAGATATACTTAGAAAGCATATGAGCTCTGGTAAAAAAAATGCAATGATAACTGCAAAATTGCAATATGAGCACTGGTAAAAATGGTTGCTGAAGACATTAGGTTTATAATACCCAGAAATTCATACCTAGATGTCCTCAAGAATACATGGCACAGTGGATAAAGGCGTTGTTTAGATCCAGTGACAGGACCCAAAGAATGTGAGTTCAATAATTCAGTTAGGCAGTGGACAATTTGGAGAGAGGAATTAACAGGAGATAACTGATATCCATTAAAACATGGCACGTGGAAATAGAACAGTCTACCCCAGTGAGCGAAATAAAGGGTTCAGTTCGAAATTCCAACCACCTGAACAAGCCTGGAGCGTACAACGGCCGAAACGTTGTAATAAATATGGCGACAAAGATGAGGACAATAGTCCGAATAATGTAACTAGAGTACATTCATGCCTCTATATTTAAACGATGACATTTATTTTTTGTAAATCAATCATTCAATGATTATAATTTAGAAAAACGCAATAAATGTTTTTTTTTTTTTAATTAGAGATTTCGATGTTTATTCGTATCCTACTTTGTGGATATTGATTGTTGATTTGAATAAAAAACTGCAATATAGATACTGGGTAAGAAAATAACCATTTTTAAAATAAACATTTGTATTAAAATATATTATCCTTAGACGTTGAAGACTAAATCAAAAAATTTAGAAAGTTGATTTTATTTTGATGTTTGGAGAGTTGGGTGGTAGATTTCTTCGTCTGGGAAGATCGGAAGGCGGGAAAATATCTTCCTGTTCACTGATTTAAAAAAAATATATGATTTATATATTTAATCAAGTCTGATGGAATATTATCAGCGAATGAAAACATTTCCCCCGTGTATTTCGTTATGGTTTTGTAATTTTGACATTTAGAAAACGTCGTCTTTTGAATTTGTTTAATGTTTTGATCCTTTATCCAATGAAAACGTTAGCAACACGCGCAAATATTTCCTGTACTTTTTCGTCTTTTTTTCTGTTTTTTTTTTTTTTTTAGCTCTCATTCGCTGATTATTATTTTTTTATTTTTAGTTCTTTGTTTTTTTCTTTATTTTCATTTTTTCCATCTTTCTCTTGTCTATTTACATTCTTCCTCCTTCTTCGTTTTCTTTGTTCTTCCTTGTCTCGGCCTGATTTTGATTTTTCTTCTACTTTCTCTTTCCTAATTTTTTTCTCTCTCTTTTCGTTTATTTTTTTTATATTTGCTTTTTACTTCTCACTATTCTTTTATTTCTCTTCTGTATATTCTTGTTCATTTTGATTTCTTTTCAAATTTTATTTTCTTCTTTTTTCTTCCATTTCTTTTAACTATTCTGTTTTTCTGCTTCATCTTTTTCTCTTTATTCTGCATCTTTTTCTCTTTATTCTGCATCTTTTTCTCTTTATTCTGCATCTTTTTCGCTTTTTTCCGCATCTTATTTCGCTTTTTTCTGCATTTTGTCTCTATTTTTTTTTCATCTTTTTTGCTTTGTTCTGCAGCTTGATTCGCTTTTGCACATCGTTTTTCGCTTTCTTCTGTATCTTTTTCTATTTTACCCCGCATCTTTTTCGCTTTCTTCTGCATCGTTTTTCTCCATTTTTCTCCATCTTTTTTGCTTTCTTCTGCATCTTTGTCGCTTTTTCTCGCGCATCATCTTCGCTTTTTTTCTGCATCTTTTTTGTCTATTTCTTTTTTCTATATTCTTATTTTTGTATTCTTCCATTTTCTTCATTGTTCTTTTTTGGGGGTCTGCTTGCGTTGTGATGAAACCTGTTTCCTTCATTGATCTTTTTCCTACATTTTATTTCTTCATTCCTTTCCATTTTTTATTCATTTCGGTAATCGTATGGGAACCAGTGTCTCAAGTTGATGTGGCTGTAAGCCCCATATTAAAAGAAGCTGAGGAGGGCCATTTCTTCAAGAGACTTCCCCCCTCCACAAACACACACATACACACCTCAGTAGGAAGATGATTGATAATGCGTAGTTTATGCAGAATCCTATACCGGGATGTAAACTCTGCTCACCAACAACCTTTAAGCTAAATTTCACCAAACCCAATGCTCGAGGGGCCTCCACGTTAGAGAGTTACAGCCCCAATTGTAATGCTAAATCAGGTGTGCGATATAACTGGAAGAGAAAGTAGTATGAAGTAAATATAAGAAGGAGAATTGGCTTTGTTTGTTTTAGAGCATATCAATCTCAATAGTATATTTAATGCCGATAAGATTATTGCTGGCAATATTTTTTCCTTCAAAAATATATTGTTGGTAATACATATATATATATTAATTGTATTGGTGGAAATATTTTTTTTCAAAATTTATTCATGATAATAATTTAAAAAATATATTGCTGGTATCAAAAACCTATTTCTATGCTTCCATGGCGTTTTGTATCCATTTTGGGGTTAACTATTTGGCCATAGTTGGGATCCTAACAAGTGCTACCAACACTAGTGAGGGTGAAGATGGAAACTCCAGGAATTAAGAGGAGATTCCATGCTCCTGAAAACCTCCTGATCTGAGGCCTTTCTGTTGGAAGGAGTTTGTCATCTTACCCAGGAGGGGGATGTAGTTTATCGTCTTACTTATGACGCGGATGTAATTTATCGCCTTACCCGGACGCGGATGTAATTTATCGTTTTACCCAGGACGCGGATGCAGTTTATCGTCTTACATAGGACGCGGATGTAGTTTATCGGCTTACCCAGGACGCGGATGTAGTTTATCGTCTTACCCAGGACGCGGAAGCGGTTTATCTTCTTACATAGGACGTGAATGTAATTTATCGTGTTATTGCTGTTCATTACAAAACAAATGAATGAATTGTGTGACCACTCTAATCCTGGGCTGGTTGCAACACCAATTCTGACGATCCAACCCCTGGCTGGTTCGGTGGGGGGTGAACCTGGTTTACCACTGAACCATCTGTGACACTAACCCCTCTAGTTGTCTTGGTCGCCGTCGATATCTGGTTAGATTCGATATCAACTTTGTCCTCAGCTCGCTTCTAACGTCTGGTTACCGAACTAACTGCTTTGATATCTATTCTAACCTACCCACGTTATGATTTGATCTTAGGTAGACGAAATCAATCAGGCGTTGGGCCGTAGTGCAAGCTGAATCCGGGGTAAAGGTGATACCGCACAAGTGTGTGTAAAAGAAAAATAATGAAATAAACTCGAGAGGTTCAAATGTATTGAGGAAATAACAAGTATCTTTATATCTGTCCGCTGAATACAGGAGTGCGTCTTTCTCCCAACCAGCTTCTATTGATTCGTGGAACTTTTGTGTTTCTTAAGCGAGTCTTGATATCTTAAGTTGTTTTTCAATAAACTTCTTTTTGATATCTTCAGGCGATATTCATTAAAACTTGCTTTGGTGGTATAAGTCTAAGTCGTTCTTCATTAAAGAAAATTGCTTTTGGTTAGAAGTCTAAGTCGGAATGCATGGAAATCTTGCGGTCAGCTCCTGTGAGGCTGGCCTCCGAGCTCAACAGCTCTCTGGAACTCTTCTTAAAACTGTTTCTGAGTCTCTGCGAACGCCCGGGACGTTCGTTTATATGGGCGCCGACCAAAACCGGGTTGGGGTTTGTAGTGGTTTGGGTTCTTTGATAATTGCAAATCCCCAATAAGGATTCTCATCGTCTTCGGACAGGAAAATTTATTACTTCCCATTTTTGGAAGTCAATTACTTTCAGTTTTAGAGGGGTTCTACTCCTTCTGTGAGGAGAGATCGGAGGAGAATTATCCTCCTAAACTCTTCCTTTCTCATATTGGTATCTCATACCAATCCCTTCAGTGGGCGTCAACAAATTTCCCTTCATTCTTATATGTTCACATTCTCCCATTACTCACGCCACCACTCAGCCAATGAACGCTCGAGAGTGTGGGTGTGGCTAGACTGGCATTAGTTTACATTATCGCCCAGAGAAAAAATATCTTCCCTTTTCTTTCTTTCTTTCTTTTATATCGGACAGAATTCTTATGAATCGCATATTGCGGCCATTAAATTTTTATCTTAACCTGGGGTCACCTGGAATTCATGAGCGGACTTTTTGCCGACCCATTAACTACCCCTAGTCAAATATTAACTGGGTAGTCGTCTCAATTTCGAGACTAAATCTCGTTGTTTTTCTCGTCTCAATATTATCCCATTTCCAGATACCCGTTCTCGGTGACAGAAAGTCTGTTGTTAACAGTTTGAACAAGTAGTAATAATGATTCCCTCCTCTCGACCCTCTCTCCTCATGTCAAGATCCGGACATACAACAGATGGGTCTCCTCGCTGGACACAGGAATAAAAACCAAATGATATCTCTGAAAGATAATTAGTGGCCATTCTTTCAGGGTAGTCTCACTGAAATTCCCTCTCGGTCGCATGCTTGGCACAGTTTTGTTTATGTTTTAGAATCCTGTTTTTTTTTTGTCACGTCATGACATTAATTAATTCTGATAGAATCCGAAACCTGCTTCTCTTACGAATTTTCTGTCTTCTGCGAAAAAATATCTTTCTTCGAAAATGAAAATAAAATCTTTACCCATTTTTCTTTTGTTAAAAACAAATAATGTCGCTCGGTATGTCTTTCGTTATAGCTCTTTCTCGTTTTATGTATATCTCGTTTTTAATTCCCATGCTTAATTAATTAGCCAATTACCATAGCTAAATAGTGTCACAATTGTCTTTAGATGTAAAATTGAACAGAATTTTAACAATTGAAATGTTCCTTTTTTATATACAGTGTGTGGCAGGTATACATCTAACATTATAAACGTTGTCAAAAAATAAAGAAAAAAAATCAGTAATCTCTCGACGTTGTTTAAACAAAGTTTTTATTCTTTTGTTTTAAAAATGACATCTTCGAAATTATAGCCTGTAATCGCCATAAATTTTTGCAGAGGATTTCTATATTTTGAAATCACTCGAAAGTTTGATCGCTTTGAGGTCTTCCATGTGGCTTTCTTTTAAGAGCTGAACCTCTGGCCCTGAAATGTTTAATACATAGCAGTATCGATTTTCTATCCTGAACAGCATCATTTCGATGTGATATCAAATGATCCTGAAAACACCACTCTTTGTAATTTATACTATTTACAATGTTTAATCATATCGCTGAATGGAAGTTTTCGTGTATTTGTTTCATATATATGACTTTCAATACAGGGGGCGACAAAAGTACTCCCTCCATTTTAAAGGCTGTCAAATTGACCAAGGTAATTGCTATTAAAAAAAATCACTGTCGTTTAAACAAATGGCTACAGTTTTTAATTATTTGGTTTAAAAATGAAATCCTCCACACAGTGGTGTCTATTTGACATGAAATTTTGTAGGCGATTTCAAGATTTTAGACGGTCAGTGAATGTAAGGGTTCTTTTTACGGCGACGTAAGTTAGCAAGATAGCAATTCACCTTCTCGAAGCCGAAGGAAGACAATACGACGGAGAAGTGAGAAATCGTATTGTTTGCTAGTTCCCAATCAGAGTGTCTTGTATTTGTCATAATTCTTTGTTGAATTCGATTATGGTCAAAGAGACAAACCTGTGAACATAGCTAGACGGCTGTATATACGCATACAACCAACCTTAGATATCTCTACAGGTGTGCAGTGACGCACGTGCGGAACTTGTCGTTACGTTATCAAGATCCAGACTAGATGTGACAGCAATGTACAGACGAAAGGTCGATTATAAATGTGTAATGTAGATTCTAGCAAATAATACTGTCTAACACTACTGTGAACCAAATTTCCTAACAGGAGGACTAGTCGTACTACTTCGTAAACAGTCCTGATCATTCATTGATCCTATATACTCCCAAAACGACGGGTTATTCCACTAGGATACAGTACCATGTCATAGAACCCAACTCAATATCTGTCTCTATTTCTGAGATGAGGTATTATGTACACTATTTACATTATTCGGTCTATTGTCCTCATCTTTTTTGCCATATTTATTACAACGTTTCGGCCCTTCAGTATCTGTCTATATTTCTGAGATGAGGTATTATGTACACTATTTACATTATTCGGACTGTTGTCCTCATCTTTGTCGCCATATTTATTACAACGTTTCGGCCTTTCAGTATCTGTCGATATTTCTGAGATGAGGTATTATGTACACTATTTACATTATTCGGTCTATTGTCCTCATCTTTGTTGCCATATTTATTAAAACGTTTCGGCCTTTCAGTATCTGTCTATATTTCTGAGATGAGGTATTATGTGCACTATTTACATTATTCGGACTGTTGTCATCATCTTTGTTGCCATATTTATTACAATGTTTCGGCCCTTCAGTATCTGTCTATATTTCTAAGATGAGGTATTATGTACACTATTTACATTATTCAGATTATTGTCCCCATCTTTGTCGCCATATTTAACAAAACGTTTCCTCAAGGACACGTGGTACAGTGGATAAAGGCTTCAGTAAGATCCAGTGACAGGATCCAAAGAGTGTGAGTTCAACACCTGGTTAAAAGTTCAAATATCCGTCAAATAAAACGACAAAGTTTAATACTGGGTACGACAGAAATGTATTCCAAATTTTTAAAGTTTGTGTTGTGGCGTGTTAGGGCCAGGACGAAAGACACGGAAAGATAGATAGAAGTGTCCGTCCGAACTATTATGTTACACTGCGACCCGACTGCCTCCTTAGGAAATCTCGCATGTTAACATTTATGAAGGAGGAAGTGTTCATTCTAATGTAGATAGATCACCATAACACACAGCTGAAACGATTAGGTAGCTCTATCCAAGATATGGTAACAATATCATATAATATTATGGTTGTTTTTGCCTTTAATAAGGATGGCTGATGCTAACCATCTGGAGAGTGGCTCTATGCAAATTCTTGAGAAGTCTTGCAGGTTAGTATTTATGAAGTCCATTCTAATGTAGATAGGTCACCAAAACAGTTTGACACAAAGTCTAAGGTAACTGCTATTTAAATATATATATATATATATATATATTTCACTGTTGCTTAAACAAGGTACAGTTTTTAGTCCTTTTCCTTTTAAAAATGACATCCTCTAAATGGTGGCCTCTATTCGCCATACACTGTTGGGGGAATTTCTTAATTTTTACATCACACGGAAGTTCGAGCGCTTCCAGGTCTTCAAGTTGGCTTCCTTTTAAGCACTGAATCTGTTGACCTGAACTTTCCTATCTTATAACTGTATCGATTTTCTATCCGGACCAGCATGTAAGATGAAATGAGCCCGAAAAGCCCGTTCTGTTTCCATTACAGATTCACCAGTCTTAAAAAATAGTTTCAACAGCAAACACAAGGTTTGCACCAGTCCAAGCCATGATGGTAACTGAAAATATTATAAGACATTAGTGAGAAGACACCATCGCCACGTAACTATGTTCACGTCCAAAACATCTTAAAAACACAAATGACATCTTAAAATTACGGGTGTATTTCTGCCACACAACTGTATTTTAGTCTGTTTTTCATTATTTGTTTTTTAATTTGTTTTATGTCCAAATAAAAAATCGGGATAATATGTCCAAATTTCCTCTTTTATTGTTTGAGTAGCTTCGACCATGACGGTCATTATCAAGAACTAAATGATGCCAGGTTTACAATCCGGATAGTTTAGCTACATCCTGGAATTTCTGTGGAATGCCACATTTCAAATTCACATACTGATATCACGTACTGATGAATTCCATCAGACTAAAACACATCCACATTCGATGCAGGAGCTGTCGGATCCATAACCAGAAAATCGTTTGACTAGTTGACTATTTAAAATGTGCGACGTATTTTTGGTGCACCCTGTATTTTCGAGTTACTTACATGTTGCTTAGTAAACGCGTAGCAGTATCTGTTTTCTACCCGGAAAACCATCATTCTGACGTAACATGATATGATCCCGAAAAGTCTTAAAAATAACGTTTCAACCGCAAATTTACGGTGTGCACCGGTCCAAGCTGTTATGGTAATTTACCCAAGCATACATGGACTTTCTCAGCTATAAATAGGAGCAGGTATTGCCTTTTTGATAGAGAAGTTACAAGCAGTCAGCTCTGACAGTCGAACCGAACATTCTTGCAGTAACACTTTCGTTTGTATTAATGTTTCGCTTAATATATTTAATTCAATTCCTCTCTAATGTCTTTATTTCTGGCCCTACCAAGGCCTCAACACAAGCCATAATGTAACTGATAGTACGTCAAAAAACAAATGATATGACTTTAGATAAATTAATGCACCATTGCTACTTACCTAAATTTAATGGCACCACCCAGGTGACAATTTAAAATGTGAGACGTATGCCCCAAGAAATATTTCTCACGTTTATTTTGATGTCAAATTTCCTTTTTTTTTTGTTTTTTTTACGTTTTAGTCTCAAAGAAATTGACTCTACGAAAATGAAAGTGTAACTAACTGTTTCAATAATAACCAAAATATTTTAAAGTAGTCTTTGATTTTATGGCATTCTACGTCCGCACTCACCTTTTATATCTTTTGAACTTTCTTTTCGCTACCAGTTCACAGACATGAAAAATCAAAACGAATGAACTGGCGCTAAAGTCTTGGACTTCTCACATAGGTGTGAAAAACCTTTGCATTTAAGTAGGCACCAGCAGAAAAATATCGACCTTTTAAACCTTAAATTAAAAAAAAACAACCAAAAAGAAACTATTTTATTTATTTTTAATATCTAATTTTAAGTTTATTTGCGAAATAAAAACAAATAGTTACGTTTCTTCTTCTTTAAAGCTGCCTTTGTTGCAACAAAAATGATATACTGAATCTAATTTTCTCCCCCTCCTGAGAATTCTGCCCGGCGCAACCGTTTCGTCGCTGCCTCCCAACCTTTGCTGGCCACAATTTGGTGTTTTAGTGTTATTTTCTAGTTCTTTACCTTTTCCTATAACCTTTCTTTCCAACATATATATATATATATATATATATATATATATATATATATATATATATTAAAAAAAATAATTATAATTTTAAAAATAATTATAATTTAAGCTTTACTTCTGTACGGAGCACTTTTTTTAAAATAAAAATAAAAATTCTAAAGAACTCCAGATTATTTACCTAACCTGTCTATTTTTCTATATTTGCACACACACACACACACACACACACACACACACCTACCTATATTACTTATGGGTTGGGTTTCACGGAAGAAGTGTCGCGGTCCTTGTCAGATGAGGTCTCTCATTTGTCAATGCTTCCCCCACGCTATACTAAAACATAATAAAGAAGTTGGCTAAAATGCAAACCATAATACAAGCCCTTTACTACTACACAGCAGACTATGCCTCATTAGTGTGGAGCAGATCCTCACCCAAAAAGAAAATCGACCCTACCTTAAACATCTTTGGCAGGTCAATCACTGTCTTAAGTCAACCAAAGTCAATGACCTTGTCGGAGTTAGCTCCTACTTAATTTCCAAATTTTCACTAGGGATCATTCTCCCTATACTATGAATACTGGGTCTCGTTCTCCCTTTCCTTCAGGCCTCGTGCCGCTCCCACCTCTTGTGGATGTGAGGTAAATCCTCTCTTTCATTTCAGCAACTACAATGTAACTCTCTTAGAAGATCCGTGTCTCCCTATTTGTGGAAGACGCCATGAACATTATACACACATACACGAACGAACGAATATTCACCAAAATACGAATATTCACCAAAGAAGAAACACAAATATTCACACACACATACAAATGCTATTGTCTATGTCCATTTTAAAATTGTTTTGTTTAATACATATATTTGTTATATATATATATATATATATATATATATATATATATATATATATATATATATATATATGTATATATATATGTGTGTGTGTGTGTGTGTGTTTTATATATATATATATATATTTATTTATTTATATATATATATGTGTGTGTGTTTATATATATATATATATATATATATATATATATATATATATCGGTCTTGTTTGTCTTCTTTATCTTCAGTTAGACTTAATTCAATTCCGGCCATTTTCTTGTATTTGAACCTTCTAATATTCTACGGGAGTTACACGCGTTTTTCTAATACAAGCTCACACGTAAATACCCCCGGTTCACAACAACCTCTACTTGCTTAGTGACATTG
This sequence comes from Acanthosepion lycidas, assembly GCA_963932145.1. Lineage (NCBI taxonomy): Eukaryota > Metazoa > Mollusca > Cephalopoda > Sepiida > Sepiidae > Acanthosepion > Acanthosepion lycidas. The sequence goes on from OZ010600.1 coordinate 13,020,657, forward strand.
TTCTCCCTTACATAAGAAGGATAGACCATTCCTCACTCGAGAAGTTGAAACAGAAAATGACACAACCTCATCCACTCCAAGACTGTGAACCAATGGCAGAGAGGCCCAATCCAAGACCCAACTGATTACACTCTGACAAACCACTGAAAAACTCCAAAACAAGTTTGAAGCTAGCGTCTGTACCTGGTGTGCTGCCACCTTAACACGGAACATAGCCACTCTTTCAGCTCTATAGAATTCTTCATGACTCCAGTGAAGAATGGCCATTCTGGTCCTGCCGAAATTGCCGCCGAACAGTTGTCGATCGCTGTAGCGCCAACCTTCAGAAATGGAAATAGTTACCAGTGTTGATCCCAACTACCAATGCGGGCCCTTATAAACTAATGACCATCTAAACTAATGAGTATCTTGAAGATCCATGCACACTTAATGCTATCTAGAAACCTTAATAATTCAGGCATGGCTCTGTGTGCAACTGTAGATAGGTATAGTGTAGTGACTCAAGAAGATCTATGTGTTTATAAATGTTATCAAATTTTTCTGTTGCTTGAAATAATATTCTTTTAAAATAAGACGTTGTCGCATTTTGTATTTTTATCCTCATTATTGGCATTTTATCAATGACGAAATAGTATTTATCAACATTATTATCATTTATCTGCATTATTAGCATATATCAACATTATTAGCATTTATCAACTTATATTAACATTATTAGCATTTATTAACATTATTAGCATATATAGCTTAGATGTGGCACAAGTCCGAAAGTATGGGTCACCCAGTGAGGACCTAATTCACTACTCATTTGTAATTGTGTTAGCGAGACAAGCTTGCTAACCATTACACAGCCTCAGGATGCCTTATTATTAGCATATATATATATATATATATATATATATATATATATATATATATATATATATATATACATTATTAATATTAATAAATATATACAATTTTAACATCATTATATATATATACATTATTAACATATATCAATATTATTAGCATTTATGAACATTATTAGCATATATCAAAATTATTAATATTTGTCAACATTATTAGCATATATCAACATTATTAGAATTTATGTATTATTTTAAACATTATTATTTAAATCTTGTCGGCAAAACTATTTTAATAACAAATCAAAGACCATTGCTTGGAATGTTTATTCAAAATCTTGAATATATATATCTTACGACCATATCACGTTGAAACACCGTTTTCTGTATGATCAAGATAAGCAGCGTCGAACTAGGTCATTGACTAAATGGGTGATCCCTTGCCAATACCAGCTGCAGTAAATTTGAATGTGCGGGTGGTGTAATGGATAATGGATTCGAAATTTTAATCGGAGATCCGATTTCTAATTCCAGTTCCGTTCTTCATATTCAGTTACGCGCAAATTTTCTTGCAGCCAGCATGGCTTAATTACTTGGCCTTGTATCACTTCGTAACTATTATTATATTATATATATATATTATATTTATATTTGTATATATTATATTACATTATTATATATATATTTTATAATATATATATATATATATTATATTTATATTTATATATATATATATATATATATATATATATATATTTATTTTATTTATTATTATATTATATAATATATATATATATATATATATATATATATATATATATATATATATATATATATATATATATATATATATATGTTATCTCAAAATATATATTATCTAGCTGTGGATCAACCCGGAAAGGGTTGATAAACCGCGAAAGGAAATCAATCAATCAATATTTCTTTACTCTCTACTCATGATATCCTTCTTATCCATATCCCTTCCGTTTCTGTCTAAATCATGATATTGTTAATTTTCATGGCGGACAAACACAGGAGTGTGCCAAGCAAGCTAAGGAGTGATCAACTTCATTTACTATTTATGCTCAGACACCGTTCCCAGGTTTCGCAAAACGAATCCCAAGGAAGACAGACGACGAAGGTTAAGTAAAGCAATTATCACTGACTAAATGAGAGAGCCACAATCAAACCGTCTTCTGATTACTTACACTACACTTACCCTTCATTTATTACAATGTTCATGCCAAATGTGGTTGGTTGGTGGCGTCATCTCGTTGGCTCAGAGACGAGATATTAATTCCCGCCTCAAGCCATGTGCCTGCAATTTTTCTGTAGAGGAAAACTGCATTTGTTTGGAATGGTTCCTTTGAAAATATCTATCTATCTATCTATCTATCTATCTATCTATCTATCTATCTATCTATCTATCTATCTCATTCGGTTAATTTATCTTCATCTTCCGCTGTCTTTATCTATCTATCTATCTATCTATCTATCTATCTATCTCATTCGGTTAATTTATATTCATCTTCCGCTGTCTTTATCTATCTATCTATCTATCTATCTATCTATCTATCTATCTATCTATCTCAGTTCATTCATTATCTATATATCTAGTTTATTCATTATCTATCTATCTATTTTATTCGGTTTATCTCTCTTTATCTTCTGCTCTCTTTATCTAACTATCCATCCATCCTTCCATCTATCTATCTATCTATCTATCTCTCTCTCTCTCTCTATATATATATATATATATATATATATATATATATATAGAGAGAGAGAGAGAGAGAGAGAGGTATGTACATTGTTTAAAAATAAAACAGGAAGTTTATTTCAAATACAAATGTTGTATTAATAATAAATTCACGCACACACACACACACACACACACACACACACACACACACACATATATATATATATATATATATATATATATATATATATATATATATAACGAATTTATTTTTAATAAAACATTTGTATTATTTTAAACGTTATTAGTAGCGGATTCATGTATTTGAAATAGGTGCCTCCATGTTTTATTTTTAACAGTGTGCATAACTATCTATCTCTCTCTCTCTCTCTCTATATATATATATATATATATATATATGTTTGTGGGTGTGTGTGTTGTATGTACATATGTGTGATAAAATAAGGAACAAGTAGGAAGTGTATATCAAACTAACGTATTCCCGTTTCATTAAAGCGTCGTCAGAGATTGTGAGATTGTTGACCAAAAGACAGAAATTAGGTATTTTCAGTTTTGTTTCGGTCAATTCTCTTTGGTCTGTCAGGTATCACATGAATTAAAAACGTAGATAATTCATTATATATGTAAGTTTGTAGTGATTCTTGTATGTTTAAGCGGGCATCAAATGGTATTTTGCATTCGTAATCGTGTCTCTCAAGTAGGTGTTCTAATGTATGTACCTTTGTGCGGTCAGTCGTCACAGTGGGGTTTCATTCCACTTATATGTGAGACTGTTTTGTTAATGCCCCTGCTCCTTAAGAATGGATTGGAAAGACCAAAGTTATGTCTTTTTTTCTGTATTTTCTCAATGTCTGACAAAGACTTCATAAAAGTGAGACATGTTAGTTTGATATACTTTTCCAATTTGTTTTTATCTTATCATGCTCTCGGATTCCGATCCATATTTGATCTCCATTTGATGTTTAACGCAAGTATATATATATATATATATATATATATATATATATATATATATATATATATATATATAGCTAATATTAGTGGAATAT
>OZ010600.1:13029276-13084276 GCA_963932145.1 Acanthosepion lycidas
GCATGCATTAAATAACCCATTGAGTTTGATATGCAGTAAACAAAACAAATCAAACCAAACCAGCAATAAAAATTTTGACGCCATTAAATAACCCATTGAGGTTGATATGCCGTAAAAGAAAACAAACCAAACCAAAGAAGCAATAAACATCTTGTTGGCAATAAATAACCCATTGAGGTTGATATGCCGTAAAACAAAACAAAACAAAGCAAACCAAACCAGCAATGAAAATCTTGTCGCCATTAAATAACCCATTGTTGTTGATATGCCGTAAATCAAAACAAACGAAAGCAAAGAAGCAATAAAAATCATGTCGGCATTAAATAATACATTGAGGTTGATATCCCGTAAAACAAAACAAAGCAAACCAAACCAGCAATAAGAATCTTGTCGGCATTAAATAACCCATTCAAGTTGATATGCCGTAAAACAAAACAAAGCAAACGAAACCAGCAATAAAAATCTTGTTGGCATCAAATAACCCATTGAGGTTCATATGCCGTAAAACAAAGCAAACCAAACCAAACCAGCAATAAAAATCTTGTCTGCATTAAATAACCCATTAAGGTTGATATGCCGTAAAACAAACCAAACCAAATCAAGCCTCTTTTTATGCTATTGTTTTTCTTGCGTGTGTTCGACCAAACTTTTGATACCATTATTCAGTACAATTCGGCCTAAATGCGTGCAAATAACCGGTTTTCCAAGGTAGAATATCTGTTATTCAAAAGGTAGCACTGGAAAAATTACCCGCCCCTAAAATAAAATCCAATGAATTATACAGCATACACATAGGAGACGTAAAACGAGGAAGTGAAAATGAATAACAGGAATGGAAACGTGCTCTCCAAAATCATACAGACAATTTAAAAACTACAATCAAAATAGAAAAAGCAACAGGTATACAGGAAATTCAAGATGGTATTTATCAATCCACCCACGGGGATCCAATGTGGCACAAGGCCTTTTTAATGTGGGTATCTCCGAGCCCGTAGACCCAGCCAAAAATAATAACCACCCAAACCCGCCGAGGCAGGCCAGTTCCGTCAACCTCCCCTAACGAAACCCTACCCTTCGGCGGAGCTTCGTCCGGGTTCCTCTCTTCGACAGACACCCGACCCGGCAGCTCACAAAGCGCAGATACTACACTTTGATCCTAGCCACCGGGCGAGCGGGTATTCTTTTTATAGATACGAAATAGATAGGAAATTCAAGATGAATACTACATAAAGTAAAAAAATACATGACAAGTTTTGTTATGTCAACGAACACTCGTTGCGACTTTTGGAATGTCAGGAAATATTCGCCCTCACTTTTGAAATGCTCTTTGTAGCAGAGGCTTTGTAATTGCAGATACAACAATAGTAACACCTTTGAATATTACAGATGTCAGATGCCTTCGAATAACACTCTTACTAATATTCGCTCGAAAAATAACCACCGGATAGCAATCCATATAGTGGTCAGTGTGGAGAAATAGTGTAGACATATTGAATAGTATAGAGAATAGAGGAGGCATCATTTCAACTTAGAGTTAAAGAGATCAGTTAGAAAAAATTCCAACTCAGTCTATAAGAGGTTTGGCAAGCGAGCGACTAGTTTCAGTTATGACAGTCCAAAGAGCAGTGAAAAAAAAAAAAAATTGAAATTGAAGTCGTACGTGAAACGGTTAACGCAAATTGTTACTCCAGGACAGAAAGTTAGAAGATTAGAGAGGGAGAAGAACATCTTGAATAAATTAGAAAATGATCCTGGAATAATATATATATATATATATATATATATATATATATATATATATGAATTTTATTTCAACCCTTCAGGAGCTTCCGATACTTAGTTATGATTAATCAATGATGTCATTTTCGCTTATGATCGATTTGATCACGATTATTAAACAGTAATTATACATTCTTATCGCTGAAAGTAGAGACCAATAGTGTTATAAAAACCGAGGAGAATTCCAGTAAGATATCTTTAATCACTTCTAAGATACAAAGTTTCAAATCTAACAAATTTTGGACAATTTTGTTCTCACACCCGGTATACTCTTTATATATTACTAGAATTTTTTAGGGACACGGAGGTACGTGTTGAATTCATCATAGTATTTAGTATTGCTTGGTATGGTTTGGTTTCTTTATCAAATCTTTATGGTTTAGATATTGTTAAAGTTATTGCTAACATTTTTTGAAACGATTTACAACCTCTACTCCCCCTATTGTATTCATATTTGCAGTGCTAGAACAGGTGCTGTTTTACCAGAATGAAATATATACACCCATTTACAAATTATTGAAACCAAACGGATAATCCAGTTATAAATTACATTTGTTTTGTCTTTTTCCAATGAAACATGACCCAGTGCACATGTTTGTCCTTCTTATGTCCATTTCACGGTGTCAGTTTCAGTTTCATTCAGTTACTCTTTGTATCTACGTTTATTTCTGCGCATATATATTTTGTTTCGTTTAGTTTTTTCGATAACACACCTAGAAATATTAAAAAAAAAATATATATATATATTATCCAATTCAGGAAATTTCAATAATTTTTTCTAAGGATCTGATACTTTTAGGGTTTAAAAAATATTTTGTTTTTGTCTTCAACATTCTGAGTTCATTACTCAGATTAATTTAGGAGTTCCAAAGAATGATTGATGGAGGAATTTATCATTTTAATCCCTTATTTCGAACTTAGTCAAATTCTATATGTATATCTTGTGCCTCGTCAGTCATGTATCGAAACATGATCGCCTAAGCGTGTATCACGCATGGCAGATAAGTGACTAAATGATAGTAACTGAGGGTAGAATAGATATTACTCTATCTTAGAGTAACGTCCATCGCATACAATGGTCGTAGGACAACTAATCGACAGTCGAGACAATAATGTCTGGGCGTTAAGAAAATCTGATGCATTCTCGGATGATGCAATATTATTCAAAGGCAAACAGATTTCATCATACACCCCGAAAACAGAATCATATTACTGTAAACCAGAGAAAATCACCTACTCCGAGGAAAAAATAGAAATCGATTACACATTGAAAGAAAGGAAACTAAAGCTGTTGTTTCAATTAATTTGCACAAGGTTTTATAAGAACTTAAAGAAAAACTTAAAGAAAAATATGAAATTTCAATATTGCACTTTTATTAAATAATTATTTGTTATTTTAATCATTAAATTGTTTTGTATGTTAAGTAATAAAACTTAATGAAAATTTAGTGCGCTAAGCTGCGTTCCTTTGTAAAACCAACTGTACATTGTACCCTCTGCACTTCTCTCCCAAATTAGATTCCAATCGGTCGATTTATGGCTGTTTTAGAGGGTGTGACGCACAGGTTAACGCAAGTCACAGAAAATTTGTATATAGATGCAAAATTACGCCAGACGAACTACTGGAACGGCTAGGTAACCTTGATATATTTGGAAGGGCTATTAGAATAATACGGGACATATATTAAGACAAAAGCTGTCTGCATACAAATAGAAAATGGATTCAGTAAATATATAGAAATTAGAAAAAAAGACGTGGTCGTGTTTGCATACCTTATTCAGCTTAAACAGTGAGGTAATTCTGAGAGAAGTAGAAGTCCTACCGGGATTCATTATTGGCGATCACAATCTTAACAACATAGGATATGCAAATGACGCAGTGTTGACATGAGACAGAAAGGAATCTACAATAAATCCCGCGCAATATAGTGAAGGAAAGTGAAAGGGAAACATTAGTATCAACTGCAGGAAGAGAGAATATATCCCTGTCTCCAAATAGAAGATCCCAACATGTAAATTACAAATTGGTGATTTCAATATCAATCAAGTACAAAAATATAAAAATACAGGGTGATATAAAAATATATTCCTATTTTACATATGATGCACTCTCCCGCCTTATAAAAATTATAGTTAGACGGGAGAGTTCATCATACATACAATAGGGACTTACATTTCAGTCAGCCTGTATTTGAACAGTTTCAACAGAGGACAAAATGAAATTTACTGAAATCCGGAGGCGAATTAGGATAGCGAAATATGCTTTCCAAAATCTAAGCAAAGTATTAAGAAACACGAAAATTTTATTCGAAACAAAGAGGACTGAAATGTTATGTAATATCATTCCTTCTATATAGCTGTGAATGCTGGATAATCTCATCATAGATGAAGAAGGATCTTGAAGCAACAGATATGTGGTTCTGCAGAAGGAGGCTGAGAATATTATGGAACGAACATGTGAGCAACCACGAAGTTTTAGATAAAATGGAAGCATAAAGACGCTCATAGTTAACATCGCACAGAGACAGTCGAATTTATAAATCACATAAAGAGGAAAGAGAGCTTAGAAACTGTAACACTCAGGGGACATATTAAAAGCTTGAGGGACCGAGAAAAACAGCGTATAAACTCTCTAACGAGCTGAAAATGGATTGCACAACGGGGGTTAGGTGAGATTGCAAAAAAAACAAAATTTACTAAGAACGACAGAGGACAGAAAATTGTGGAGAGCCATGATCGCTAACGTCCAGACGGGAAACTAGTACATAGAAGATTACGTAATTTGAATTTATTATTCGGGAGAATCAGGAGCATTCTTAAGTTAGAATGGCAGATGTGTTTCCGCTGAGGGTTTTGTTGTTCATTCCCGCTTTCCTCTTTCCGTATTCACCGGTTCTTACATCTGCTTTTTTCTCATTTGGTATCAATTTGTGCCTTCTTGTAATTGTCAAGCAAATTTTACCAAACTTAGAACACAATTCCGTGAAATGCCAATAGCCAGAACCAATCTGCTGTCGCTTGTACGTGATTTCCCCAAAGACAGGCGATATCTGCTTTTATCGATTTTCCAATTGCAACCACGCATATTTATTTTCTATCTGCAATTTTCTTACTATTTTTATTTTTTTTATTTTTTTGGTTTTATCAGTCAGCTAGTGACGATTGACCGTATTTCTCCAAATGATTATATTATAGGGAAAACACGTCAAATATTACATCGATGCGAATGTAAAAAATGGAGGGAAAGAGAGAAAAATTATAGAATTCCTGAGAACATTACGGTATGCAGCTAAAAAAAATGGAAATGATAAACATAGTTTTATATCATCGAGGAATTCAGTTATTGCATTCCAAATTTCAAGAAATTACTATCTGCTTCCTTTTTAGCGAACAAGCCTGTCTTTGTTAAGAAGACATAATCTTTGGCCGTCTCATATAGAGAAATGCGGAGGAGAATATCTGCGAAATTTTATATCTTTCCATATTACCAGTGCGACTACAAAGGCGGAATAATAATGAAAACAAATTATCTACAAGTTCAAAACCATACTTAATTCATTGCATAAATAGATTCTACCAAATTCCTCTTACCATAAATGACATATATAGCCAGTTACTCTCCTTGATTTTCAATTTTTTCATTTGTTCAGAACATAAGCACCAACACGTGAATATAGCTGAAACTTAACATCATATACTGCATATCGAGGAGGTGATATCCGAGTATGTCCTCTTTGCGACTGCGTGTCCGCTGACCTGAGATGGAACAAATACATTGAATTAATAGCTTCATCCACCGCAAGGAAAGTTGGTCCCCTGGTCGCACTAGAAAGTTTTTCTCGCCCGAGTCCATCCTTCAAATCTATAAATCAAGCATTCGCCTTTGCATGAAATACTGCTGCGTTATATGGTCTCAAGCCTCCGCTGTTCGCCGTAAGGTCCTCGACAAAATCCACCGACGGATATGCAGTGCGATTGGTCCTGAACTGGCATCTCGATTACAGTCGCTCTCTCACAGCCGTCGCCTTCCTCTGTCTTTTCTACAAACAGTTTCACGGTAACTGCTCCGATGAGCTGCTTTCGCTGGCATCCAGCTTTACTTGGGGTAAAAAGCTTATATATATATATATATATATATATATATATATATATATATATATATATATATATATATATAAGAAATAACTTAAAATTGGCCGTTTGGCCAACACGCGAACTGACCAAAATTAACGATAAAAAAAACAAAAACAAAAAAATGAAAAATACAGATAAAGTTCTTTTTCTTAGCTGAAATAATTAAGCAAAAATATTAATATACAACCCAGTGTCTTAAAATTTTAACATTTTTTTATTAAACATATATATATATATATATATATATATATATATATACAAATACAACTAGACTCGTTTTGAAAAATCATCGAATTTTTGATTTGCCAATAATCAAATCAATCTCGAGCGCAAAAAAGATTTTAAAAAAAGAAAGAGCTACAAAAAAAAAAATCGCACAGATGCAGGTCTGAAGCCCAAAGAAAAAACCCCGATGCGAGTAAACAACTAACTAACAAAAGAGATCAATACAACCGTAGAACAGACCTAGATACACCTAGTGAGCCAGACAAACCTACCTAGGTTTCACCTAAACGGTTCGTCAGGGAAAGTTCGGCTAACGAGGCAAAGAGAAACGCATATTTATAGGGTATAGCTAAAATTATACCACGTGACCAAAGAACCACAAACACAAACACCTAAGTGGGTGGTGGGGTAAATATTTATTTAACAAAAATGGGGAGGGAGGGGGAAAAAGAAGAAGAAAAAAAAGAAACCTTAAGGTGGAATGACAAATAAGCGGGAAAACGTCTAATTTAGTAGCCAAGATTTTTTATGTCTACATACGTTAAGGATTTCAGTTTTGGAGTTTAATAGTTGGTTAAGTTGATCATATAAAGCTATGGCTAATTTCTCCTCTGCACATAATTTACAAAATTTATTTATTTCTCAATTCACAGTTATATCGAAGCACTAACAATATTCAAATCTGAATAAAATAAGCACTGTTCAAATTAAACAAGAACAAAGCAGCGTACCAAGTCGAATTGTAATAGAGATGTTATCAAGTTTAGATTATTTCGGCAAGGACAGATATAATAAATGAAATATACAAGAGTGGTGAGATACCGGAAGCATATTCATATCGTCATAAATGTTATCTTTTTCTTATCTATCCAAAACTTTTACACAAACTCTCTAGGAAAGTGATGAATTGATTTCCTCCGTCCATCTAACGATCAATATGTCTTGTGAGTGTCGAATTTCCTTACCCTCCTTCCTTCATAAGTACCATAGAAATTACAGTTGTCTCTTCCTGATGTTAAATTTAAGTATCCGTTTTGTTTCCATTTTCTATAAAACTTCGGCGATAGTCACATATTCAGCCTATGGCAGTCATAGCATCCTTCTGTAGAAGTACATTTCTGTTGCTTTAAGTCTCATCTTCATCTGTGAGGAAATTGTCCAGTATTTACTGTCATATAGGATGATTTTTTTTTGTTTCTAACGAGATAATCTAATGCCTTAATACATTGTTTAGCTTTTAGAAGGGTTCCTTCGCAATCCCAATGTTTCTTCGGATTTTTCGTTCTCTGTTAAACCATTTCCAAGTGTTTTGTCGTAATTCGAAATTTGATACAAAAACAAAAAAAATTCATGTTCTAACATCTAGATCTAGAAACTGCTTCTTTGAATTTTATCAGCAATATTCAGTAATTTAATCTACAATTAATAGATACATGACTGACGAGGCAGATAATTTTTCCCGCAGTAAGTTGTCAATTCTTTCTGCGGTAAGCCAGTGGCCATTCAAGGTTACAGAAGCCAGCTTGTCCTGATATTTGCCCATAGGTGGAGGGGAGAAGAAGAGGATTCACGCCTTTCCCTAAGTTCAGCTAGTCAGTCAGTTTTGTGCCATGCGGGATGCACACTTAGGCGATCATGAATCTTTCGATACATGACTGACGAAGGAGAATTTTTTTCTTGCAGTAGACCAGTTGTCATCTAAGGCAAAACCCGGTTTTCCCTGCTATTTACCCATAGCTGGGTGGGGGAGAGAAGAAGAGAATTCATACATTTCCCAAGGGTCAGTTAGTCAGTTGTGCTTTGCATGATAAAAGTTTAAGCGATCATTTATCATTCGATACATCACTGACGAAGCAGATTTTTTTCCCGCAGTAGGTTGCTGTTTCGTTCAATGGTAGACCAGTGGCCATCCAATGCTATAGACGTAAGACTGTCCTGCTATTTACCCATAGGTGGGGGAAAAGAAGAGGATTCATACCTTTTGCCAAGGTTCAGTCAGTCTGTCAGTTATGTGCCATGCGTGATAGGCGATCTTCCATCTTTCGATACATGACTGACGAGGCAGATTTTTTCCGCAGTAGGTTGCCATTTCTTTCGGCAGTAGACCAGTTGCCATCCACGGCTATAGAAGCCGGTCTGCCCTGCTATTTACTCATTTATGTAGATATATATATATATATATATATATATATATATATATATATATATATATATATATATATATTTCTATGTAAGTTTTTTGAAAATATATATGCTGTAAATAACTAATGGTTGTAAAAAATGGTATGTTTTATATAAATGCTTTGAAAAGATCTTGATGTATATAAGTGTTTTGGAAAGTGTTTGTTTTATATAAGTGCTGTCAAAAATTATATATTATATATAATTTTTTGTTAACAAGTGTATATTGCATGAGTGTTATCTACCATGCGTGATACACGCCTAGTTGATCATGTATCTTTCGATACATGACAGACGAGGCAGGTTTTTTTTCCGGTACTAGGTTGCCATTTCTTTCTGCGATAGGATAGACTGGGTTCTATATCCAAGGCTGTAGAACCTTGTCTATCCAGCTATTCACCCATAGCTGGGTGGAGAAGAAGAGGATTCATAGCTTTCGCAAGGGTATTAACACGTAAGTGAATGTAATTGATTCGGATGGAATTCGAACTCGGCTCTCCGATTCCTCAATCTGACCTGCTATCCAACCCAAAGCTTAACAACATACCCGCAAAATAATGGTATGGCAAAAGGACAGTTTTATCGCTCTTAAATAGACACTCTAGGTAATTTTCTTGTTTTAAAAGTTACTCGTCGTTATACTTGCATTTTAATATATTGTTCTCGAGTTCACAGACATTTTTATTGATATATAAATACAATAAATTGATTTTATAATTATTTCTTTAAAATATTGCATTTCTTTATCATATTTTTAATAAATATAATATTATTCTGCAATTGAACAATGTAATAATAAAAAGTGTTTTACAATTTTGTTGTTAATTTCACCTTTTTCTTTGTTTACTTTAGGTTCTTTTCGTTCTCTCTGAGTCACTTGTATTTCCCTCTATTTCTTCTCCTTTCTTTTCATTTTTCTCTTCTTTTTTCTTATTTTGTTCTGTTTCTTTCTTTTTTTCGTTCATGGCTTTCTTCATATGCTTTCTCTCTTTTCTTTTCTATCATTTTCTCTTTTTCTTTCTTTCTTTCGTGACTTGTCTTTTTTTTCATTTCCATTCTTTTCGTTTCCAATTTTTCCGTTCTTTTCTTTTCTTCTTTTGCTTTATTTCTTTTTTTTATCATTTTCTTTCCTTCTTTCTTTCTTTCTCTCTTTCTTTCTTTCTTTCGAGACTTGTCTTCCTTTTTATATTCATTCTTTTCTTTTCCATTATTTCCGTTCTTGTCTTTTCTTCTTTTGCTTTCTTTCTTTTTTCTATCATTTTTCTTTCTTTCTTTCTTTCTTTCTCTCTTTCTTTCTTTCTCTCTTTTTTCTTTCTTTCTTTCTTTCTTTCTTTCTTTCTTTCTTTCTTTCTTCCGTGACTTGTCTTCCTTTTCATTTTCATTCTTTTCTTTTCTATTATTTTCGTTCTTGTCTTTTCTTCTTTTGCTTTCTTTCTTTTTTTATCATTTTCTTTCTTTCTTTCTTTCTTTCTTTCTTTCTTTCGTGATTTGTCTTCCTTTTCATTTTCATTCTTTTCTTTTCCATTATTTCCGTTCTTGTCTTTTTTCTTTTGCTTTCTTTCTTTTTTTTCTATCATTTTCTTTCTTTCTTTCTTTCTTTCTTTTTTTCTTTCTTTCTTTCTTTCTTTCATAGTTTCTTTCTTTCTTTCTTTACTTGTCTTCATTTTCATTTTTATTCCTTTCTTTTCCATTATTTCCGTTCTTGTCTTTACTTCTTTTGCTTTCTTTCTTTTTTTTCTATCATTTTCTCTCTTTCTTTCTTTCTTTCTTTCTTTCTTTCTTTCTTTCCTTCTTTCTTTCGTGATTTGTCTTCCTTTTCATTTTCATTCTTTTCTTTTCCATTATTTCCGTTCTTGTCTTTTCTCCCTTTGCTTTCTTTCTTTTTTCTCTCATTTTCTTTCTTTCTTTCTTTCTTTCTTTCTCTCTTTCTTTCTTTCTTTCTTTCTTTCTTTCTTCCGTGACTTGTCTTCCTTTTCATTTTCATTCTTTTCTTTTCCATTATTTCCGTTCTTGTCTTTTCTTCTTTTGCTTTCTTTATTTTTTTGTATCATTTTTCTTTCTTTCTTTCTTTTTCTCTTCTTTCTTTCTTTCTTTCTTTCTTTCTTTCTTTCTTTCTTGTTTTTTTTTCTTTTGCTTCTTTCTTTTCTTTTCTATCGTTTTAATTCTTTATTTCGTAAGTTTCTTTTAACATTTTTCTTTTTTTTCTTTTCTTTCTTTCTTTGTATTCTTTTCTTTTCCATTTTTTCTTTCACTCTTTCTTTTTTTCTAGTTTTCTTTTCTTTCTTTCTTTCTTTCTTTCTTTCTTCTCTTTCCTTTCTGCCTTTCTTTTTATTTCATTATTCACGAATCAAGTATTCTCTCTTTTCGTTCGTTCAATGTCTTTAACTTCTTGAAAAATGTTTTTCGCTTTTATTTTCCTTTTTTCCTGAGTCCGTTTCCATTTTTATATTATTTCTCTTCGGAATAATCTAAAATTGACTTCCATGAATTTTTTTTTCAACCAATATGCTTTTAGGATTCCTAAAAATAAATTTCTTTCACCTTGCAAGTAAAAAAAAAAAAATTAAAAAAGAGGAAAAAAGAACGAGTAAAAGAGATAAAGAAAGAGAGAGAAAGACACAGAGAGAGAAAGACAGAAAGAAAGAGAGAGAGAAAGAGAGAAAGAGAGGGAGAAAGAGAGAAAGAGAGAGATAGAGACACCGGGAAAGAAAAATAAAGAGAAAGTCGTGAACTGAGAGGCGTAGATGGAATGAGGTAGAAGCTATTTATGGCTCTATTTCAAAAAGCGAATTTCGAAAATGTCATTGGCAATTTCCACAGCCGACTGAAAAGTCCATTATGAATGGAAGGCTAATACACTTATCATGTAGATAATGGCAGTGCCATTCCCCAAAGATTCGGAATGGACTAGAATTCAAAGTTTTACGTAATTTAGCTATCAACACTTAGAAGTATTTCTCTCATGCCATAAGATTTTCTCATCACTTTCTCTCTCTGCTTCACAAATCTTCATTCAACCTCTCTCTCTATCGCTGTGAATATCTATACCACCTAAGGTAGTATTTAACAACAGTCTGGCAGTGTTGAATAGTGGGTTCTATCCTCAATGAAGTCTCTAAACGTATACCTTTGCACCGGAACTAAACTCATATTAACGCACACTGGTCTCTCCCGTTGTTTTCGACTTCCGACGGAAAAGCACCCCTCAGTTATTATAAATGAACAGCCAGTATCATCCGCACATATCATTTTATTTTACTGGATAAGGAATGTATAGCAACAACCAAACTTTTTGGAAAAACTAAATACAGAGAACTGGTGCACATGGTGTGCCACACGTTTCACAAGCGACTCTCCTCAGGTTTTGAAGTCAAAATTGTTCAACTCATAGATAGGTTGCTATCCAAGTCTATAGAACCCAGTTTGCCCTGCTATTTACACATCATCATCATCATCATTCTTTGACTTTCCTATGGTTGGTCGGAACTTCATTGATACTTCAATCCCTTTCCAAGCTGCTCGGTTCTGTATTGCTGTCCACAAATCCCAAATGTCCAATCCTGATTCCCGAGCTATCAGGATTTCCCTCTCTGCTAGGTAGAAGTGGCTGACAAACTCTAATCGCTTTTGTTTCAGATTAAGACATATTGGTCTCAGCCCTCCGTAAATTGCGTTAAATGTTGCATGGGATCTCCAACTGATGTTCTGGATTTTTCAAACTAGATTCATTCCATCCAGTCGTCTTTAAATACCAAGAAATAATGTCCAAGTTTCTTATCCATACAGTAGGACTGATTCAATCAGTGTTCGAAAGGTTTGAACTTTTAAAGAAGATGGAAGGTTCGAGCGCCAAATCTTGTGAACTTTGTTACGCACATCAACGTGCAAGTGCTTTGCAGATATTGAAGTCTTTTTGAGAATTTCTTATCTGAGATCCAATATATTTGAAGTCTTCACCGGTTTGTTATCGAGTGACTTCGAATCGGATGTTTCAGGTGAGGTTGTAATATATTATGTATAAGTCACATTTCAGAAGAGACCTAACTGGTTCGCTAGTTGCTCGTGTGGCTGCAGCAAGGCTTCTGCATCCGGGTTACATTGAGAAATTAATGCAAAATCATTGTCAAATTCATTCCGGTATTGGATAGGGTACCAATATTCTGGCGAGGTTTCAAAAGTAGTTCTTTTTTTACTTCCATATTGTCAAGAGAAATACGCCGAGCGTAGTTCAAAATAAATATAAAAAAATGTGTCACCTTGTAGAACACCATAGCTGGAGGTGAATAGGACATGCAGGCAACAAATTTGGGCGAAATTCGAACTCGGCTCATCAGTTCCTCAAAGCCGCTAATCATTGCTCCACCACAACACAGACATACGAATATACGCTCCTGCTATATATTTAGAAATTCTTAATAAAATCCAAAGAAGACTCTGCAATGTTATTCTTCCTGACCTGGTAATTTGGCTTCAGTAAATTTTACACGGCCATAACGTAGCTTCCTTGGGTCTAATCTATAAATAGTTTCATGGTAATTGTTCGGAGGAATTCTCTTTCGTACGTAGACATTATGTATTTAAGCGCAGTACTAGACTGGCGAGAAGCTCTCATCATGTTACAATTGAAATACCTCAATATAACCGTAAGTTCTATGTTAACAGTTTCTTCTATCGCACTTTTTGCTTAGGGAACTCTCTTCCGGCCTCTTGCTATTTAGTCAACATTGATCTTCAAAAATGTAAATGCAATGTCAATCTTTATCTCCTGTCTTCTTAATTATTGATCATTTATTGTCTTCTCTCCTTAATAGTATGTTTTTGTCATATTCTCTAACACTCAGTAAACCCTTGCCTTTTAGTGGCTTTATTGCCTTGCGTGGGGTGAAATGATTAAATCAATTTCTTAAAAACCCAACGTTAATTTTTTCAGCGCCATGTTACTTTTCTTGTTCTCACTTCGGCTTCTAAATTCTAACTAATTATCTTTATTTTAGTTTTATTTTTCAAAAATAAATAGAACAAGTTGGCAAAGCTTTTTTCATTGGAACGATTTTTGATTGGGGAAGGTGTGGAAAGAGAGAATAACAACTCTTTTAGCCGATTATTCGTAAGGTCCAAAATACAAACAAGATTCGAAACTCTAAGAGAAGATTGAACGAAATTTACATTTATTGATAAGATTTTAACAAACGGAATAGAAAATATACAAATAAAATTGCACAAAACTTTCCTTTTGTGCTCCTTGTTATTATCAAGGCAAGATAACCATTGAAAAAATTTAAATGGTGGATCATAAAATCTGATATCATTTTTTTCAACAAACCTTAAATTTATTTACAACAGTTATAAAATATTCAGAACGTACATCAATACAATTCTTTAGAAGGCCCAGCAATACAACCCCTTAGATGGTACATCAGTACAATTCTTTTAGAAGGCATAGCAATACAATTCCTGAGAACCTACAACAATACAATTCATTGGACATCATAACGACACAATTCCTCAGAAGGTACATCAATACAATTCTTTAGAAGACACATCAATACAATTCCTTAGAACCTACATCAATACAATCCTTTAGAAGGCATATCAATACAATTCCTTAGAACCTACATCAATACAATTCTTTAGAAGGCATAGCAATACAATTCCTTGGAACCTACATCAATACAATTCTTTAGAAGGCATAGCAATACAATTCCTTATAACCTACATCGATACAATTCTTTAGATATCACAGCAATAAAATCTCTTAGGTGGTACATCCGTACAATTCTTTGAAAGGCACAGTAATACAATTCTTTAGAATGTACATAAATACAATTCCTTAGAACGTACATCAATACAATTATTTCGAAGGCACAACCATACAAGTCCTTAGATGGTACATCAGTGCAACTCTTTAGAAGGTACATCAATACAATTTTTACAAAGGCACAGTAATAAAATTCCTTAGTATGTATGTCAATACACTTCTTTAAAAGGCCCAGCAATACAATTCCTTAGAAGTTACATCAATACAATTCTTTTGAAGACACATCAATACAATTCCTTAGAAGGTTCATCAGTACAATTCTTTAGAAGGCATAGCAATACAATTGCTTAGAACCTACATCAATACAATTCTTTAGAAGTCACAGCAATAAAATCCCTTAGATGGTACATCAGTACAATTCTTTAGAAGACACAGAAATACAATTCCTTAGAAACTATATCAATACAATTCTTTAGAAGGCACAACAATACAATTCCTTAATTCTTCTCTCTTCTAATATATTGTCATATTATTGTCCTCTTTTCCTTTCTCATAGTAGTTTTTCTCACCATCTCAAACACTCAGAGACCTCTTGCCTTTTAGTGGTTTTATTGCCTTGCTCGGGGCGAAATTATTTTTAAAAAAACATGCAGCCATATTTATATGTATGGGCGCATACCCGTGGGATTAGAACGTTTGCATTAAGACCATAACAACTCGGATTAAATGTAACCATGGTTGATTTCTCAGGGAAGTGACTTCGTAATGTTATCTGTAATCCCCGAGGAACCTTTGGAAAGTGCCTGATCAACATACCGCGTCTTTGCAAATGAGATTCAGTAGATTGGATATGTTCGTAGGAAGTCAATGTTTACATGAAATCATAAGCTCGTACAGGATGGAAAAAATTGAATGTTCGATTCCTCTCAGAGTTTTCAAAAGGAGTCATAGATGTTTGACATCGATTTCACTGTTTAATAAGCGTTTATGACTGCTTAATAAATAAAAAAAAGCAAAAAGAAATAGGTGTGCGCGAGAAATATAACTTTTATAGCATAGAAGTAATAAGGTAATATTTTTTGTAACATTCAATTAGCTAGATGCAACCGTAAATTCTATTCTAATAGTTACTTCTCACTCACTTCTCACTTGGGAAAACTCCTTAAGAATTCTTCGATTTTCTACGATCTACAAACTTCAAGAATTTTAATACAGCGACCATCACCATATTCTGTTTTCCTGAATCTTGTTTCTTTTTAAATTTTCTTAATCCTCTTTTCTCCTCACTAATGTCATCTTCATTCTCTTCCAATCTCCTCCCAGTGAGAATCCAAGAATGCTGTTTTCCCACTCACGATCTTGAATTCTTCAAGTCGAAAGAGCACATAGATCACCACAAAATAAGCGTCTCATTTGAGTGGATCTTGAGTCTTGTTTCGGGTGAACATTAGCATAAAACATTATTTAAATTATAATATATATATATATATATATATATATATATATATATATATATATATATATATATATATTGTAGGTATATTATAGATATATATATATATAATTAAAAATTATGACATAAGTATGTTATTACATCAGTACAAAAATAGCAATTTGTTTCAACACATCAGTGTCTTGTCATGAGATGGTGTTGATTGTAAAATAAAAAAAGTTTTTACTATCAACACAATTGCAGGACAAGAAACCAAAAGTCTTGAAACAAAATGTCTATTTTTGGAGTGATGTTATAACATACTTATGTCCTAATTTTTAATGAAATATTCTTCGCTATACTTTCTATTGGACACTTAAAAAAATAGTGCTATTATATATATATATATATATATATATATATATATATATATATATATATATATGTCTGTCCGCTCGTATTTGAGCACACATGCCTATATTCTAGAGTAGTTGGCGAGTTCCTGGTGCAGGCGCATGCTCAGGAATATTTGCATAAAGCATTATCTGAATAATAATAATATTAATAATAATAATAATAATAATAATAATAATAATAATGATAATAATATATACACAAGTATATGTCTATACATATACATGCACAGACATATATATATATATATATATATATATATATATGTGTGTGTGTGTGTGTGTGTGTGTGTGTGTGTGTAGGTATGTCAGCTCGTATTTGAGCATGTTTATCTGCTAAGCCGCCTTCCTCGTCACTGTTGTAGGTGCATGCTCCTGCATATTTTCATTTGTCCATAACCGAAACTTTGATCCATACTGTTACAACGCTTAGCAAACCATTGTTGCATTTTCTGAAAGAACGTATGTTATCTGGAGAGATCACCATTTTAGACAAGGCCAGCAAGATTAAACATATATATATATATATATATATATATATATATATATATATATATATATATATTTAAGCTTTTCACCCCAAGCAAGGCGGGAAGCCACTAGGACGCAAGGGGTTACAAAATATTTGGAACTGGAGATGTCGATTGACATTACATTTGAATAGTTGGAGATTATAGCTCTCAGGGAAACTGGAATAGGGAAGGGAATTCCACAGGCGAGAGGTGCGAGATATTATGATATTGGAGTAGAAGAGACGGCGACATTTAGTAGTTTCGACACTGAAAGGGTGAGAGCAGGGTGCCGGCCACGTAGGGCGCTTGAATTCATGAAGTCTGGGAACCAGCGAATGCAGCTCCTCAGAGCAATTACCATGAAAGTATTTGTAAAAAAGACAGAGCGAGGCGACGGCGCGTCTGTGAGAGAGCGACTGTAGACGAGATGCCAGAACAGGACCAATTATATTGCATATCCATCTCTGGAGCTTATCAAGAACCCCGAGGCAAACAGAAGGGACTTCAGATCATATATGGCAGCAATACTCCATGCAAGGGCGAATTGTTGATTTGTAGATCTGAAGGATCGATTCCGGGGAGAAAAATTTCCTGGCGCGGCACAGGGAGCCAGCTTTCCTTGCGGTATATATATATATATATATATATATATATATATATA
Organism: Acanthosepion lycidas; assembly: GCA_963932145.1. Lineage (NCBI taxonomy): Eukaryota > Metazoa > Mollusca > Cephalopoda > Sepiida > Sepiidae > Acanthosepion > Acanthosepion lycidas. The sequence continues at coordinate 13,046,372 of OZ010600.1, forward strand.
TATATATATATATATATATATATATATATACGTGTGTGTGTGTGTGCTTTTCTTTGAGTGCGTAAATGATTGCGTACTTTTCCTTAGGATATTTTACACATAATTAGTTTAACAAACACGACAGTAATTCGTACTCGTTTCTCTTATTCTATAATTCCGAGCCGCTGCCCATTACATCAACCACATATAATATATATATATATATATATATATATATATATATATATATATATATATATAGGGTGTTTCAAAAAGAATACGCCAAAATCATTGCGCTATTTTTTCAGGTCTATAGCATTGTAGTGGACTCAATCAGTGGTTATTTGATAGAGTAGTTATCAAAGTTTGATTGGGTGTCAGTTTCATCGCTGTCGTTAGTATAACTTCTGGTTCAACTGAATTGTGGGAAGATCAATCGAAATCGCAACTCCTCAGCAGAAGGCATTTGTTTTTGTGACAATGGCATTTGTTTTTGCGACAATGGCATTTGTTTTCGCGAACTCAAGCACGCAAAAACAGTGCTTCAGTTCGTGAAAACAAATGCCATTGTCACAATGCAGGCAGATTCGAATGACTTCATTTTTCAGCAACATGGAGCACCACCCCATTGGCATCTCGAGGTTAGAGCTCATCTGAATGAAAACGTGCCTCAGCGATGGATTGCTCTCTGTGTTTGGCCTGCCAGATCCCCGGACCTCACTGGGTGTGACTTTTTCTTGTGGGGGGATGTTAAAGACCAAGTTTATGTTCCAGCACTTCCAGCAAGTATTGATGACTTGAAAGATCGAATAACAGCTGCAGTGGACCGTGACATGCTGAGGCGCGTTTGGGAGGAATTCTCATATCGGCTTGATGTTGTCTGCGCTGCCGGTAGTGGCCACTTATAAAACATGAAATGAAACTTGAATGTATATACAACACATGTGTTCATGCTAGAGATTTGTAATTTTTTTTCGTTATTGACACATCACGTGATGATTTTGGCGTATTCTTTTTGAAACACCCTGTATATATATATATATATATATATATATGTGTGTGTGTGTGTGTGTGTGTGTGTGTGTGTGTGTGTGTGTGTATGTGTATATTGTATACTTAGGCTACAATTATTCCTGTTTTCTTAGATTCATATTGATTTGTGCCTATTGATATTATCAATCTAACGATCCAAATTGCGATTTGTCCATGGAAATACAAGTTGTTGCATTATAAAATACAGGCTCTCGAGAAAGCAGTTGAGCAACATGTTCCATAAGTTTTCTATAGGGTTGAGGTCAGGAGATTGGGGCGGCCATGTCATAACACTCACCTGCTTCTCATCAAAGTATTCCTTCATCAATTTTGATTTGTGACAGGGAGCATTATCCTGCATAAAAATGAGATTGGTGGGGTCGATTTGCACCCTTTCAGAAGGGAGCAGACAAGACTAAAATTCTCTTGTACTGCTCGCTCCTGAGGGTCTTTTCAATAGGTTTTAAGAAACCAGTTCCATGAAAAGAAAAGCATCCCCAGAACATTATACTGAGTGGATGCTTGGCAGTATTTACTGACAAAGAGCTTTCAAAGCTTCTTCTTCCGATTTAGATCGCCTATCCTTTGAATTTAGCTCAACTTTCGTTTCATCGGAGAAGAGAACATTTAGTAAAAAAATCAGGTCAGTCACTTTTATCGAACAACACTGTATATATATCCATTATTGAATTTTTTCCTCTATATTATAATGTCATGGTTATGTACGCATTAAAGCATGAAAAACTGTTCCTTTATAAGCATTTCAGAACATTACTGCAGTTTTTATAGTTGATTCTCTGCAGTGCCGGCTTTTATTTTTTAATATAAGTTGTTTCTAGGATCTGTAGCTTGAATTTATTATTTTTTGGGTTTAATTTATTTTTTAATATTTATTTATATGAATAAATATTATAATTCCAGCACTTGAAAATTACTTCGGCATGAAACTTCGAGCTGTGCAATGAACGTAAGTTAATATATATATATATATATATATATATATATATATATATATATATATATATATATATATATATACCGAGGGAAGCTAAGTTATTACCAATAACATCGATGAATTTTCTTTTGTAATTTAACAAGAATCTCCAAATCTATAACTGAAGCACCAGACCAGACCCGATGTGGCTGCAATATCCAAAGCAAGGACGAATGGTAGACTTATAAATATTTAAGATTGATTCTGGCGAAAAAAAATTTTCTAGCACAACATCATGAAACATTTTTGTTGGTTGCAAGCTTTCCATTTGATGAGCTGAAAACGTTACTCCAAGAGGTGATAAAGAGTCACTTTTTATGGTGGGGGTAGCATCAGCCACACTGATGGAATTTAAAATAAATTTATCCATTGATTAAAGAGAGCAGTTTCCATATTCGCAGATTTTTTTTTGTGTCTTATCAAGAATCAAGCACTGGGCCAAATGTCACAGCAATATTGTTGACAGCTTTTTGTTATTATCGGAATATTTCGGCAGTTGTGTCCTCCGGCCTCCTTCAGGTGCTTTTCATATCCCGGTAACGTTCAGGGAATTTAGAACTGAATGCTTTATTTCATCTACGGAATTCGTTTCTTCCCATTTTACTCTTCAAGTCTATTCTTACCTGGATATTACTTGCTCTTTTTTATCCATTGAATGTAAGACTTTAATTTAACTGAGAATGCCAGCAGGCTCATAGCCAGAAGGTTAAATCGTTGGTCTGTAGATTTGAAAATAGGTCGATATTCCGATTAATACTGAATAATAATAAAAAATATATGTGACTAAAGATGTTTTATCATACGAAGTACTTCATCGTAAGCATATAAGAGTTGTACTAGAGGATAAACCATAGAAATAGGCATTGTTTTGTATTTTTATGGCTTATCAACTATTCTTTAAAGAGCTTCGATACTGTTTTGCTGGAGAATTGGAAAGACTTGCTATCAGTTAATTTTAATGTACATCACGACTTACTACTAATGCCAACACACAGGGAGTGAATAATAATACTGATGTGGTGTCTTCCCTCTAATGAGTCTATTGTGGACTCTTCCACTTACTATAAATTAGTAGGAAAGTAAGTCTCTGGAGAACAGTCCTCCAAAGTCCTGTTCATCTGTCGAACTCTCTACCTTAAGCAGAGAGGAACCCGGACGAAGATTTGCCGAATGGTAAAGTTTCGTCCGGGATATAGACAGGCCCTAAACCCGTTTATGCGGGTTCAAAGGGAATATTTTGGGCCGTGCCTACGGGTTCGGAGAAACCCACGGTAAAATCGGCCTTGTGCCACATACATCCCTCGTGGGCGGGGAGGGCGTTAATTATACAGTGTTAGACTGTTCATTACTGTCAAACTCTTTGCCTTGAGAGCAGAAAGGAACCCGGACGAGCCTTTGCCTTAGGGTAAAGTTTCGTCTGGGGAGGTACACAGGTCCTGAACCCGTTTTTGCGGGTTCTAAGGGAATATTTTTTGGCCTAGCTACGGGTTCGGAGAAACCCACTTTAAACTCGGCCTTGTGCCACATACATTCCTCGTGGGTGAGGGGCTGTTAAATATAACAATGATATAGACTGTTCTACCGAGGCTATTCGCAGCTCCTGTCGAACTCCATTCATTGGGCAGAGAGGAACCCAGGCGAGGCTGTGCTGAAGGGCATAGATTCGTCCGGGGAGGTAGACAGACACGAAACCGTTTATGCGGTTTCTATGGAGATTTTTTGGCCCAGCCTACATTAGATTTGGCCTTGTGCCACATGTACCCCCTGGTGGGGGCAGCAAAATATAACAGTGATATAGACTGAACGCTGGTCAACCGACACGCACTCCCAAGTCGTCTAACACACTTCTGCTGTATTTATTGTTTAATACAATATTTATCTGCAACTTCTTGTTATGGTATTTCTTAATCATTACTTGATCTCAACAATATATAATGTTCGTTGTCAAGTTTTTTTGAATTCTCATATACTTTTATTTCGATTGGTCATTGCGTTTCCCCTATCGGTGGGGGTTGAAGCTTTTAAAAATTTTTTTATTTAACATTCAACACATCACTACTCATAAGTGTTGAAACAAAATAGATATTTTTGTAATGATTTTATAACATATTTACGTCATAATTTTCGAATAAATTATATATATATATATATATATATATATATATATATATATATATATATATATATATAATTATTTATATATTATATGCGGAGTAATTATTAGAAAGCGCTCAATATCAGAGAGAGAGAGCTAACATATTGGGTTGGATTGATACGAGTTTGTCACCCTGGGTTTCACGCTTTTGCTATCGTCAGACAGACTGATTAATTTTTTTTTTAAATTTGGGTTTATGTAGATTGCGTGTCTGCGTACCTCATTGCGTGTACGGACGTGCATCTATGTTTGCGTTAGCACGATGACATCACGATGACGATTCCCTCCGACTTCTATAATAACACTAATACACGCAATCTACCTAAACCCAAAATTAAAAAAAAAATTAATCAGTTTGTCTGACGATCGCAAAAGCGTGCAACCCAGGGTCACAAATTCTCATCAATCCAAGCTAGGAAAGTAAGCCTCGGAAGGAACAGTGATATAGACTGAACGCTGGTCAGCCGACACGCACTCCCAAGTCGTCTAACACATTTCTGTTGTATTTATTGTTCAGTACAATATTTATCTGCAACTTCTTGTTTTGTTATTTCTTAATCCTTACTTGGTCACAACAAATAATAATAATAATAAACTGAAGATTTCCTCGTCGGAATATACTTGGCTCAATTTCGCCGGGCGCACCATTCGCTTCCCCAGAATACAGATGAAATCGACCCTGCACCTGCAATGTATTGCAAACATGAAAGTGGCAAGTTTGGACAGACTGATATATACACCCTTGTGCAAGTTAATTGAAACAAAAATTAAATTCTTAAATTCCTTCCTTTCACTATACGGTCAGTTTTAGACCCACTGGAGTGACAGGGTGTAACCGATTTCTATTTTTTTCTCAGATTAGGTCTTTTGTAGTCGTGTGCAGTAATATGAATCTATTTTCGGAGTGTATGATGAAATTTGTTTGGCCTTGAAAAATATTGCGTCTTCCGTGATTGCATCAATTTTTTATCACGACTGGAGACTTTAGTCTCAACTGTCGATTAGTTGTCCTACGGCCATTTCCTGCTTTGGACATTACTCCAATAAATCTTTTAAAAATTATAACGCTGCACTAACACATTAGCAAGTCATACCAGTAGGCAAATAAAACCTTATGCTGAAATCTCTTTCTCCCCTTTTTTCTTTGCCCTTTTAACATCAAAATTATTACTGTCTTTTTTCTCTCCCTCCCTTTTTTTCTTTTCTTTGTGTCGGAATAAATTGAACGTGTATTTTGAAAGATTTGGTCTGGCACGGAAACTCTCTTGATTTAAATCCAATCGAGAATCTGTGATCAATCTGCAGGGAGCGAATTCGTGGAATGGTCATATGATGTACGTTGGGTCATGTTTCCTTGGAGAAAATACGATAAAAAGTAAATAAAAACGTTTCCTTTCAATTAATTTACACAAGGATATATATATAGTAATCCACAGACAGAATGTTTCGCTGAATCACAGCTCTTCAGTGTGACTAGATATCCGGTTGCTTATAACTAGGATCGAAACCCGGCTGAATTGGTGTCAGTCGGAGATTCTACCGATAAGCGCACGGAATGGACGAAGGTGAATTTTAGCGTATTTATTTTTAGATAAACACACTGTAACACTTTACCGAAGAGACTTGCTATAACAGCCGTAATAGTCACTGTTTACAAAGCCACACTTCCTCTCCAGAGCTCAACCGAAATAGATTTTTCAGGAGCCTATATATTATTATCCACAGACAGACGGTTTCGCTTTATCAATGTTTGCTAGGATCGAAACCCGGCTGAATTGAAGCCAGATTCTACCACTAAGCCGTCGGCAGGGACGTAGGTGAATTTTAGCTTATTTATTTTTAGATAAACACACAGTAACTGAGAGAACTCGATTCGCCTTAATTTTATAATTGAGCCTAAAATCATCCAGGGTGTTGAATAAAATGCAAATAGCTGCTTGACTCTATTGTACGAACCCATTTGGTATTTATCACAAATTTGATTCACGTCGTAGTCTTGTGCTAATCATTGTAAAATTATGATAGATTTCAAAACTTGAATCCTAACGTCAGCCATTTACGGTAATTTTTTTTGGGGGGGGGAGAAGTAAAGCATTTATGTTACTACTGAAAATACCATTAAAAATTGACAACGTGATTACCAGAAGCTGAAACATGATAAGGTTTGAAAACCTTGTTACGACTTATTGAACACCTTATTCAACAGAATACAATTAGAGGCTAATTTATGTCGCATTTAATTTCAACGTTATCCTTTGAGATATAATGCAATGGGACAGTGTCAGCCAGAATATCTTCTATTCGTCGATTTCGTTTAATCGATGCTGGAGTCTTCACGAAATAAGCGGCGAAATCGAGAATGAAGAAAAGGTTTCCAATCGAATCAACTCCCAGCACTTAATTGGCTTAAATATATTTAGGCGCGCTCATTAAAAGGTCTATAAAAGACCAGATATTCTTGGTTCACTGCGGAGAAATACAAAGAAAGGGGACTTTATAGATCTTGGCTAGTGTAACAGGCTACATCCCCCATTTTATTCGATTAATCCATTCATCGATCTTTATATATATATATATATATATATATATATATATGTGTGTGTGTGTGTGTGTGTGTATGTATCAACAATTCGCCTTTGCATGGAGTATTGCTGCCATATATGGTCTGGAGCCCCTTCTGTTTGTCTCGAGTTTCTAGATAGTCTCCAGAAGCGGATATGCAATATAATTGGCCCTGCTCTGGCATCTTGTCTACAGTCACTTTCTCACAGACGCTCTGTCGCCTCTCTCTGTCTGTTTTACAAATACTTTCATGACAATTGCTCCGAGGACCTGCATTCGCTGGTTCACAGACTTTATGAGTTCAAGCGCCCTATGAGGCTGGCATCCCGCTCTCACCCTGTCACTGTCGAAACTCCTAAATGTAGCCGTCTCTTGTACTCCAATAGCTTCATGTCTCTCACTTCTCGCCTGTGGAACTCCCTTCCTTATTCCAGTTTCCCTGAGAGGTATAATCTTCATCTATTCAAATGTAATGTCAATCGACATCTCCAGTTGCCTTGATCTATCCACTACCATTCTCCTCATCCTTTCTTCTATCACTCCAATCTGATCTTGCACAAAATTTTCTGTAACCCCTTGCGTCCTAGTGGCTTCCCGCCTTGCTTGGGGTGAAATGCTTAAAGAAAATTATATACATATATATTACAGGTAATAAATCCCTTTTTAAGTAGAAACTATTATATATATATAATTAAAATTTTATGGTGGATATAAAACTTCCTTCTCGCCCATTTCATAGTTTCAAATCAACACCTCACACTCTAGGTTTCATAAGGTTAATATCCGGGTTGATTTTGAGGAGCTTTAAGACTGTTACCGTCCTCCATCCCCTTACAACCAACACGGGCCTTTCGTCTGTGTGAGGCGTCGAAATAATTAGGTTCGGTATCAATTTTTTGACTGATGACACGAATATAGTTCAGACATAGGACAAGAATAAGACGGACGTACTTCACGTTGGTTGAAATAGATCTATCCCCATATGAGATGATTTCGGTGTGTAATATATATATATATATATATATATATATATATATATATATATATATATAATTTAATTTAATTTAAAGAAAAACAGGCCTCTTTAAGGTTCCATTGTAATAATTTATTTCACCAGAGAGTTTCTTTTCCTCTGGACCATCAGACCTCACTTCCAAGCATAAACTTACCCTTTTGAATATATATATATATATATATATATATATATATAGTTTTAAGATGTGCTATATTTATGGCATAAATTGCTCAATATCAGAGATAGATCCTATGTAAATAGAAATATAAAAATGAACATTGAAGTCAACACTCAGCGGCGACAGGCTGTTTCATTCTAGGCGCAATCTTCAGGCTTCAATTTACACTTTATAGATAGATAGATAGATAGATATTGATGGGGGAAAATGTATGACAAAATGTAAAAAGAAGTTTTCGCGTGACGCGTTTCATCCTTTCGGGCTTCAACATAATAATTTTATTTATGTTGGTGCGACTACACATTTGCACGAGCGAGGCATACTGGGTATTTTAAATTTATATTTTCTTTCTTTTCTGTATTTTCGGTAAGTAATGTAGCTGATTTCATTCTGATTGTTTGTTCTGTATGTGTCTCTTGCAAATTACCATAAAATTCTTAGTTCCCATGTTTGTAACGGACTCTGGGCGATATTTGTATCATTTTTTTTTGTAGTTTCCTTCCCGTAAAAGTTGTATATTTTCCACGTCAAATGTTGGTCCATTCTCTGATGACGAATTTTCTATTCAGTTGGTGCTAACACTGTCAAATCTGATACAAATGATCAATTGTTTCTGGATATCTATCGCATAATCTGCATTTCAGGTCAATACAATTCTTCAGTGTCTATGCTTGGTAATTTTTAGTTAGTAACCATTGATCTAGAGCAGCAAGAATATAACTATCGGTTTCTGCTTTTAACCCTTCAGTACACAAGAACAGGTGGGTACGGCGTTTGTCTACATCAGTTTGGTACGGACAGTATATTGTAAATGGCGTCCCTTTTCTTGCCATTGTTCCTGCATTTGGTACATTACATGTGTTTTCTTTTTAGGTTCTTTGTCGCTGCGGTAGTCGCCTTATGGTTTATCTTCACTTCTTCACTCACTTGAAATTCGGTTTTGAATTTGTTGGCGTCCTTTATTACAGAATAAAATTCCTTAGTTCTTGCATGTTCTCTACATCATCCGGTCTTCTGTCGTTTCCAGTTATCTTTGAAGACCGACTGCTGTGGTTTTTATAAGACAGTTCTAGTTGAACTAATCCTCTGCCATCTTCGTATCTGAGTACATACAGACGGTCAACATCAGCCTCAGTATGATGCATGCGTTGCTATATGAATATTTTTCTTGTTTTGACGTCTTTTTTCTTAATGTCACCCATGGTCCCTTTAAGCATATTAAAACGGTATCGCAACACAGGGGTATCTAAAGTATTTTATTATTATTATTATTAATATTATTATTATTATTATTATTATTAATCATAATAATATGTCATGAGGGCATTCTGATGTGGGGATGAGGTTTAGGCTGGTAACTTTTCAGCACTCTTTCAGCAGTCAACTGTATTAAAAAAGGATATTTTTTACTTCGTTATTAATAAACTGATCCCCAAGAATCCTCATCATTATTCGACCGTAGTCGGTATCATGGAGCCAATGCGAGAGATCGCATCTTTAGTTGTATAGCATGTGCTACGCAGCTAGATGCAGTTTTGAATTCGAAGTTACTTTAGCTTAGATCGGTTGCCATCCAAGTCTATAGAACCCAGTCTGTCCTGCTATTTACCATAGCTGGGAAAAGAAGAAGATTCACACCATTCCTAAGGGTATTAAAATGTAAGTGAATATAACGGATCCGACTGGAATTCGACTGTACGTAATTTATCGTTTGGAAGAATTTGTCTTGTCCAGAAATATTAAAAGCTTTGTTTTCAGCTATTATTATTATTATTATCATTTTTATTTTCTTTGCTTTCTGGCGTTTACACATTTCTTTCCGGGTCCCACCCAGGGACCTAAGGTTAGAAATGGCATCATGACACTTTCCACTGACAAAAAAAAAATAAATAAATAAAATAATTACATAGATAGAGCCCTTCGTAAAGTGTGGGCTGTACTTGTCAGAACAATTTTTGTATCTCCTTGAGGCATGGGCTTCCAGGAATCCCTGCAATTAGTCTACTGCAATCTTTTCCAACCAGTCCTAGGGCTCCAACTACAACAGGGATTGTTGATGTTCCCATATGCCACATTTTCGAGACCTCTATTTCAAGGTCCTTGTATTTTGACAGCTTTTTGAATATCTTCAAAGATACATTGCAGTCAGCAGGGACTGCCATATCAATAAGGAAGCACCGTTTTTGTTTGTGGTCTTTAATAACATTATCTGGGCGGTTAGCCTTGATTGTTCTGTCAGTGTGAATTGTGTAGTCCCATAGAATTGTAACAGGTCCTATCTCCGTAACGGAGTCTGGGTGGTGTTGGTACCAGTTTCTTTCAGTTTCCTTCCCGTAGAAGTTGCAGATTTTCCAGTGCAGATATTGGCCCAATCTGTCATGTCGGGTTTTATATTCAGTGGGTGCCAACATCGTGCAACCTGATACAAGATGATCAATCGTTTCTGGATATTTATCACAGAATCTGCATTTGGGGCTGACACAATATTTTAGTATATGTGCTTGATAATTCCTAGTTAGCAAGCTTTGGTCCTGCGCAGCAAGGATAAAACCTTCAGTTTCCGCTTTCAACCCTGCACTGCGTAGCCACTGATGGGTACGGGTTTTGTCTACATCAGCTTGTTTGATACGGGCAGAGTATTGGCCATGAAGCGGTTTATCTTGCCATCGCTTCTGTATCTGGTCGGTTGCATTCGTCTTTTGCTATCTTTTTCAAGTATTTTGCAGTTTCAGCCGGTGTATTGTGCTGCAGTTGCATCTCTACGCCCATTTGAAGCTCCAGTTTGAATTTGTTGGCTTCTTTCATTACGGAGTAAAGACGCTTACTACTTTCATGTTCCTAAACGCATACCATCATCCAGTCTTCTGTAGTTTCCAAGTATTTTTGGAGGCCAATTGTTGTAGTTTTGTAGGACATTTCTAGTTGAACTAATCCTCTGCCTCCTTCGGATCTGGGCACATACAGACGAAAAACATCAGCTTTGGGATGATGCATGCGATCGCAAGTGAGAAGCTTTCTCGTTTTGGCGTCCATTCGCTTAATTTCAGCTATGGTCCAGTTAAGGACATTAAAGCTGTAATGCACCACTGGGACAGCCAATGTGTTTATAGCTGATATTCTATTTTTTGAATTTAGTTCAGTATTTAGTATCAGACGTATACGCCTGAAGTACTCTTTTCTTATTTTTTCTTTCATTTGGGGGTGTTGTATGCCATCTCCTTCGCTAATTCCTAGGTACTTATAAGCTTCTTCATGCTCCAATTCCCTAATCTTTGTGACAAAATCTAAATCTATTGAGGGTGTTTCTGTAATTCAACCTTTCTTGAATGTTACTTTTGCATTATTATTATTATTATTATTATTATTATTATTATTATTATTATTATTATTATTATTATTATTCCTTTGATTTCTGGCGTGTACACATTTCTTATCGGGTCCCGTCCAGAGGCCTAAGGTTAGAAATGGAATCATGGCACTTTCCACTGGCAATATATATATATATATATATATATATATATATATATAGATAGATAGATAGATAGATAGATAGATAGATAAAGCCCTTCGTAAAGTGTGGGCTCTACTCGTCAGAACAATTTTTTTATTTCTTTAAGTCATTGGCTTGCAGAAATCCCTTCAATTAGTCCACTGGAATCTTTTCCAACCAATCCTAGGGCTCTAACTACAACATGGATTGTTGATGTACCTATGTTATCATGTGCCACATTTTTGAGATTTCGAGGTCCTTGTATTTTGAGAGCTTTTTGAAAATCTTGAAAGATACATTGCAATCTGCAGGTATGGCCATATTCAATAAGGAGTCATTTTTTGTGTGCGATCTCTAATAAAGATGTCTTGGCGATTAGCTTTGATTGTTTGTCTGTGTGTATTGTGTTGTCCTATAAAATTGTAACAGATCCCATCTCCGTAACCGGGTCTGGGTGTTCTTGTGTAGCGTTGCGTTATTATTATTATTATTATTATTATTATTATTATTATTATTACTTGTGTTACATCGTTTTGTGCGAGAGTAATTTTAAATGCCTAAGTATCAAGTCCCCTCCGGGGTCTCTGAGTAAAAAGGGCATTGTAGATAAGTTATCATTATATTAGGGGCATTCCGTTTAGATGGAAAATGTTTTTTTTATGAAGTGTGCAGTTCTGCACAAACTAATTTTTGTAGCCATGAGATGCGGATATCTCCAGGAATTTTAATGATTTTCTGTAACTTTCTCTGTCATACGCAATCCCCCTATAATAATTGTTGTTGACTGCTCTAGTTCCACGTGCCATGTTTAATGGATGTCAGTTATCAGTTCTCTCCTGTTAATTCCCCTCTCCAAGTTCTCCACTTGAGTCGGGAATTGAACTCACACTCTTTGGGTCAAGCCACTGGATTTAACAAACGGATTTATCTACTGTGCCATGTGTCCTTGAAATAAAGGGTTCAGTTCGACATTCCAACTACCTGAAGAATGCCGAAGCGTACAGCGGCCGAAACGTTTATATAAATATGGCGTCAAAGATGAGGACAATAGTCTGAATAATGTAAATATTGTACATAATACCTCATCTCAGAAATATAGACAGATACTGAAGGGCCGAAACGTTGCAATAAATATGACGTCAAAGATGAGGACAATAGTCTGAATAATGTAAATAGTGTACATAATACCTCATCTCAGAAGTATAGACAGATACTGAACGGCCGAAACTTTGTAATAAATATAGCGACAATAATGCGGACAATAGTCCGAATGATGTAAATAGTGTACATAATACCTCATCTCAGATATATAGTCAGACACTGAAGGGCCGAAACTTTATAATAAATATGGCGGCAAAGAAGAGGGCAATAGTCCGAATAATGTAAATAGTGTACATAATACCTCATCTCAGAAATATAGACAGATACTGAAATTTCATTCAGTTTCAACTCAATTGTAAAAACGAGAAATATAACTTCTGACTTTAGTTTTACTCATAGCGACACCTCTTTCCTCTTATTATATCCCGTTTCCTCCATTACGTAAGCGATCATGGCTCTCCACTTCCCCTTATCCCTTGTAGGTCTCAATACGGTTCGTTCCTCTGCCACCCCACCAGACCACGCTGTGTCATACACTTGCTTAAGCCCACCAGGTATATCATGTGATGCTTTCCCTTGTCTCTCTTTCTCTCAATTCGACCTGTGAGTATCAGATTCTCTAGGCCCTCCTTTCTCATTACGTGTCCCAGAAACTTCATCTGCCTGGTCCTGGTGTTAAGTATAAGCCTCCTCCTTGTTTGCATCCTCTCTAAGACCTCATCGTTGCTCACACGCTCGGTCGATGATGTCCTTAGCATCATTCTGTGGAACCATACCTCCGTTGGCTCGAGTTTCTTCTTCATCTTTGAGGAAACTGTCCATCATTCGCTGTTACAAAGGAAGATAGATATCACATTGCAGCTCAGTATTCTTTCCTTTATTACCAAAGAAATCCACCTGTCTGGCAATACTCTGCCCAGCTTTTGGAATACGTCTTTGACTATCTCAATACGTCTGCGGATCTCGTCGTCGCACTTACCGTCCTCCGTCGAAAAACTTCCCAGATATTTAAACTTCCGCGTCTACTTGATTCCAAGGTCCCCGACCTGCAAATCGCATTTCGGGGTCATCTTTTTTTTTTTTTTTTTTTTTTTTTGCTGATGAGCATTCATTCTGTCTTCTTGTAGTTTATGCTTAGTCCTTTCTTCTCGCTCTCCTTCGATACCTTCTGTAGGTGGTTTTGTCATTGCTTTTCCGTGTCTGCTAGCAGTACTGCGTCATCTGCGTATCTTATGTTCTAAAGATAGAGGCCGGTAGGTAGATAGGTAGTAAGCATTTACAATTCTTTCATCGTACTTATTCAATCGACACGAGACAATTCTTAGAGAATTAGAAAGGATTCGTTATTGGCAGCCACAATCTCAACAGTATAAGATATACAGATGACACAGCAGAACATTACAAACACTCTTACAGAAGTTGAAATAAGCCTATTACCCATATGAGTTAATTTTGGATTATATTGCGTACATATATATATATATATATATATATATATATATATATATATATATATATATATATATATATATATATTATTATTATTATTATTATTATTATTATTATTATTACCTGAATGATTATTACCTGTAGAACAACATTTCCGCCGAGAAAAACACGATTTTAAAACCCATGCCAAATTCACTATAATTGAGAGAAAAGAAAATTCCAGAGCAGATAACATTAGAAAGATTTTAGAGTTCCATGAAAATAAGTGGATACGACCTTTAAAAACGCAGTATCCAGCCGGGCTTAATCACAAATTTAACAATATAGATAGTATTAATATATAACCCCACAAATCACGATTTACCCACATTTCTCACCGACTCAAGACAGACATGCTTACAGAGGTGTTGAGGACTAACACTTATACAAACACCCACACGAATATACACACTTACACACATCATACTCACTTATTCCCTAACGAACCAAATGATAACGCACACCCCTAGTAATATACAGGTAGGTACGTAGGTACGTAGGTAGGTAGGTAGGATTTCTAATTCTCTCATCAGACTTATTCAACCGACACAACGAGACAATTCTTAGAGAATTAGAAGTTGTAAATGGATTCATTATTGGCAGCCACAATCTCAACAGTATAAGATATGCAGATGACACAGCAGAACATTACAAAAACTCTTACAGTTTTTAAAGTCTTAAAGTTGAAATAAGCCTATTTCCCATATGAGGTATCATATGTTGTTTACATTCAGTAGCTGTTATAGTTCCTTCAATTATTAATGGAGCTTTCTTTACTAACCTTTTTTATTTGAATGCTCTGTCCAGTTTTTGGAATGCACCCCAATACGTCAACGGATCTCAGTGTCGCACTTGCCGTCCTCCACAAAACACTTCCCAGATATTTAAACTCTGGCACCTGCTTGATTTTAGTGTCTCCGACCTGTAAATCGCATTTCGTGCTCATCTTTTTTACTGATGACCATGCATTCTGTCTTCTTGTTTTTGTATATGCTTAGTCCCTTCTTCTCGCTCTCCTTCGCCACCTTCTGTAGGAGGTTTTGTCGTTTCTTTTCCGTGTCTGCTATCAGATTACTACGGACTGATGTTGCTGGCAGCCGACTCAGACCAACCCACTTGGGTCAGAAGAGAATTCTGTTGATCGAAATAAAAAAGAAAGAAAATCAGTGAGGGAAAGCGAAAAGAATGAAAACCAGAGAAAGAAAGAAAAAAAAGAAGAAAAAAAAAACGAAAAAAAAAAGAAAACAAAAGAAGAAAAAAAAGCCAGTGAGATGAAGACAAAAGTGAAAAAGTCTATTCTGATAAAGAAGAAGTCAGCGAGCGAAAGAATCAAGCGGGAAACCAAGTGAAAGTATTAGGTTGGTGCAAAAATAATGTCGTTTTCTCACATATGTGAGAAAACGACATTATTTTTGCACCAACTTTATAAAAGGCAACACATGAAAGAAAGAAATAAGAGAAAAAGCTTAATATTGAAAGAGTAAAGACCGATAGAGATAGACAGATAGATAGAGAGTGAGAGAGAGAGAGAGAGAGATAGAGAATGCTACGAGAGAACAGAAAAGAAAGAGCGAAAAATAGGAAGAGTAAGAAAGGAGGAACAAAGAGAGAGAAAGACAAATATTAGGTTGGTGCAGAAATAATGTCGTTTTCTCACATATGTTACTATATGAGAAAACGACATTAATTAGAAAACTAGTGAAAGAAAAGAGAAAAAAATATGATAAGCCAGAGAGGGAGATATAAAGCCACAGAGAGAAAGGGGGAGGAAGAAAGAAAGAAAGAGAGAGAAACCTACTGAGAAAAGAGAATGAGTGAGACAAGTAAACAGACAGAGAAAGAGAAGAGAAAAGAAAAGAAAAAAGAGAAGCAAAGAGAGATATAGGGAGTGGAGCAACGTAAATGGTCCCTGAAAGATCAATCCTTCGGAATAAATATAAAGAGAGATATAAAGAAAATAGAAAGATTGGAATGGAGATGGAGGAAGAGAGAGAGAGAGAGAGGGTGTAATAGAAATGAGAAGATGGGAGTCCATGAAAGAAATATAAAAAAGAGAAAAAGAAAGGGGAAGAGAGAGAGAGTGAGAGAAAGTAGAAGTAGTAAAAATGAGAGCAAAGAGAGAGTCCAAGAATTAAATATGAGAGAGAGAGAGAGAAAAGGAAAAAGAGAGAAACAGGGAGAGGAAGGAGCGAGTGAGAAGTAGTAGTAGAAATTATAGGAGAGAGAGAGAATCTATGAATTAAATATAAGAGAAAGAAAAGGTATGAGTAAAATAGAGAGAGAGTGAGAGAGATAAAGAAACAGATGTAGAAATGAGAGGGAGTGTGAAAGAGAGAGAGACTCCATGAATTAAATATGAGAGAAAAAGAAAGAGGAAAATATAGAAAGAGAGAGAGAAAGGAAAGTAGTAGGAAAGAGAGTGAGAAAGCAGGAAAGAAAGGGGGAAAGAGACAATGAGAGAAGTAGAAACAGGAAGTAGTAGAAAAGAGAGTAAGATGCAATGAAAGAAAAGGGAAAAGAGAGAGAGACGGAGAAAGTTGTAGAAAAGAGAGTATGATACCATGAGAGAAAGGGGGAAAGAGAAAGAGACAGGGAGAGATAAACAGGAATAGTAGAAAAGAGAGTAAGAGACCACGAGAGAAAGGGGGAGAGAAAAAGAGAGAGATAAAGAGGAAGTAGTAGAAAAGAGAGTAAGAGACCATGAAAGAAAGGGGGGAAGAGAAAGAGAGAGAATGAGAGAGAGATAAAGAGGAAGTAGTAGAAAAGAGAGTAAGAGACCATGAAAGAAGGGGGGGAAAGAGAACGAGAGAGAGATAAAGAGAAAGTAGCAGAAAAGAGAGTAAGAGACCATGAAAGAAAGGGGAGAAAGAGAAAGAGAGAGAGATAAAGAGGAAGTAGTAGAAAAGAGAGTAAGAGACCGTGAAAGAACGGGAAGAAGAGAAATAGAGAGAGAGAGAGATAAAGAGGAAGTAGTAGAAAAGAGAGTAAGAGACCATGAAAGAAAGGGGAAAAGAGAGAATGGAGAAATAGAAACAGGGAGTAGTAGAAAGGAGAGTAAGAGGCAATGAAAGAAAAGGGAAAAGAGAGAGAGACGGAGAAAGTTGTAGAAAAGAGAGTAAAATACCATGAGAAAAAGAGGGAAAAAGAAAGAGACAGGGAGAGATAAAGAAGAATAGTAGAAAAGAGAGTAAGAGGCCATGAGAGAAAAGGGGGAAGAGAAAGAGAGAGAGATAAAGAGAAAGTAGTAGAAAAGAGAGTAAGAGACCATGAAAGAAAGGGGGCAAAGAGAAAGAGAGAGAGATAAAGAGGAAGTTGTAGAAAAGAGACCAAGAGACCATGAGAGAAAAGGGGGAAGAGATATATATAGAGAGAGATAAAGAGGAAGTAGTAGAAAAGAGAGTAAGAGACCGTGAAAGAACGGGGGGTAAAGAAATAGAGAGAGAGATAAAGAGGAAGTAGTAGAAAAGAGAGTAAGGGACCATGAGAGAAAAGGGGGGAAGAGATAGATAGAGAGAGAGAGAGAGAGAGAGATAAAGAGGAAGTAGTAGAAAAGAGAGTAAGAGACCGTGAAAGAAAGGCGGGGGAAGAGAAATAGAGAGAGAGAGATAAAGAGGAAGTAGTAGAAAAGAGAGTAAGAGACCGTGAAAGAACGGGGGGAAAAGAAATAGAGAGAGAGATAAAGAGGAAGTAGTAGAAAAGAGAGTAAGAGACCATGAGAGAAAAGGGGGGAAGATATATATATATATATATAGAGAGAGAGATAAAGAGGAAGTAGTAGAAAAGAGAGTAAGAGACCGTGAAAGAAAGTCGGGGGAAGAGAAATAGAGAGAGAGATAAAGAGGAAGTAGTAGAAAAGAGACTAAGAGACCATGAAAGAAAAGGGAAAAGAGAGAATGAGAGAAAAAGAAAGAGTGAGTAGTAGAAAGGAGAATAAAAAGCCATGAAAAAAGGGGAAAAAAGAGAGAGAAAGAGGAGGTAGAAAAAAGAGTATCAGACGATGACAGACAGAGAGAAGGAGAGAGAGAGGTAGGGGAATATGTTCAATTTTCACTGTCTCGAGATTTACCCATACACATGGAAATAACTAATTATGACATACATTATAAATTCCCATCTCCCACCACGGAGTCGTAAGGTTGAGATTTTAATTTAACCTGACAAAAGAAGACGCCAATAAGCAAATTGCAGTCAGAATTTGTGGACAGGCTAAAATTCCAACGGTTGTCGGGGCTCCCCCACTGAACTGTTGCCTGCCGGTGGTTCATTATTAGTTATTCAAATATGATGGAAACGTATGTGCCAACAACGAATTATTAGGTTGGTGCAAAAATAATGACGTAATAATGTCGTTTTTTGACGTTAAAAATACGTCAAAAAACGACATTATTACGTCATTATTTTTGCACCAACCTAATATATCCGATTATGAACCAACTGTCTCCATTAGAATTTTGCAGCAAGGGTTGTAAGAAATATTACAGGTTTCAATACTTAATGACAGTTTAAGATCAATAACTGATATTTCTCTGGGGAGAAGATATCTTATCAGGAGGGAGGGCGTGTAAACAAATCTATGACGTAAATATTGTTATAAGAAAAAATACATTTACCAATAAATATTATATTTTTAATAATTTCACCTGAAAGTAAGGTAATAAATCCACTAAGACGCAAGGAGTTACTAGTGAGATAAAATATGAGACAGACATACATTATTAAGTAGAGAGGACAATAAAAGCACAAATATTCAGAAGATAACGATTGACACTGAATTTTTGAATAGCAAAGTTGACTGGTAAGCAAGAAGCGTGAAGAGAGTTCCACAAGCAAGAAGTGCGATAGAAGAAATTGTTAGCAGCAACGATATGGTTAAATCTAGCCATTACCAT
The DNA here is from genome assembly GCA_963932145.1 of Acanthosepion lycidas. Lineage (NCBI taxonomy): Eukaryota > Metazoa > Mollusca > Cephalopoda > Sepiida > Sepiidae > Acanthosepion > Acanthosepion lycidas. The sequence goes on from OZ010600.1 coordinate 13,065,255, forward strand.
TATAAGATGACGAGACCTTGCCGACAATCTAGTACTGCGCTTAAATTCATAAAGTCTAGGTAATATAAAGGAAAGTCCATCCGAATAAATAGCGTGAAAGAATTTATCAAAAAAGCACATGGAAGCTACGTTATGCTGGTGAGAAAGTTACTAAAGCTGAGATGACAGGTCAGGACCAATAACATTGCAGATACTTCTTTGGATTTTATCAAGAATCATTAAACACATGACAGAAGCAGCAGGCCATATGTGGCAGCAATATTCACAGCAAGGTCGAATGGTAGACTAATAAATATGTGAGATTGTTTGCGAGAAAGATGGTCCAGTACGAGACAGTCATCTTTTCTGTCGCTTGAATATAATCTTTCCATTCATGCTAGTAGAAGTTTTAACTAACTTCGTACCTACATATCAGCAGTAACATATTCTTATTTTCATTTTATTAGGGTGCAGTTTTCTTTTAAACTAATATTCATTCAGTATAGTGTTTCAGAGCCACAAAAGGGTCTGTAAAATCCAAATAAGTGTACTGTAAAATTTAAATAAGTGTCTGCCAAATCCAAACAAGGGTTTTTAAAATCCCAATAAGGGTGTGTAAAATCCAAATAAGGGTCTGCAATATCCAAAAAAGGGTTTGTAAAATCCAAATGAGTGTATGTAAAATCCAAATAAGTGCCTGTAAAATTCAAATAAGGGTTTGGCAAATCCAAATAAGTGCCTGTAAAATTCAAATAAGTGTTTGGAAAATCCAAATAAGTGCCAGTAAAATTCAAATAAGGGTTTGGAAAATCCAAATAAGTGCCTGTAAAATTCAAATAAGGGTTTGGTAAATCCAAATAAGTGCCTGTAAAATTCAAATAAGGGTTTGGAAGAAGAAAATCAATATTACCAGGAAAACTTTATTAGCAGCAAAGTTTCCTTGTTTAAGTTGGTGAATGATGCGATAATCTTTACCTTCAGTCAATTTTTGGTGTTACAAGAAGTTTTGTTGGTCTATTGCTCAAATGTGCCTCAAACATAATAATCAAAGCACATGATGTAGGCCTCTGTGTTGAGTCTGAGGCCCTCACCAACAAATTTGGGAGTTCTTTTCTTATCAAAACGATCAGAGTGAGTTTTCGAGGTGCCGTACCTTCGTAATCACCATTAGAGACATCAAACTCTTTTCAAATCCTTTGAATTGTCCTCAGACGAATACCCAAAGACTCTGAAATTTCCGTATTGAAGCTTTCGGTGCGAATGCCAAGCAGTAGACAAAACCGTTTTCAAATTTCTGGCTGATTGAATTGCATCACGGTGATCTTTTTCTTACAGAATTATAATAACATAACGATTTATTTTATTTTTTTTTACTCTTGTTTTAGAACAATAGAAATTTTGATTAAAAAACTGTTCTTCTAGTGTCAGCTGTTGTACTACTTTTTAGCATAGCAAATTTTGGCCTCATTTTTTCGGTGACAAACACATTAAATTGGAGATGCTTGCAAAAGTCAAATAATTTTCAGATTTTAATGAAAATAGCAGAATTTATTCACAAATGAATTAAATTATTTTTTGACTTTTTTTTATTACAAAATATTGGTAATTTTTTGGATGTTTTTCTGCCCCTTAATTAATTTTATGAAAACTTGAGACATTCAACGAGAGAATTTTAGTGACTATATTAGTTAAAAGCAGAATTCTTTCACTGATTTTTTTTTTTTCAAACATCGCACTCGGTTTTACCGAAAATTGGTTCTGCATCGAAAAATAAAAAGCGTAATAAAACTAAGAAAATTAATTGTAGAAACTTTTAATTGCTTTTATGATTACTATATATTAAAGACAATATTGTCTGAAGAAAAAAAATCGACGAAAAATGAATTTTTACAAGATTTGTTTTCATTTTTTTACAATTTTAGATTGAATAATTCATGTTTTTAAATCTTTTAAAATTCATTTTTAATGTGATAATTCAAAGGCTTGGTTGATCCCTGCATTTATAAGAACGACCTTCATTTCACGATTTGAAAGGACTGAGCGGATTAAATCAAACAGTTTTCCTGTAATACAGTAGGCCTGAAGCTTATGTAGATGACCAGCATGTTAAACCCTGTCAAATGCCTTCGAGATATCAAGAGCTACGGCCGTTCTTATCAAGAGCCTTTTATATATTTTCAGTTATGGCCATTAGCAAATCAGCGGCAGACGGGACAAAGCGGAATCCATATTGTGTGTCAGCGAGTAGGTCTTGAGAGTTAAGATTCTTAACCACTTCAGCATTGATTAAATCCTGGAAGAGTTTCGCGAAAAGCAGAAGGAGACTAATAGGGCGTTAGTTAGAGGGACCAGATGCTTGTCCAGAGTTCTTAAAATCAGGGACTACAGACGAGGACTTCCAACAAGCAGGAAGCATCGAGACAATAGTTGCATAGTTTGGAGAAAACTAGATCTAGCTCTGGAGTACATTTTCCCCTGGGGTATGACGATAAAATACATCCGCGTCCAGGGTAACACGATAAACTATGTCCAACAGCAAGGCCTCTGATCAGGAGGTTTTGAGAAGAGTGGAACCACCTCTTAATTGCTGATGTTCCCAGTTTCACCATGGCTCGGGGTGGTAGCACCTGTTAGGGTCACAGCTATGGGCAAATAGTTAACACTTTTACTTGCATAAAATAGGTTTTAATACCAGAAATACTTTGTAATAAAAAAATTATTACCAGCAATAATTTTTGAAGGAAAAATTATTAACAGCAATACTTTAAAAAAAATATCACCAATACAAACAGTTATACATTCTTTGAAAAAAATATGACCAGTTATAGATTTCTTCAAGGAAAAATATTCCCAGAAACAGATTTTTGAAGAAAAACATTACCAGCAATAAAAATTTTACCGGCATTAAGTAATCCATTGAGATTGATATGCCGTAAAACAAAACAAAACAAAACAAACAGGAGTACATTTATTTAGGACAATAGTTGATCTTCTATCACCTCCACTTAGCTTATGTGGGTCTAATTTAGAAAAGATGTCCAAGGCCAGCGACGGGATTATGTGCTTATCACTCAGTAGAGTATCAGTTCAAGATGGGGGAGGAATCAGATATGGGTAATCCAGACGAGTCAAGTGTTGAGTTGGTTTAGAATTTCCGAGTAAAGCTTTCAGCCTTATCTGCTTTGGATGTCAGGACATCGAATTGTTTGGGATTGAAGATTTGCTGGTGTTCAGCACACTATTGCAGAGGCGCCAATAATCTCTTGAACCAAATTTGTTAGATGCTATAAGTTGATTCATTCTCTCAGCAAACAGTAATTTAGCTTCATTGAAGAAACGCTTGCATTCGTTACGAAGAGAACCAAAGGGACATCTATTGCAATCGGACATGTCGGCCTGGTACATTCGGAAGAAGTGATATCTGTGGGCTATAACAGGCGAGCAAGCGTGAAAGAATCAGAGCGATGAACGCGGTTAACTTTGTATTTCCTAGCTGGAATGAAGACAGGAGGCGACCCCAGTCGCGTATTTCTTAATGGAGTGATTAAAAAAAAAACATTCCAAGTGACATCTCGAAGAAAAACATGGAATGAGTCCTAATTTGCTCGTTGATAGCAGTAAGATAATCTGTTGGTAGGAGGGTCATGGCAGTGGGAAGGGCAAAAAGAAATGTTTACAGTTACTACAGCTTGATCAGAATTGTCAAGAGAGCAAAGCTGTGTACTACGATATGAGTCAGAGACAGAGAGGAAACAGAGGCCGAGAAGAGAGGCGTTTACCGTAATGGTTACTGGGGAAACACGTGGAGAAGTCTATCACTTGCGTGACAGAATGAACCATTCCAAAGTTAAGGGTATGGATTCCACCGAGGTCAGTGGCAGAGTGTTTAAGCCACCTTGTATGTTGTCTCCGAACATGAATATGTTTGCAGACGGGTGTAGGAAGAAAGAATTGTCTATCTTATCGGAAATACTATCTAGCAGGCAACAGTCTTGAGAGGAGGGGGAACGGTAGAGAAAGGAGAGATACCTGACTGAGTTAAATACAGAGAGACGGGAACACAAAGAAGACCGGCCTAAAGATACACGTGTGGGTTCCCTAGCCAGCGAGAGATGTTCGCGGACTTAAACTCCCAGGCTACGCATGTGGACTTTAGATTCCTTTGTAATTAGAGGTAAGTATTAGGTTGGTGCAAAAATAATGACGTAATAATGTCATTTTTTGACGTTACGTCAAAAAACGACATTATTACGTCATTATTTTTGCACCAACCTAATAACTAGCAAGCGAGAAATCACGGGAAGGGATACAAGGGTTGAGGTAGAGAGCAGAATGCCCAAAGATTTTCGAAAAGGAACGATTCTGTTGTGGAGAATTTGGTGCGAGTACCTCGAGTTTTGGATAACGAAACATTAGTGGGTTTTGGTGATTTTTGTTGACCTGGTTTAGGTTTATATGTTTGGTTGTTTATAGTCATGATGTATTATATTGGTAAGGAGAAGGTCTAAGGTAGTAGTAGCAGTCGGTCATTTGAAATGCTGAAGGGAAATAGCACATACTGCAACATAGTGTGTCCTCGGGTTTGCCCACCTGAGGTACCTTGAACTGCAAAAACCCTGATATTAAGCAGCTGTTAATCAGAGCAGCATCTCAAGACACTATGCAAGAGTCTGGCACCCTAACCACCAGTCGGGAACATCAACTAGAAAGCTGCCATCTCGATGGCCTCTGTATGAAGAGACATTGTCACCAACCACGCTCATCAGAAGAAACTCTTGACAGCAGCACTATTGAGACCTGAGAAGAGGAATGAAACCGGAAATTCATTCTTACACAGGAAATAGGGATGAGCCTCTATTCCTGTTCAAGAGAATGAGGTTTATGGACCTGGCCATAGGAGAGTTCACCTATTTCTATCAAAAAATGTAATTTGGACTAAGTAATTTTTAACTTAGTTAAAGACTGAATATTTTAACGATTCCTGGCCAGTGGATCGAAAATGAAAAAAAAAATAAAAATAACAATGTCATAGTACAAAATTAGATAAATTTCATAGTAAAGACGAAAAAGAACATCATAGAATTAAGTTGGGAATATATATATATATATATATATATATATATATATATATATATATATATATATATGTGTGTGTGTGTGTGTGTGTGTGTGTGTGTATAATAAAACCATACACTGCATTCTAAAAAAGTATCTTGCCGTCCATTATAATAGGCAAAAAATGTCTGCGAGAGAAAGAGGGAGAGACAGAGAGAGTGAGCGAGAGATATGCCAATTGCCACATCTTACTCAGATGAGTGCGGCCTCCTTACATTATGTATCACTTGTAATCGGTTCCAATCGTTTCATGTCACTTAAGATGGCTCTCGAGACAACCATTCACTTTTATAGTTCTCATGCATATATAACAGATAGATATTAGGTTGGTGCAAAAATAATGACGTAATAATGTCGTTTTTTGACATATTTTTTAACGTCAAAAAACGACATTATTACCTCATTATTTTTGCACCAACCTAATATATACGAAGAGAATACATAGATAGATAGATAGAGAGAGAGAGAGAGAGAGATAGACAAGGGCTGTGATAGATAGATAGATAGATAGATAGATATGAACTGACTGGCATAGATATGAACACAGATAGATAGATAGAGAGAGAGAGAGAGAGATAGGCAAGGGCTGTGATAGATAGATAGATAGATAGATAGATATATAGATAGATAGATATGAACTGACTGGCATAGATATGAACACAGATAGATAGATAGATAGATAGAGAGAGAGAGATAGGCAAGGGCTGTGATTGATAGATAGATAGATAGATAGATAGATAGATAGATAGAAAGAGAGAGATAGGCAAGGGCTGGCATAGATATGAACACAGATAGATAGATAGAGAGAGAGAGAGATAGGCAAGGGCTGTGATAGATAGATAGATAGAGAGAGAGAGAGATAGGCAAGGGCTGTGATAGATAGATAGATAGATAGATAGATAGATAGATAGATATGAACTGACTGGCATAGATATGAACACAGATAGATAGATAGATAGATAGATAGATAGATAGATAGATAGAGAGAGAGAGAGAGAGAGACAGGCAAGGTCTGTGATAGATAGATAGATAGATAGATAGATAGATAGATAGATAGATAGATAGATAGATATGAACTGACTGGCATAGATATGAACACAGATAGATAGATAGATAGATAGATAGATAGATAGATAGATAGATATGAACAGATTAAGATATATTTTCAGAAAAAGAAAGAGAAAATAAAATGAAAGCAAAAATCGAAGACAGTAAAATAAATATGAATTTTTAAAACACGGCTAAAATCAAACAGAAACACGAAACCAATGGAAATCATAAAACATTAACTAAATGATCTAATATCTATTTGGGGAAACACACACACACATACAAAAAGACACACACTCACACACGTACAAACATACACACACACACATTTATACATATAAATATATATATATATATATATTAGGTTGGTGCAAAAATAATGATGTTTTCTCACATATTAACATATGTGAGTAAACGTCATTATTTTTGCACCAGCCTAATATGAATATGTATGCACAAAAGAAATATAAAATAAAAATGACAACCAGAAAAGACATCTGTCCGCGTCACGCAAAATCTCGTGAAGTCACGTTGCATAACGTCATGCCGTGCATTTCATTTGGTTTTATTGGATATCAGCAGAGGAGTTGGCAATGGCAGTCGGACACCCGAAAAAAAAAAAGACAATACAAGTCACATGTTCAAAAAGATTTTTTTAATGGCTAGAAAAATGTCGATACTTTAGAGCAAATAAAATTCGATCATATGTTTATGCAAACACGAAATCTGCTAATCGATCTCTTTCTCACCCACTCTCTCTCTCTCTCCCTATATATATATATATATATATATATATATATGTGTGTGTGTGCGTGTCTGTCTGTGTGTCTGCGTGTGTGTGTGTGTGTTATGTTTGCCTGTCTGTGTGTGTGTCTGTGTCTGTGTAAGTGTGTGCATATATGAGTGTTATTTTTTATTCCTTATTTTCCTCTACGAAGAAAAATCAATTATAAAAGCTATATAAAAAAGAAAAAAAATTAAAACTTCTTTTTTTTTTCCTCTCCGATATAAGTAATCTTGTAAATGACAATTCTGCTATATTTGAATAAATAAATTTTAGGTCATCCTGACGAGTAAAATAGAAAATATATATTTGTATCCAATTAATGTTCCGAGAATGTGTGGCAGTTATAGGTAAACGATTACGGAGAGGCTACCTGATTCAATCTTTTGTGAGTGATGGGAATTTTTCCGAACGAAGCCATTCGCTTTCACTTAAGAGCGAAAATAATTCAGAAGATTAAAAACGGAAGTGGTACCAATAACCGCTGAAAGAATAAAAAAAAGATTTTCATAAAATACCGGATACATAAAAAAAATAAAGTCACTTCAACTCAATCTATCATTTTATCTCTTAAATAAAACATCGGCTTCCAGCTGAAGTGAATAACGCTTATTTCATTAAGTTATTGTGAAATCTTGAGAGTCCTCAGAAATCGCGTCCACAGAATTCTTCTATTGTCGTGTCCCTTCTGGATGTTGTCGATCATGTCTCTCCACAATTTCTTCTTTTTAGCTCATATATATATATATATATATGAGCTAAAAAGAAGAAATTGTGGAGAGACATGATCGATATATATATATATATATATATATATATATATATATATATATATATATTATGACTCCTCTCCCACCGCCGATGTAACCTCGCTAGCTTCTTCCTTGTTCTTCTCGTGCCATCTTGACTTCAACTTGTCCTGTGAATATCATATTTTCCAAGCTCTCTTACTCCACCCAGGGTAAGACGATAAACTACATCCGCGTGCTGGGTAAGACGATAAACTACATCCGCGTTCAAGGTAAGACGATAAACTACGTCTAACAGCAAGGCCTCTGAACAGAAGGTTTTGAGGAGCGTGGAATCACCTTTTAATTGCTGGTCTTCCCAGGTCCAACTTGACCCGGGGTGGTAGCACATGATGGGTCCCGGGTATGGACAAATAGTTAACACTTATACTTGTGAAAAATAGGTTTCAATACCAGAAATACTCAGTAATAAAAAAAATGGTTCAAATATATATGTATACATGCACACCTTTTTTTTTTTTTTTCAAAACTATCGCTATAAATCTGTATCTGTCTATATTTTTGAGATGAGGTATATGTACATTATTTACATTATTCGGACTATTGTCCTCATCTTTGTCGCCATATTTATCACAACGTTTCGGTTGTTGTACGCTCCGGCCTTCTTTAGGTGGATGGAATGTCGAACTGAACCCTTTATTTCGCTCACTGGGATAGACTGTTCTAGTTCCAAGTGTCATGTTTAATGGATGTCAGTTATCAGTTGTCTCCTGTTAATTCCCCTCTGAAAGTTCTCCATTGCCGTAGGCGGGTATTGAAATCACACACTAACTAACGACTTTATCCACTGTGCTATGTGTACTTGAGGGAAATTAACAGGCGATCACAGATAACTGGCATCCATATTATTACCAGCTATATATTTTTGAGGAAAAAAATATTAACAGAAATATATTTTTGACAAAACGAAAATATTACCAAAAAAAAAAAAAAAAGTTGTTGGCATTAAATGACCCATTGAGGTTGATATACCGTAAATAAAAAAGAATTAAAAAAACATCAGAGTGAACGAATATGACAATGACGGAACTCCTGAAAAGTAACGCCAACAGAGGAAGTTAACTGTTCCTTATGCACTTAGATCTCCCCAACCATTGAAACAGTCAAAGAAATGATGATTCTGAATTCGATTATTGGATTGTTCGTTTTGCTACCAACTGTCATTCTGCCTCCTATCAATTGATGATTAGTCCTTTCTTCTCTGTTTCCCGTCCGCGGTATGACGATAAACTACATCAGCGTCCTGGGTAAGACGATAAATTACGTCCAGCAGCAAGGCCTCTGATCAGGCGGTTTTGGAACCATTTCTGAATTGCTGGTCTTCTCAGGTCCACCCTGACCCTGTGTGGTAGCACCTGTTAGGTTTCCAGTTATGGGCAAATAACTAATACCAAAACTTGTCTAAAAATAGGTTTTAATACCAGAAATACTTTGTAAAAAATAAAAATATTACTAGCAATAATTTTTTAAAGAAAAATTATTATCAGCACCAGCAATACAAGCAGTTATACATTCTTTCAAAAAAATATGAACAGCTATAGAATTTTTCAAGTAAAAAAATATCCTCAGAAATAGATTTTTGAAAAAAAACATTACCAGCAATAAAAAATTTTGTCGGCATTAAGTAACCCATTGATATTGATATGCCGTAAAACAAAACAAAGCAAACCAAACCAGCAATAAAAATCTTGGCGGCATTAAATAACCCATTCAGGTTGATATGCCGTAAAACAAAACAGTCCAAACCAAACCACCAATAAAAATCTTGTCGGCATTAAATAATCCATTGAGTTTGATATGCCGTAAAACAAAACAAAGCAAACCAAACCAGCAATAAAAATCTTAGCGGCATTAAATAATCCATTGAGGTTAATATGCCGTAAAACAAAACAAAACAAACCAAACCAGCAATAAAAATCTTGGCGGCATTAAATAACCCATTGAGGTTGATATGTCGTAAAACAAAACAAAACAAACCAAACCAGCAATAAAAATCTTAGCGGCATTAAATAACCCATTCAGGTTGATATGCCGTAAAACAAAACAGTCCAAACCAAACCAGCAATAAAAATCTTGTCGGCATTAAATAACCCATTGAGGTTGATATGCCGTAAAACAAAACAAAGCAAACCAAACCAGCAATAAAAATCTTGTCGGCATTAAATAACCCATTGAGGTTGATATACCGTAAAACAAAACAAAACAAACCAAACCAGCAATAAAAATCTTGGCGGCATTAAATAATCCATTGAGTTTGATATGCCGTAAAACAAAACTGATTAAACTAAACTAAAATAAAATAAACTTTCTTCTCTCTTTCCTTCATTACCTTCTGTAAGAGTTCGTGTTATCAACACCGTGTCATCTGGATATCCTATGTTGTTAAGGTTGTTGCCGTCAATAATAAATCGTGATAGGACTTGTAATTCTCTTAGATTTGCCTCGCTCTTTAGGTCGAATAAGTCCGGTGAGACGACCCATCCTTGTCTTATAATCGTTTATATACGTTTACTCTGTTTATTTTCTATCCTTATGTTGAGAACTATGGAACTGCTATTATTGGCTGATTCCTGTACAGTCCTAATCTGTAATATTATGCTTCTTGTTCTTGAAATCAAAAGACAGATTGAAATTCAATATATTCACTCTTGTGATATCCTCACGGCTTTTTTTTTCTGTCGAACTGCATCTCTGTTGCCTGAAGTCGCCTCTTCATCTATGGCCAAACTACCGGACTTTCACTGCCAATATAGAAGGATTGATATCGCTTACCATTTCAGTAGTATTATCTGTATTGCTTTGTAATATTTTGTTTTGACTTATTTCGCTATTTTATATTTAGCCTGCAAGTGTCTTCAGTGTTTCCATTTTTTACGACTTCCTCATTGCGCATATGTCCCGTCTATGGAATTCTACGTATCTATCTATATATATATCTGTTGCTTCAAGTTATGTGAAGAACCACATCCTGGTGCAGATTAATTGTTACAAAACGAATAATTCCGTTATTATTTACTTTTTCCACACTTTTCTAAAATAACATGACCCAGTAAACATGTTAGTATTTCATATGTCCATTCCACTAAGTCGTTCCTTGCACATTGACCACAGCTACCCGATTGGATTTAAATCAAGAGAGTTTCCGAGCCAGTCTATAATACTCTGATTTGCTCAGTGCTAAGCTTGCCAGTGTGTTCGTGCAGCCTTACAATTTTCCTACGCCTCCTTGTAGTAACGCCCATGGCAGACAATGGCCGTAGGACAACTAATCGACAGTCGAGACAATAGTGTCTAGGCGTGATAAAAATCTAATCGGATGATGCAATATTTTTGAAGGCCAATCAAATTTGATCATACTCTCCGAAAAATAGATTCATTACTGCATACCACTGCAAATGACCTAATCTGAGGAAAAAAATATAAATCGATTACATTCTATCACAATAGTGGGTCTAAAATTGACTGCATTGTAAATGAAAAGAAATTAATGCGGTTGTTTTAATTAATTTGCACAAGGGTGTAAATGTATTTGTAGTTGATAGAGGACTCTATTTCATTCTTTTTTTGTACTGAAAATGAAATAAACAAAACATACAACAATAACAAACAACATTGCGACATTGAAACATGTGTTGAAATTAATTAACGCCAGATTCTCGATTGGATTTAAATCAGGAGAGTTTCCGGTCCAGTCTAATACTTTGATTTGCTCATTGGTAAGGCTTGTCACTGTCTTTGTGCAGCGTTACAATTTTCGTACGCTTCCTTGCAGTAACGTCCATCGAAGACCATTGCCGTAGGACAATTAATCGACAGTCGAGACAATAGTATCTGGGCGTAATAAAAATCTGATGCAATCACAGATGACACAATATTTTTCAAGGCCAACCAAATGTGATCATACACTTCGAAAATAGATTAATATTACTGCACACCACAGGAAATGGCCTAATCTGAGGAAGAATAGAAATCGATTACACCCTGTCAAAACTGACCGTATGGTAAAAGAAAGGAAACTAAAGCCGTTGATTCAATTAATTTGCACAAGGGTGTGAATATATTTGTAGTTGATAGAGCATTCAATTTCTTTCTTTTTTTTTACTGAAAATGAAATTAACAAAACGTACAAAATTAACAAACAAAAATGAGAATTTGAGACACTTATTGAAATTAATTGGCTCCAGATTCTCGAGGAGAGTTTCCGGGCCCATCTATAGTAGTTCAGTATTTATCAATCTACCCACGAGGACCGAATGTGGCACAAGGCCGGTTTAATGTGGGTATCTCCGAGCCCGTAGGCTCGGCAAAAAATATAGCCTTTGAACTCGCGTAGACGGGTTCAGGCCCTGTCTACCTCCCAGAACGAAACCTTGCCCTTCGGCAAAGCTTCATCCGGGTTCCTCTCTGCTAATGCAGAGAGTCCGACAGCCGTCGCAAACAAAGACTGTTTCGAGACGTAGCTCAACCATCTATAGTAGTTTGATTTGTTCATACATCCCGAAAATAGATTCATATTACTGCATACCACTGCATATTGACCTAATCTGAGGAACGAAAATAGAAATCGATTACACCCTGTCACTCTAGTGGGTCTAAAACTGACCGTATGGTGAAAGAAGAAAATTAAATCGGTGGTTTCAATTAATTTGCACGAGGGCGTACATATGAAGTTGGTGCTTCTTCTGTGAGAAAATAGTCTGGCAACCATTGCTAGGATTACATAACAGTTCTACTCTATTTTTTCTTTAATAATTCTTCGTATATCGTTTAACTTTTCGAAGAATTCCCTAATTTTCTAATGGCCATTTCCTGAAAAGTACCTTCCGGATTTCTATGTGATTTTGGTTTCTCTCTGTCGCCTATTATGCTTCCACGGCCATTTCATGACTTATTTTCAACCCTACGTCTCTGTGGTCAAGAAAAAAAAAACAGACGACATTTCTTTTCTTGCTTCTTTTCCTTCTTTCATTTCTTTTCGTCATTCATTATTAACCCTTTGAGTTCTGACCACTGCTTTATCGGTGGTAGAGAAAAATGACGTAATGTCAACCATCGATTTACCGGTAGTAGAGAAAAATGACGTAATGCCCAGCTACCGGTTGAACGGTGGGTAAACACTTGTAACTATTTTTATATTTAACATGAAACATTACATACAAATTATTTGTGGATTTTGACTCAGGACCTCAGGCAGAAGGCTTAAAATTGTTCAGGAACGCAGAGCTCAAAGGGTTAATCAATATTTCTTATTTCTCTTTCCTCCATGGTCAAGAAAGAAAGACGACATTTCTTTTCCTGCTACTTTTCCTTCATTTATTCCTTTTCGTCCTGCTTTCTTAAACCTTTGAGCCATGACCACTGATTTACCGGTGGTAGAGAAAAATGACGTAATGCCCAGCCACCGGTGGAACAATGGTAGTGAAAAATGACGTAATGGCCAGCCACGGATTGAACAGTAGCAGAGAAAAATGTCTTAATGCCCAGCCAACGGTTACCGGCAATCTTGTACTGCGGCACAGTTCATAAAGTGTAGTCACTATAGCGAAGAGTTAATCTGAAAAATTATCTAAAAATATTTATAGTAAATGCATACGATGAGCAACATTACAGCGGTGGGAAAGTGACTGAAGCCTAGACGCCAGATCAGGACCAATAATATTGCTGATTCCTCTTTGGATTTTATAAAGACTGTTTAAATATACATTATATATAGCAGCAATATGCCAAGCATGAACGTATAAACATCTAAGGTATATTCTGAAGAGAAAAAAATGTCTATCAGGGCACAGTGAAGCAACTTTCTTAGCATCAGATATACTAAACGATTTAATATAATCTAGTTATTTCGTGACAGACGAGAAGGTCAGCCAGGGAAGGCTGATTAATTATTGAATGTTATTTTTCTCTTTTAGATTTCCAAATTTAATACTGAGGCTTTTAAAAATCCAGTATATACCAGTGAAAGATTACATTGCGTATAAATTTAGTCAGAATTGCAAGGCAATAAAGCCACTAAGAGACTATAGGATATAAATCCTATATCATTCCAACAAATGACTAAAAAACACAAAGTAGATTTGCACATCCGCAAAATTGGATCAAAACGACTAAAAACAGATTTCGCAATAAGGTGTGAAATTAATTTTCTGACCAATGAAAGGAGGCGATTTGCTAAACCAAAAAAAAGATAACGAGCCAGTGTGAAAAAAGTCAACAATAAATAGAGAATCTCAAGTCAATCACCAGTCAGAACGGCGCAGAGATCATAGAAGACTGACAGTAAATTCCATCACTGACTCAACCGGACACTAAGAGCCGAAAGTGGATTAGGAAAGGAAAACAACAACAACAACAACAAATTTACAACTGACTCCAAAACAATTCAACCCGATAAGTACATTTTCCTCTTATCTTTTATTTCTCATCCACACCCTCTTTTTCAACTTAAATTAATCGCCCCTTTTTCCTTTACACCTGTACAAAAACAAAAGAAAAAGACATTACTCTGCTACTCTGTTGAAAGACAGCGAACACAGACATTTTTGTAAAAATCACATTTTGCTTAAACGAACTAAAGCATTAATCTTTTTTTACCCTATTCACAAGATAATAAATATACAATGTTCTATTTTCTACAAATGATTCTTATCGTGTTGTTTCTTCTTGAAATTTGCGTTGTATTTTGTGGGCAGGGTATCCCCTATTAAATTCTCTTTTTGATCCGGGTGCACTGAACCCTACAAGTGGTGACCAATCGACGTGAAATGAACACGCAAATTTCCAGCTGAAAGAAAAGCTTCAACAAAATAAGCAACACATTTTTTTAACATATAACCATAATCATCAAGACACATAGAAAATGGATCCACACACTACGGAACCTATGGAAGCCGCTATAACAGTTAACTTACCAACTTACAACACAACTAACGTACAAATTTGGTTTGCACAGTTAAATGCAATTTTCAATGCAAAGAAAATTACATCGCAAAGTTCAAAATACGCCTACGTTGTCGAAAATCTTCCCGCAGATGTAGCATCCGAGGTAGTGGATCTACTTAATGACATGCCGGAAGAAAAACCTTATGACACGTTGAAAGCTGCAATTATTAGACGTGTCGGTAAATCGGAGGAAAGAAGGTTACACGACTTATTCAATAATGTGAACCAGGGATATATGAAACCTTCACAGCTTTTAAGAAAAATGCGATCCTTATTAGGAGACAACACTATGTCCGAAGTGGTGTTAATGAAACTGTGGATGGATAAACTACAAACACATACAACACAGATACTCGCATCACTCCCCGATAATTTACAGCTGGAGAAAATAGCAGAAATAGCAGACAAAATACATGACAACAACCAAGACAAAAATGTATAGGCCATATCACATGCACCAACAGATACAGCAACATTAACAGACAAGTAATCTGAATTGTCACAGCTGTATAAGCAAATGGCGAATCTCAGCTTACAAGTACAGAGTCTGGTACAAGCACAGAAATCTTAGCGTGCTCGTCCAACATTCAGAAATAGATCCTTCTCACCACACAGACGTCGAAGTAGATCGAACTCTTTCTCCAGAGAGCAAATTACACACGATACTAGTTGGTATCATTAAAAATTTGGAAGAAATGCAAGGAAGTGCACTGAACCATGCAATTTCAATTCGAGAACTTCTACACAGCACCAGGGGAACGACATTAGCTGTTGCATTAAAACAAGAGTCGTCTATTTTACATCCGGGACAGAAGTAATGGATATTTATTTTTAGTCTACACCGTGCTCAGATCAGTGTTATCCCACCAAATACAAAACAAAAACCGACATTCTCCACATACACATTGCAGGCAGCAAATGGATCAAAGATAGAAACATACGGTGAGATATCACTAACGCTCGATTTGTGTCTAAGAAGATCTTTTCTGTGGATTTTTAACACAAGCAAATGTGAAAACAGCTATCCTAGATGCGGATTTTCTATCCCATTTCGATTTATCAGTGAATATGGCTACACACTCTCTCATTGACAGTAACACAAACCTAAGAACAAAGGGAATCACCTCAATCTACAAGTCAACAGGAATTAGTTCAGCAATACCAACGGCTAATGGCCTACATGAATTGATAAAAAATCTCCTACATTAACCACGCCTTTAACACATACAGATGAAATCCGTCACACTGTTAAACATTATATCACCACAGCTGGACCACCTAAACACGCATCACCACGCAGATTACATCCGGACAAATATAAAATAGCAAAAGACGAATTTCAACATATTTTGCAGTTAGGCATCATACATCCTTCAAATAGCCCATGCTCCTCTCCGCTACATATGGTTCCGAAACCAGAAGCTGGCGCATGGCCACCTTGTGGGGATTTTAGCAATCTCAATGCAAAAACTGTTCCTGATAGATATCCTATTCCGCACTTACATGATTTCGCTATAGGTTTGCAAGGAACCACAGTTTTTACAAAATTGGATTTGGTTAAGGCGTACTACCAAATTCCAGTAGCAGAAGAAGACATAAGGAAAAATACAATTACCACTCCTTTTGGACTCTATGAATTAACCAGGATGCCATTTGGGTTACGTAATGCCTCCCAAACCTTTCAAAGACTCATTGATGAAGTTTTAAGAGGATTGCCTTTTACCTTTGCATATATCGATGACGTACTTATCGCAAGTCGTTATGGAAAAGAACACCTATACCATATTCAACAAGTCTTCGAGAGACTGGCACATTTTGGCTTAAAGATAAATGTCCACAAATGCGATTTTGCTGTTTCAAAGTTAAATTTCTTGGGCCATGTGATCGACAAAACGGAATCACACCTGTCCCACAGAAAGTAGCATCAATACAAAAATTTCAGCAGCCGACATCACTGCGTCAATTAAGACGATTTCTCGGTTTAATAAATTACTACCGTATATTTATTCCAGGTAGTTCCAGAATTTTGGCCCCTCTCACAAATTTGCTGCAAAAACAGAAGAAGAAAAATGCAAAAATACTGATCGACGGAGAAGCGTTAGCTGCATTTCAAAATGCTAAAAAAGCGTTAGCAGATTTTACCAAGCTCTCTTACATCAGTGACGATGCTAACTCAACACTTACATTGACAACTGACGCCTCAGGAGATTCAATTGGAGCAGTTCTACATCAGAAGCTAAATGGTTTAGAAAAGCCAATCTCCTTTTTCTCGGTCAAATTAAACAAAGCACAGCAGAAGTACAGTACCTTCTCGAGAGAGTTACTAGCTATTTACTTAGCAATAAGGCATTTTCGACATCTGCTCGAGGGATGAAACTTTACTATTTTCACAGACCACAAACCCATCAATTACGCTTTACATGTGAACACAGATAACTACACACCCAGAGATACCCGACAACTGGACTACATATCCCAATTTACATCGGATATCCGCTATATTAAAGGTTCAGACAATATCGTGGCAGATACACTCTCGCACTCCACAATACAATCTATCGATTCTGAAACGATTACCTTCGACCTCATTGCAGATGAACAAAAGGAAGATACCACATTATACAAAATAAAAGAGGACGCCCCGTCCCATTTGGAACAAAAACACTACTCTGTGTTGTTGGGACTGGTTATTCAAGACCATACATTCCACCTTCATTGAGAAAAAAGATATTTCTGGATTTTCAGAATCTCTCACATCCCGGACACCGGGCAACAGACAAGTTGATTAGCAGTCGTTTTGTCTGGCCAAACATGCATACTGACATAAAAAGCTGGACTCAAACTTGTGTAAAGTGTCAAAAAGCAAAGTAAACAGACATACTAAGTCCCCTCCTGGCCATTTTCTAAAACCAGATGGTAGATTCACGAATCTTCACATGGACATAGTGAGTCCCTTAACAGAAGCAAACGGACATAGTTACCTACTCACCATTATCGACCGATTCACAAGATGGCCTGTCGTTGTTTCTCTAAGGGATATATCTGCAGAAAGGATCTCTAAAAGTATATTACATGAGGGGGATTGCCGTTTTTGGTTGTCCCTCAGTAATAACTACAGACCGAGGTTCTCAGTTCCAATCTACGCTCTTTGATGAGTTCAAAAAACTATAGGGAGTTAAGCATATCACAACAACGGCTTATCACCCATGTGCCAATGGCTTAATTGAACATTTCCACAGGCAACTTAAGACAGCATTAACAGCAAATAATGATTCCAAGACGTGGTTAGAAAATCTACCGCTAATATTACTATCTATTCGGAATGTAATCAAAGAAGATTTAGGATGTACAGCATCCGAAATGGTTTCTGGAACATCCTTGACGTTACCAGGACAGTTTTGTGATAAATCCAGTCAACTCCAACCAACTACATCTTTTGTACAAAGATTTAAGCAAAGAATGAATGAACTAGTTTTCACACCCACTAGAACACGAAAAAGAGCTTTACACTCCAAAAGACCTCCACAATTGTGAATATGTTTTCGTACCAAACGAAATAGTAAAAAGCCTCTTTGCCCTACTTATACGGGACCTCTCCAAGTAGTCAACAGAAAACACAAATATTTCCCAATTGTAGCAAAAGGCAAGCAAGACACTGTCTCTAACTCCAACCAACTACATCTTTTGTACAAAAATTTAAGCAAAGAATGAATGAACTAGTTTTCACACCCACTAGAACACAACAAAAGACCTTTACACTCCAAAAGACCTCCACAATTGTGAATATGTTTTCGTACGAAACGAAACAGTAAAAAGGCCTCTTTGCCCTACTCATACGGGACCTTTCCAGGTAGTCAACAGAAAACCCAAATATTTCCCAATTGTAACAAAAGGCAAGCAAGACACTGTCTCTATAGACAGACTAAAACCAGCGTACTTGGATTTACTTACAAAGGAAAGTACGTCGGAACATCTACAGCCGCGACAAATACCATCGTAAGTTAAACATTTTCTACACCTCCAAACACACCTAAAAACATTATCACAAGATCGGGTAGCCACGTACACTGGCCTACTCATTTTAAAACATATATTAGATATTGAGAAATATTTTCAATATTTATCAATCTGCAGGGGGAGGTTATAGGATACAAATCTTATATCATTCCAACAAATGATTAAAAAAAACACAAAGTAGATTTGCACACCCGCAAAATCGGATCAAAACGACTAAAAACAGATTTCGTAATAAGGTGTGAAATTAATTTTCTGGAAGGAGGCGATTTGCTAAACTAAAAAAAGATATCGAGCCAGTGTGAAAAAAAGTCAACAATAAATAGAGA
>OZ010600.1:13089276-13116776 GCA_963932145.1 Acanthosepion lycidas
TATATATATATATATACATGCATATATCAAGGTATAGGATTGGTGTATCCGGAATAGATTCCAATAACCGACAAAAACTATTCTTAAAACAGTTCTCAATACAGAGTAGATGAAATAAAATTTATTCGAAAATTATAACATAAATATGTTATAAAATCACTACAAAAATAGCCATTTTGTTTCAACACCCTCGATGTGTTATCAAGTGATGACGTTGAATGTAAAGTGAATGGTTTTAAAAGTTTCAAAATAATTAACAATCCTTCCCACGGGGAAAACGTTGTTACAAAGGCTAGATGGACCAATCAAAATACAAGTATAGGAAAATTCAAAAAGCTTGACAACGAAGTCATGTTATAATATCTATTCAGATGTTTAAAATATGGGTAGTATTAAAAAAGAATTCATTCCAACCAATAATTACTAAATTATATGATAAAATTTAATATTAAAATTAAAAACTGCCAATTTCAAAATCAAAATTTAATCATTATTAAGTTTACAACTATAAATTTACTGAGGAGAAAAGAAGAAATATATATGTTATTAAATTTATTTCTTCATTAAAGTTACTTTAGCTAATTTAATATCCGTTCCTTTGACAATATATACATTTTAATCCTAAGAGTGTGTGAATGGGGTCCTAAACTCACGCGTAAAACAAACGCAATGAGATTCTAATATATAAGCACCCAGACATATATATATATATATATATATATATATATATATATATATATATATTTACATACACACAGAAAAAGAGGCGAGACAGAGAGCATCTTCTCGGTTTGTCATGAAAAAAAAAAAAAAAATGTGAAGTGTGGGGAAGGGAAACCATCACACACTACATACATAGACAATTAAAAGTGAATGCACTTTCCATACACATAGATACCTATAAATACATGCACACACATCCACAGACATTGACCCAGACAGTCGGATACCACAACCGATAAATATTTAAGGCAGAAAATGTCATTGCATGAATGTTAACAACCTATTGAAATCTAACTTAAGCGAGTAAATATACAAAGATAAAAATGATTAAAATTAATATTATTTAATATTATTTAATATATCAAAATAGTGTATGTAAATATAAAATTGGACATCAAACACAACACCCATAGGTAACTTCGATGTCCACCTCATATACATATATATATATACACACACACAAACACACACAAACATATACACATATATATATATATATACGCACACACATACACATATATAAATATACATACATACATACACACCGAAATACATACACATAAATACATAAACATATACATACGTATATATCTCAATGATAATAAGTACACATACACATACATACATATATAAACATATATACCCACAAATATACACACATATATGTGTACACATACTCACATATAAATACATATATACATACAGCAATACACAAATATAGACATATATAAACACATATACTAACCCATGTGGCCGTATGACATACCCAAGTTTCCCTACCTACACGTACACATAAACAATTTCATATACAATAGGTGTCAATACACATATACAACTGAAAACCTACATAAGTAAACACACACACACATCTATATATACATAAATATATACATAAAAATACCTATCTATAATAACAAGTACACATATATACGTACATACGCCTAAATACAACGACATTTAACCAAAAACATATATAAACATACATACATACATACACATACATAGACATAGACATACATCCATACACATGCAAACACAAAAATACACGTATCCTAACATACATATATAAAAACATTCATGCCAACAGAAATATACGTAAATAAATTTAGGTACACAATATAACAGTACACATACAAACAAATATACACATATATATATACATATACATACACATACATATATATATATATATACCCATACACATACGCATACATGTACACATACACATACATGTACAAATACACATACATACACATGCACACATACACATATATATATATACACATACATACACATACACACACACATATATATATACATATACATATATACATACATGTATATATATATATATACAACAACATATACATACAGACACATACATATATACATACATAAATACATATATACATACATATACACATACATACCCACATATATATACACACACATACTCACATATACAAATACACATACATACACATATACATCAATATTTTTAACCTCTTCTTCTTCTCCTCCTTTTTACCTTCTTACTTTATATATATATATATATATATATATATATACACATACACACACATACACATATACATACATACACACACATGCACATATATATATATATATATACACACATACAAATACACACACACATACATATATATATACAAAACCTAGCAACATATTAATACACTAATATACAAACATACACATTCCGCAGTACAAACACACATAACTACACACAAATATACATATATATACACACACATAGAGAAAAATGAATAACACTATGTAGTTATACAATACACATTCATATCGTCAGATTGACTATCAGGCAATGAAAGTTATAATCTATTAAACTTACCGCTACATATCATTATCATTTAAAGTATACGACCCTTATAATAAGTTAAATTTATAACGGTGTTTACAATTAACCGTTAGTTCATATCTTTGATTTAAGAGATCAGCGTTGTTTTTAAATTTAAAAATTTCAAATTCTTTTGTTAAGACATAGGTAACATGGGGAATATAGGGATTTACATGTCCGGGCTTTCTTAATCAATGTCCATTTAACCGTAGCTGTTTTGTTCTTTTCTCTTAGATTCCAAAAGTACTTGGAAAATGAAGTCATGTACCTATAGTCCCTGTTATTAAAAATATTGTATGGAAAGTGCATTCACTTTTAATTGTGTATGTATGTACGTGTGTGTTGGTTTCCCTTCCCCCGACTTCCTTTTTTTTTCTTTTTTTTTGTTCATGACAGACCGTGAAGATGTTCTCTGTCTCGTCTGTTTTTGTATATATATATATATATATATATATATATATATATATATATATATATATATATATATATATGTCTAGGTGCTTATATATAAGAATCTCATTCCGTTTATTTTACGCGTGAGTTTAGGACCCCATTTACACACTCTTAGGATTAAAATGTATACATTGTCAAAGGAACGGATATTAAATTAGCTAAAGTAACTTCAATGGAGAAATAAATTGAATAACATATATATTTCTTCTTTTCTCCTCAGTAATTTTATAGTTGTAAACTTAATAATGATTAAATTTTGATTTTGAAATTAGAAGTTTTTAATTCTAATATTAAATTTTATCATATAATTTAGTAATTATTGGTTGGAATAAATTCATATACACCAATCATATACTTGGGTATATATATATATATATATATATATATATATATATATATATATATATATATATATATATATAATTATTTATTTAAAAATTTATGCTCTACTTTCGTATCGAGCACTATTTTTTTAAAAATAATAACAAAAATACTAAGGAACATTGGATTATTTACCAAACCAATTTCTTTCCTATTTTCTACAATATTTTCACACACACACACACACACACACAGACACACACACACACATATATATATATATATATATAAACCAATAAAAATTTTGAATTCTTGTTCCACCCTCCCAAACTACCATTTCGTTTTCCAAAGTAAATCATTTTCATCAAAAGTTATCCAACAGCGACTGATAATGGCACAGATGTAAGTTCCGAAATGTAGAGATGCAAAATATTTTTTTAAATCTATATATATATATATATGTGTGTGTGTGTGTGATCGTCTTAACTTTTTCTAAAGTACTTTGATTGTGTAATATTCCCTAATATTTTCTAACCATTTTGTCCTTCATATTCGCTTATATGTTCTTTTTGAGGTTAACATGTACCGAATGATCTGCCCAAAACTTAAAGGAGACAGACTGTCGCTTCAATAATGTTTTTTTCTTATAGTTTATACGCTGCGTATTGCCATATGTATTTTATTTCTACAACACATGTCCGCTGTTATCTCCAAGCCGTGTAATAAATTCATTTACATTATTCACATTCAAACTATCGTTCTCATATTTGTTGTTCCTATCAAAAACATATATATATATATATATATATATATATATATATATATATATATATATATATATAGTCGATTTTCACACTCACGCGATCGCGAGAAATTCAAGTTACGTCTATATATATATATATATATATATATATATATATATATATATATATATAAAAGAACTGATCCGACGTGGAAATTTTCGTAATAACAACTAAGACATTACTCTATTTATTTAACTATTTACTTCATGCCATACTGACTGATAAAATCCTCCAACAAAAAATTATCAAATTACTATATAAGTAAAAAACGCACTCTCCTTAATTTTCCCCCAAAAATCTGTATTAACGTTGCGGCTTGACGCTCCCAAATTTTGTATCCGTTATCAATAACACATCGATTCCCATTCTATTTTTCCGTCGGGAGTACTAACTTTTGCCAAAAACAAAATAATTTCTATGCCTGATGATGACTGAATGTACAGTCGAAAGAACTTGCGTATTTAAGAAAGACCTTATACAACTTATAATTTAAAAAAAAAGAAAAAACAAGTACCATAACATTCTTCGAGTGATTGGTAGGTTAAAGCACCTTTAAAAGTTTGTTAGCAAAGGGGTTTCGCCATTTTATATCATTAAATTTTCTAATCTACTTTTTGTATGAATATTCCATTGTAATATATATATATATATATATATATATATATATATATATATATGTGTGTGTGTGTGTGTGTGTGTGTGTATGTGTGTGTGTGTGTGTGTGTGTGTGCGTGAAAGAAAAGATGGTAGACAAATTGTAAAATGTTTTGTGAGGACTTTCATGACTTAAACTTGCACACGAACAAGAGGCGATGGCGGTTTTAAATTGAGAAATCATATTTTTTGCATCCATTTGAGCAAGTTTCATCTCGATCCTTTTGCTTTTCGTTGCCATCAGCTTTGTTATTTAGTATCCCACATTGTGGTAACAGAAAATCTGTCAAGAATGGCGTAACGCGTTACAACAACCTGGACTAAAATTTAATGTGGAAAATATGGTTTTAAGTTTTCCGATATTCACGGGTTAAAATTTTACTTATCAGAGATAGAGCATATGTAAATATCAAGGTGAACATTGAAGTCAACAGTCAGAGGCGACAGACTGTTTCATGCTAGACGCAATTGTCAGGCCTGTCGATTGCGTCTATCATAAAACAGCCCGTCGCCTCAGAATGTTGACTTCAATGTTCATTTTATATTTAGGCTCTACATTTGTATCGAGCACTATTTTTAAAAAGTAATAAAAAAATACTAAAGAAGTTTGGATTATTTACCTAACCAGTTCTTTTCTATTTTCTACATAATTTTATACACACACACACACACACACACACAGACACACACACACACATATATATATATATATATATATATATATATATTGTGACTACTGTTCCGAAAAGACATTCCATAAAGTTGGTTAGTGAAGGCTATTGTTGTCTTAGTAGGAAGAGATAGGGATGCCGTTTTTGAGAATATGTGTAAAAGTTTATGGTTGATTCTAGACTTGTAGAGGTTAAGATTGTGATGATCGGGAAGTATCCACGTGGGATCAAAGTTTCTCGCGCCAAATCATTTCCGAATGTTGAGCCATATATATATATATATATATATATATATATATATATATATAAAGAAATAAGAGTAAGATATATAATCCGGTGTTCCTATTGATATATTTTATTTTTATTTTTTACAAATGTAAAATTTTATTTTTACGAAACAGTGCTCAATGGAAATTTACAGAACATAAATAGTATAAATTAACTGATTTAAAATATGTTTTTTTCGCTACACATAAATTACCATACTTCAAAAGTTGAAGCTATATACTTGAAATTTAATTATATAATTAAAATAAAAGCATTCGTTCCGTTTCATTTTCAAGCGAATTTTGGAATGATTATTTTTAAATTTACTTAGTTTTAAACGCACAATTTATAATTTCCTGTTTCCAAGAAAACAGAGAAATCCAATCGTTCACACAGCTGCGGTAGCGTATTCATTTTTATTCACTATTGTTGTATTAATTATGAATTTCATTCGAAAAAGAGGTTAAGTTTAGGGAGAGAAAAATGAATCAGTTTGTCTGAGGATCGCAAAAGCGTGAAACCTAGGGTCACAAACTCACACCAATCCACCTAAATATATAGTGGTAGTGGATGCGCACTGCTGATGAGTCCCAAATATAGGACGTCCAGTGCTTCCTGAGGTTTCTATCAGACTCGATGAATCAATTAATATAATTATCAAATCCTCCTCATTGAACCAGCTTCTAATGCTCCATTTGGAGCGGCTTGGTGAGAGTAGTCGTGGCTTCAGTCCTATGGTCAGAGAGAATTTCAGTTGAGTTCCACCACGGAATGTGGGAGTGAGCGGCGCTTCTTAGAGTCTGATTTGCAATCTCTTCGTCACCGAGGCCCGGCGGAGCAGTTGGTATAGTGTTCGCTTGCCACCCTAACTGTCGGGGTTTCGATTCCCTCGGTAGTGGATGCGCACTGCTGATGAGTCCCAAATATAGGTCGAAACGGCCGTCCAGTGCTTCCTGAGGTTTCTATCAGACTCGACGAATCAATCAATTAATATATATATATGTATATATGAAAGAGAGATGATATGGATGAGTGAGAGAGGGGAATATCAAATAACTAGATATTACCAACCGTATATGCGCACATTAAGTATGTAAATAAATATTTACAAAATTTAGTTTATGGTGTAAACAGAACAGTTCTCTATGAGGTTGGAGCTTTATATATATGTATGGAGTACGCCTTAAGTTTCGTTGTTTTAAAACAACCAAACTGAAGTTGCACTCCAAACTTATGTATATATATATATATATATATATATATATATATATATATATATATATATATATATATATATATATATATATATATATATATATATATATATATGGAAAGGAAGATAGATAGATAGATGGAAATGGAGAAAGCGAAACACAGAGGCAAAGAGATAGTCATTGGTGTTGGTTGTATATGTGTATGTAAACGTTTCAGCGCATGAGTGTGTTTACTGTAACCCATGAGGCAGAATTTGAATTTATACACAATAAACCTATCAGCGACCGGCTGCAATCACGTTCTTCCAGATAGCGCAAGCGAACGAATGCCAAATGTGCGTTTTACTTGGTGGGTGGCGGGAATGAGGGCGGCTGTAAACAGGAGGACATTCACCAGTCGGTTTCCTCTGCTCCAGGCATCGAATGACTCTACATCACATTCACCATCATAAGACAAACGAGTAATAAGACCGTCTCACGGGAGATTGTCGACCACATTAAATCTAGCTCAGAGATTGTATCCAAGAGATCCTCACCCACTATAAGCTACAAATTAAACAACACACCTCTCTAAGACAGCTTCTTTCTGGGCCCATTTTGATATCAGCTTAGCTAGGGCTTGGCTCGAAAACAAAATCATCCTCTACACTTTATGAGTAATTTATCCAGAACACTAAAATGATTATATATATATATATATATATATATATATATATATATATATATATACTGTATATGGTTCAGTTGTATTCCTTATTCTCTTTTCGTTAAATTGATAATATCAATAGGCACAAAGTCAATATGAATCTAAGAAAACAGGAATAATTGCTGCCTAAGTATACAGTACACACACACACACACACACACACACACACACATATATATATATATATATATATATATATATATATATGTTAAGCAATGGATGAGGGACGGTAGAGTAATGGATAGTGACTCGGATTGAGAATCGGAGAGCAGAAGTCCTGTCGAATCCATTACATTCACTTACATGCTAATGTCTTTGCAAAAGGTACGAATTCCCCACTTCTGCTCCCCAGCTATGGGTAAATAGCAGGACAGACCGGGTTCTATAGCCTTTGATGCCAATTGGTCTACCGCAGAATGAAATGGCAAACTACTCCGTGAAAAATCTACGTCACCAGTCATGTATCTTTCGATACATGATCGACTAAGCGTGTATCACGCATGTCACACAACTGTCTGATATATATATATATATATATATATATATATATATATATATATATATATATAACGTCATCCACAGACAGACTGTTTCGCTGTTTCACAGCTCATCAGTGTGGCTAGACATCCGGTTGCCTCTAGCTAGGATCGAAACCCGACTGAATTGGTGTCTGTCGGAGATATTTATTTCAAAATATATATATATATTCCCCCAAAAAAATTCGCTTGAAGATGGAACAGTGCTTACTTTAATTGAATTTAATTCAAATAATTATATTGAAGTTTTCGGCTCTTGTTTTGAAACATGAGAACTCTTATGTAGCGTGTTGGAATCATATTTTTAAATATATATATATATATATATATATATATATATATATATATATATATATATATATATATATATAAAGAAAGAAAGAAAGAACAGTAAGATATGTAATTCGGTATTCTTATTGATACTTTTATTTTTTACAAAATAGTGCTCAATGTAAATTTACAAAGCATTAATATTATAAATTCACTGATTTAAAATATTACAAATTAACTGATTTAAAATACTAAAATTAACTGATTTAAAATACTAAAATTAACTAATTCAAAATATGAAAATTAACTGATTGAAAATATTAAAATTAACTGATTTAAAATATTGCAAATTAACTGATTTAAAATATTATAAATTAACTGATTTAAAATATTTTAAATCAGTTAATTTATAATATAATATAAATTTTTTTTTCAGATGGTTTTATTTTCCAAGTACTTTAAATGTCATCCGAGACCGTCTTCAGGGGATTAAGTTGTCTGTGAGTATGTGCATGAGATTTTTTAAATACAAAACATTTGATGTTCAAGTGTTTTTTTATGTTTTTTTTTTCCAGTATAACTGAAGTAACTTTTCCATTTTGCTGATACACATATCATTAAGCATTTTAGAACTTCTTTTGTTATTGCTCATAACTGTCTTTATTTATTTCGGTTTATATATATATATATATATATATATATATATATATATAATTATAGTTATTTTTAAGAAATATGATTACTTCATTACATAAGAGTTCTTACGTTTCAAAAACAAGAACTGAAAACTCCAATATAACTATTATATAAATCAATTCAAAATCAATTTAATTTTAATAATTACATTGAAGGTTTTGGCTCCTGTTTCAAGATTAGTTATTCCAAAATTCGATTGAACATGAAATAGAGTTGGTATTTTAGCTTCTATTTTTGAAACTTGAGAACTCTAATGTAGCGAAGTAATCATATTTTTTTAAAAATAATTATAATTTAAGCTTTACTTTTGTATCGAGAATAGTTTTTTTTTTTAAAATAAGCGCAAAAATACTCAAGAAATTCGGATTATTTACCTAACAAGTTCTTTCCTATTTTATATATATATATATATATATATATATATATATATATAAAGAAATATAGTCTTAAGGTGTGCTATATTTATGGAATAAAGTGCTCAATATCAGAGATAGAGCGTGTGTAAATATAAAAGTGAACATAGAAGTCAACACTTAGAGGCGACAGTCTGTTTCATGCTATATGCAATCGTCAAGCCACGATATATATATATATATATATATATATATATATATATATATATATATATATATATATATATATATATTAAAAATATATATATATATATATATATATATTAAAAATATGATTCTATCGCTACATAAGATTTCTCATGTTTCAAAAATAGAAGCTAAAATACCAACTCTATTTCATGTTCAATCGAATTTTGGAATAACTAATCTTGAAATTTACGGAGTTTTATAAGCACATACATCCGTAATATTAATTACAGGAAAACGGTGAAACCAATTATTGTAATAAGGGACGAAAGGGTGAACATATTCTATCAACATATTAGTTACTTTCAGAAAGAGGTTAAGTCAAGATAGAGTCGTGGTGTCAATTTTAAAGTGAATGATGACATCAGTTTGAAGCATGTCGTCTGGACTGTTTGTTAGCATTCAGAATGTTTAATATTTAAACAACCACTAAATTGGCCGGTTTTCTTTTTCCGATGTTTTCAGGTAAGACGTTTAGACATCTTGACTCTATTTGTCATAATAATCACTGAAAAATCTTTCAAGTTAGTCACCTAGAAAGGGAACATGTTAAAAACGTTTTGTCTTAGCTCCACTCTCTTTTCAACTGAACAATGGTGAAAGAAAAATATCATCCAGGCCTTCAGTAATGTTACCAACGTTCATACTCTGGTTTCCATCTTCAAAGTTCATGCAAGATCTATCAAGAGGGCGGTGAATAAATTTAAAAACGAGGGAAGGATATAGATGAAAACGAGACCAGGAGGTCACAACAGCAACAGGGAGCATCAATTCAGCTTAGAGCTAAATACATTTTTATTGTCCAGTAGTGTTATAAAAAAACTAGGAGAATTCCAGTAAGATATCTTTAATCATTTCAAGATACAACGGTTCAAAGCTTAATCTAACAATTGGACAATTTTACAATTGCATGATTTGGGCAATTTCGCTAATATATCCGATATATTAGGTTGGTGCAAAGATAATGACGTTTTTTGACGTTAAAAAAATACGTCAAAAAACGTCATTATTTTTGCATTATATATATATATTTAAAAACTGTAATATATATATATATATATATATATATATATATATATATATATATATATATTACAGTTTTTAAATTTCAATCTTTCATGAATCTCTAACGCACATTCATATCTGCTCAAAGCGTATCCAAATGTAAGCAAATGACGTCATACATTATGAAACGGACAAAATCCGACAATTATTTAAAGACATTTTTATGTTTATACATTCTTTGGGCATTTTTATGTCCTAACGGGAACAAAGTATTTTCTAAATAAAGG
Organism: Acanthosepion lycidas; assembly: GCA_963932145.1. NCBI lineage: Eukaryota > Metazoa > Mollusca > Cephalopoda > Sepiida > Sepiidae > Acanthosepion > Acanthosepion lycidas. Next base: position 13,100,355 of record OZ010600.1, read on the forward strand.
GGATGGAGGTTTCAATAATAAATACGACAAATTTTAATTACCTTATGGCTATTTTAATGGATAGTCGTATTTAAGTAGAAGCTCCCTTTATTATTATTAAATATAAAAAAAAGAATGGAAAATATGGCACTGTACTTCGCATTGGACAGCAAAAAAGATGCCTTCTAAACTCAAAGTATTTAGAAACAAGAAGAATTCGCTAGAATAGAAAATGTGGTTAAGTTTATTATACATACATACATATATATATATATATATATATATATATATATATACATAATTATTTATTTAAAAATATGATTCCAACTCGCTACATAAGAGGTCTCATATTTCAAAACAAGAGCCGAAAACTTCAAAATAATATTTGAATTAACTTGAGTTAAAGTAGGCTCTGTTCCATCTTCAAGCGAAATTTTTTAGGAATGACTTATTTCTGAAATTTACGAGTTTTAATAGTATGGTCAGAAATGAAATCAAAAATTTCCATGGTAACGTCAAGGGCGGATTGTTTAGAATCAGCAGGGGTAGGGTGTTAATAATTTGTATCAGTATAGAGTTACTTTCAAACCACTTTCTTTCCTATTTTCTACAATATTTTCACATATATATATATATATATATATATATATATATATATATATATATATATATATATATATATATATATATATACAAATAAATAAATACTTTCATAAAAGAACATTATTATCTTTTTAATTTGCAACTTTTTCTATATATACATATCAATAAAGTATACGTGGTTGTCATTATGCTATATATATATATATATATATATATATATATATATATTATTTTGGAAATAAAAAATGATGAATTGTATGTCTTTAAAATTCAGCAAATTTAAAAATAAGTTATTCCAAAATTCGCTTGAAGATTAAACAGAACTAAATATTTAAATTAATTATATAATTAAATTTGAAGTTTTTAGCTCCGGTTTTTGAAATATGGTAATTCCTGTGTAGCGATGAAACCATATTTTTAAATCAGTTAATTATTATTTATGTTCTGTAAATTTACATTGAGCACTGTTTTGTAAAAATAAAAATATCAATAAGAACACCGGATTATATATCTTACTGTTCTTTATTTTCATTATAATATATATATATATATATATATATATATATATATATATAGCAAGTCACTATTGCAGACACTTGCTCAGGCGCATTTGTGTTTATTCAAAACCCACAAAGCCATATTATGGTGAGCAGCCCTTAGTTACATTTTTGGGGAAAGAGCGCGGATTTAGTGTGAACGCAATTTGAACACGGTCAGCATGCAAAAGCACTCGGCCACGATGACTTGTGAATTCGTGCTAACACAGCCATCGACGGACCCCTGGGGCTCCGTCTATCGAATTTCTCTCACTAGGCTCAACCCATGGTATGGTTTTCAGGCACTATCCAAAAGTTGCCGCACGCTGAGATCGATATAACTTAATATTAATATATATATATAATAAAATTAAGCACATAACAACTCTGATAACATCAGGAGTTGTCCTTCCTAGCAAATAGATCATGGTGAGATTCGAACCCGGGTGTCATGGTTAGAATGCGAACGTTCTAACTACTTGTCTACGCGCCCATTTGCGTGTAGTGCAATACCATCCTATATGGCAGTGAATGATGGGCAATTTGCACGCAGAGGAACAAGAGACAATAGTCAACAGTAATCAGGTTCTACAGAAGGATGCTGAGAATACTATGGTCGGGGCAAGGTGACAACCAGGATGTTTTAAGTACAATGCAAACGAAAAGATAAAACATATTTAAAATAAAAAACGGACAGTTAAAATGACTATGTTATGTAAAACTGTGGCTAGATTATTTGACGGGCAGAGTATATATTGAAGTGAGCAGACCTTAGTTAAAGTTTCTGGGAAAGACAGGGTTATCTAGCGTGAACAATAATTTGAACAAGGTCAGCATGCTAAAACGCTCGGCCACGATGACTTGTGACTTCGTGCTACCACAGCCATCGACGGCCCCCTAGGGGATCCCTCTATCAAATTTCACTCCCAAAGCGCAACCCATGGTATGTTTTTCAGGCACTACCCAAAAGTTGCCGCACGCTGAGATCGACCCCTACAGTTCTACAGAAGGATGCTGAGAATACTATGGTCGGTGCAAGGGGACAACCAGGATGTTTTAAGGATAAAGCAAACGAAATGATCAAACAATTAAAATCAAAAACAGACAGTTAAAATGTCTATGTTACGTAAAACATTGTCTAGAGTGTTTGACAGACAGAGGACATACTGAAGGCACGAAAGAAAGACTGAAATAGCGAGTAACCTACCTAACGCGGTTGAGTAAATGAAGCATCATAGTATATAGAAAAATATGTTTTATCATTTCACCCCAAGCAAAGTAATTGTCATTTAGGAAGACAATGAATAACTACCGATGCCAATGTTCGACCGTGTCACTCTGGACTTATGTTTTCCAATAGCTGTATAAATAGCGGTGTCAGGCTACTGACTGGGGCGATTATTGAGTGACTATTCAATGGAACTTTCCAGTCGAATTAGTGGGAATTATTGTGTCAATGATTTGGGTTTTGATTTAGGATTTACCGGACGTTAAGCCAAGCCGCGCTACTAACAAGGTATTCACTGAAATGGTTAATTATCTTTGGTTGACTTTTACTTCTATGTTCTTGTTAAGTATTTATTTGCGGTTGTAATTAAATACTGTTTTATTTTAACATTGAAGTCTTGTGTTATACTTAATTATTAACGGTCACCGTACGTCACAAAAAGACTAAATTAAATGCACACTAAATAAAATAAAGATTTATAGTGTATATAAAAAATAATTTTACAAAAAATTTGGAGCGGGTTCCTCACACAAAAACAAGGACAAAAGTTCATATAATTTTATGTCTACAAATTCTTCCTTTTTGAGTTATTAAATTTAAAGAAAGATTATGGTAGAATCAAGAACACTTCCCTAAATTTGTAAAATTATTCTTAGATTGTATCTTGCATTGTATATTTAACAACGTATACCTTAAGCTTTAAACTTGTCATATAGAAAGAAAATGTGTAACTACCGACACTGAGGTTCGAGCGTGACACTCTGGACTTAAAAATGTATGTTTACGGCCAGGTGTATAAATAGCTATGTCAGGCTACTGACTGGAATTGATTATTAAGTGACTATTGAATGGAACTATCCAGTCGAATTATTGTGAATTATTGGACGTAGATGATTTGGGTTTTGTGGAACTAGAACAGTCTACCCTAGTGAGCGAAATAAAGGGTTCAGTTCGACATTCCAACCACCCGAAGAAGGTCGGAGCGTACAACGGCCGAAACGTTGTAATAAATATGACAACAAAGATGAGGACATTAGTCCGAATAATTTAAATAGTGTACATAATACTTCAAATCAGAAATATAGACAGATATTGAGAGGCTAAAACGTTGTAATAAATATGGCGACAAAGATGAGGACAATAGTCCGAATAATATAAATAGTGTACATAATACCTCATCTGAGAAATATAGACAGATACTGAAAGGCTGAAACTTTGTAATAAATATGGCGACAAAGATGAGGACAATAGTCTGACTAATGTAAATAGTGTACATAATACCTGATCTCAGAAATATAGACAGATACTGAAAGGCCGAAACGTTGTAATAAATATGGCGACAAAGATGAGGACAAAAGTTCGAATAATGCAAATATTGTACATAATAGAAAAATACTGAACGGCTGAAACGTTGTAACAAATATGGCGACAAAGATGAGGACAATAGTCCGAATAATGTAAATAACGTAAGAAATTGTTTGCATAGAACTTGCGGTTACATTCAGCCGTTTCAACTGTAAAACGAGACCTTACCGCCAGTCTAGTATTGCTCTTGATTTCCAGACAGCTAGTTACCAGAGGAAGAATTACATTGAATTATTTATAGAAAAGGTAAAGGAAAGTTATAGGTATTGTGGAGTTGTGCGTGCATGTAGAGAGTATTAACTTAACTTGAAATAAACAAATCGTCTTTCATTGTCCTTTTTAATGATCCTGGTGTGTTTTAAGAAGATAGGACGTAATTACACTCAATTGGGTAAGCAAAGAACTCACAGAAAATGAAGAGTTTTATGGTTTACAAGATCGCTGCACCTGTTGGCAACAATTTAGGCGACGATCACAAGGTAGAAAAGAAACAGTGAGATGTTTGAAAGCCGAAGCCGCAACAGATGACTCGTGTCTTGCATTCGTTTATAGACTCTCCGTTCTGATGGCGCTTGCCTCCTCAGATTCATAAAAAGAAAGGCACGAACGCCTTTTTTTATATTGATTGTATTTTACTTAGCTTGCTTCCTAATTTAGTTTATGTTTCTCTTTCATTTTGATATAAACAAATACTGATCTATCTATCTATCTATCTATCTATCTATCTATCTATCTATCTACCTCCGCCTGTTCATTATCTATCTATCTATCTATCTATCTATCTATCTATCTATCTATCTATCTATCTCAGTCTGTTCATATCTATCTATCTATCTATCTATCTATCTATCTATCTATCTATCTCAGTCTGTTCATATCTATCTATCTATCTATCTATCTATCTATCTATCTATCTATCTATCTATCTATCTATCTATCTCCGCCTGTTCATTATATATCTATCTATCTATCTATCCCAGTCTGTTCATCTATCTATCTATCTATCTATCTATCTATCTATCTATCTATCTATCTATCTATCTATCTAAGGCTGTCTCTATCTATTTATCTCAGTCTATTCATGTCTATCTAGTTAGCTAGCAAGGTAGCTAATTATATTCCTATCTATTTATCTAATTCTGTTATTAGGTTGGTGCAAAAATAATGTCGTTTTCTCACATAGTAACACACGACATTATTTTTGCACCAACCTAATAATATCTATCTATTTATCGATCACACAGTGTTCATATCTATCTATCTACCTATCTATCTATCTATCTATCTATCTATCTATCTATCTATCTATCTATCTACCTCTATCTCAATCGCTTTCTTTCTTTCTATCTTTCTTTCTTTCTTTCTTTCTATCTATCTATCTATCTATCTATCTATCTATCTATCTCTGTTTATAAAACTCTATCTCCCAATCTGCAAGGATTTACTGTCATATGGTCCTGAAAAATCGGTTCACCTATGATCACCGAAGTAAAGCAACGTCGAGCTTAAACAGTATTTATTTGGGTGACAGCTTTCATTTGAATATAAAAGAAATACTCACCTATCTATATATCAATATATATATATTAGGTTTGTGCAAAAATAATGATGTAATAATGTCGTTTTTTGACGTTAAAAAATACGTCAGAAAACGACATTATTACGTCATTATTTTTGCACCAACCTAATATAAATATATATATATATATATATATATATATATATATATATATATATATATATATATAAAGAGTATGCTGGTAGTCTGCCTGTCTATTCGTCTCTCTCTCTGTCTCCTTTTCATATCTATCTGTACAAAAGCCTTTAGGCGGCCTGTATATCTCTCTATCTCAGCCTGTTTCCTTCTTTCTTTCTTTCTTTCTTTCTTTCTTTCTATCTATCTATCTATCTATCTATCTATCTATCTGTACTCAATGGCATATTTATTTCTCTCTCTACTAAGTTCAATCTTCTGCTCGGCTCCATTTGAATCGTGAAATATCAAGAGCAATTAATTATTCCATTCTAATCGATCGATCATTTCCTTCGCTTCCATCACGCTCGACCTTCTTGCTCCAAATTCACGCCGCCATGATAAATCTCCACAGCTTAAGAGAGCCGAAGACAAATTTACATTAAATTTAAGCTCTTTATCCTGTCATTTACATTAGGGCGACGCATTCGATGCTATATATCACATGTAATCGACAAAGTGATAGTAGCTTCGTGCCTTTCAACTGTTGGCAAATATTAGTCGAGAGCAATTTAAAATTATAGTTTAAAAAATTAGATAAAACGCGACATATTGTTTAAGGACTGGCTTAGAATTTACAAGACTAGTTCATTTTCGATTCCTGAAATTGTCTTCGTGAATAGTTTTCTGAATTCCTAAGATATTCTAAGAATACATCAATCAAAAATGCAAAAATATCTCCGTGGTTTTCTTTCTGTTAATACAGGGTGACCGCAAAAAATGGGAACTTTTTAACAATCCAATAAAACCAAGAGTGATGGACGAAAAATATTTCATTCATAGTAATTGAAACCTTAAAACATGCCATTTAAGAAACAATGATGGAATTTTCATTTTTTAAAAATTACGTCCTGTAGATGGCGTCCTCCTGTACGAATGCATTCTTGAAATCTGCTGTTGAGATTCCTCATTAACTGCTGCAACATCTCAGCTGGGATACTGTGAATTTCATCTATGAATTCTAAATGGCGAAATGTTTAGTTGCTGAAGGTCACTGTCTCACAATTTTGCCACTTGCTCATGTCTGGCAATATGCACTTCAAAAATTCCCGTTTTCTTGGATCACCCTATATTAGCAACATTTCTTCTTATAATTCAGAATATGTCCTTCTTCTATCTACCCTGACCCTCTAGAACTTGGTCTATCATGGCTCTCCACAACGTCCTGTCCTTTGTAGTTCTTAAGAAGGTTCGTCTTTTGCTATATCTCCCAATGTCTGTTCTGCCAACCATTTACACAAACACGTTCGTTAGGCCCAACTTTCCATTGACCTTCATGCATTCAATGTTTTGTGAGTGTCAAATTTTCCAAGCCTTATTTCCTCGACAACATTTTTAGGATAGATTCGTATGAATAGAATATGTATTGTTTGGTTTAGATCGGCTTGTTTTATTTTGTTTTACGGCATATCAACCTCAATGGGTTATTTAATGCCGACAACATTTTTAGGATAGATACGTATGAATAGAATATATATTTTTTGGTTTAGATTGGTTTGGTTCATTTTGTTTTACGGCATATCAACCTCAATCGGTTATTTAATGCCGACAAAATTTTTTATTGCTAGTAATATTTTGTTTTGTGAAAAAACTGTTTCTGACAATATTTTTTCTTCAAAATTGTATTGTTGGTAATAATTTTTTACCAAAAATTATTGCTGATAATAGTTAACTATTTTCCCATAGCAGGGACCCTAACAGGTGCTACCACCCTGGGTCAGGGTGAACCTGGGGACACCGGCAATTAAGAGGTGGTTCAACGCACCACAAAACCTCCTGATCAGAGGCCTTGCTGCTGGATGTAGTTTATCGTCATACCCAGGACGAATATTATCCTAGAATAAAAACATATATATATATATATATATATATATATATATATATATATATATATATATATATATATATATATATATATATATATATATCCAGGTACCCCTTGGTGGAAAATAACTTCTTAATTGTTGCTTCTTACCTTAGTTTAAATTTAACGTCGGGCAGATTTGATTGGTTGTTTTAAGTAAACGTCACACGCTTATAACACCCCTCCCCATCTCTTTTATTTCTTTTTTTTTGTTAAAAAAATGAGGCTGTATTTTGCTTTTAAATCTGACTAAATATTTCACTCGCCAGTAATTTACAGTCGCCTGATGAGACGCGTTTATACCTATCAAAACACGAGTTCAATTGTGCAGAGATTTTGACATGTTTTCAATGTAATATGCAAAATAAAGTATATATATATATATATATATATATATATATATATATATATATATATATATATATATATATATATATATATATATATATATATATATATACATACATACATACATATATATATATATATATATATATATATATCGTTTTGTTTGGTCAGTCAGATACGCAGAACTGTGCCAAAATATCTGCATATATATATATATATATATATATATATATATATATATATATATATATATATATATATATTTATTTGTGCGCGTGTGTGGGTAACGTTTATGTATCCATCGACTTCACTCTTATTTTGCGTTCAGGGCCACCGTTTGGCGCCGAGATTGGCATCTGTCATCTACGGGAGGACACATGTGACATAAAATATTTATTGCCACTCGTCAAGATGAATACCGAGCTGAAGCTCGTCATTCGAAATGGGCACTTTACCAAGCCTCAAAAGAAAACTAAAAGACGTTTGTTCTCGACCGACAGATATCTGCGCAGTTTGGAACGCCCAAACGCATAACCTAACAGCCTCCTTCAAACAAATCTATCTCTATGTTTTCCCATTAATCTTTTCTTCTCTAATGCACACACAAACATACATATATATATATATATATATATATATATATATATATATATATATATATATGTGTGTGTGTGTGTGTGTGTGTGTGTGTGTATATATGTAAGCAAATATATGGATATAGATCCGACAGTATGAAGAAAAATATACGGAAAAAACAAACAAAAATCCTTATATGCAATTATGCTGTTTTAATGTTAATACAATTCAGTTATCTGTTTGGATAATCTTGTTCTTATGTCCATCGTCTTTGTCATGTTGAATTGATAATGTTAATTATATTTTATGAATATGTCCTGAAGATGGTTTATTAGACCGAAACGTCCGACATTGACATTATATTAACATTAAAACAGCATAATTGCATATAAGGATTTTTTTTTAAATTTTTCCATATATTTTTCTTCATATATATATATGTGTGTGTGTGTGTGTGTCAAATATTCTATCAATTAGCTGAAGAAAATAATGAACAGTTATATATATATATATATATATATATATATATATATCCAAGTATATGATTGGTGTATATGGAATGAATTCCAATAATCAACAATTACTATTCTTAAAAGAGTGCTCAATACAAAGTAGAGCAGATATAATTATTTATTTAAAAAATTTATAACATAAATATGTTATAAAATCACTACAAAAATAGCCATTTTGTTTCAACACCTTCGGTGTCTTATCAAGTGATGATTCAACATCATCACTTGATAAGACACTTTATATATATATATATATATATATATATATATATATATATATATATAGAAAGAACAGTAGGATATTTTTATTTTTTAAAAATAGTGCTCAATGTAAATTTACAGAGTATATATATATATATATATATATATATATATATATATATATATATATATATATATATATATATATAGGCATGTCTGAATGAATAAATTATGTCTGTTAATTTTTAATAAAACCCGTTCATACTCATGAATATCCATACTTTCTTTCCATCCCTTCTTTTTTTTCGGGGGAGTTGCTGTTATTTTTGTCGGTATCAAATATAAAAGATATGAAAAACCAAGTGATGTTTGTCGTGAAATATAAGAATAGATAGACATATAATGATTGTAAAACGATGAATAAGGAAATGACTTACAGGCAATGATTAGACGGCGAAGAAAATTGGGAAAAATGAACGAATGTTTGAAAACAAAACAATAAGAAATCATAAGATAGCCATTAAATATCTTGGAAAATATTTTGCCGATGGGAAGAAAATCCACAATTGTTTTTGTACCTTTTGTTGTCGGCTCTGGTAAGTTTTTAATATGTGTGTATCTATTATATTTTTTGCTACCCTGTTAATAATTATAGGAATGTGATATATATATATATATATATATATATATATATATATATATATATATATATATATATATATTACGACATTTTCATGTTTATACATTCTTTTTACAGATACAACTATTTAAGTAAATACTGTGTTTTATAATAAACAGTATTAAACACCATTTATCGGCCTGAATGCCCGAGAAATTTTCATTAAAAAAATTTCGTCCTCCGACAGGAATCGAACCCGTATTCTTAACCGTTTCGACCACAGAGGAGCGTTCGGCTTGCATTGTACTTAATTGTACGTATGTATTTTTAGGCCCGGTGGAGTAATGGGTTACGGCTTGGATTGAGGAATCGGATAGAGGATTTGGAATTCCAGTCGAATCCATTATATTCACGTACGTGATGATGCTTTTGGGAAAGATGTGAATCCTCTTCTTCTCCCTCCAACTATCGGTAAATAGCAGGACAGACTATCATGGCAACTGGTCTAGAAGAAGGACAACTTTGAATTCAAGTTAAAAAATACGTTCGTATATAATCCAAGTGGGTCCTAATTAATATAAAATATTAAAAGAGATAAACAAAAAGAGCTCAATGTATTTATTATAAAAAACCATATAAATTTTAGGTCTTAAGGTTAATATGTGGGTTAGATTTATGTAGCTTCTTTCCATTTAAGACAAATAATGTCCGACTTGCCCTTACTACCAACTCGGGCATTCTGTCATGCTGAAGCGTCAATATGGGTAGGCTCTGTATTCATTATTTAACCGCTGTCTTTGTAACATTTTAAATTTTAAATCTCTACTTCCGACAGGGATACAGTCCATCCGTCTGGGTTGGACAAGACTGACATACTTGGCGTCAACTGAAATAGACTATATATTATGTGGTAAATTTGGATTTCTTTGTTTTATATATATATATATATATATATATATATATATATATATATATATATATATATATATATATATATATATATATCTGTGTACGTGTGTGTGTGTGCGGAAATATATAAAAAAGTAGGAAAGAACACGTCAGGTTAATAATTCGAAGTTCTTTCATACTTTTTCTATTTTTAAAGAAACAGTGCTCAATACATAAGTAGAGCCTAAATTATAATTATTTTGAAAAAAATATGAATCCATCACTACATAGGAATTCTCATGTTTCAAAAGCAGGAGCTAAAAACTTCAATTTAATGATAAAAATAAAATTGAATTAAAGTATCAAGTTTTTAGATACTGGTTTTGAAACATGAGAACTCTTATGTTGCGATGGATTCATATTTTTAAGAAATAATTATATATATATATATATATATATATATATATATATATATATATATATATATATGACTTACTTTTTCCAGTGCTCATCTCAAATTTACATGCGGTGTAAGGCTATCATTGATTGTATTGTATCATAATTGTGTTCAGTTTGACGTCACTATTCTCAGCTATGTTTCTCTTTACAGCTTAACACACGCACATACAAATATATGTGTGTGTGTGTGTGCGTCAAATTCTCTTTGAGTAATTTCATGTCTCTTTATCATCTCTCAGTTGCGTCTCTGTCTTTGGACAGAGTGCGCTCAGCGGCTTCTCTGTCAAAGGACAGAGGGGCAGCTGAGGAAAATAATACTGAAGAAGTGCCCAGCTCACATTCTTTGCGTCCTGTCACTGGATCTAACTAACGCCTTTATACACTCTGCCATGTGTCCTTGACATGGAAATAGCGGCAGGCATGCGTCTACGGAAAACAGTTTGCTGGGTGAAGTGTATGCCTACGTGCCCCACGGAAGAGTGTGAGTTCAATACACGGTTCCGGCAGTGGAGAACTTTCAGAGGGAAATTAACAGGAGATAATTGATAACTGACATCCATTAAACATGCCACGTGGAACTAGAACAGTCTACACCAGTAAGCGAGATAAACGGTTTAGTTCGACATTCCAACCTCCTGAAGAAGACCGGAGCGTACAACGGTCCTCAAGGACACAGGGCACAGTGGATAAAGGCGTTGGTTAGATCCAGTAACAGGACCCAAAGAGTGTGAGTTCAATACCCGGTTAAGGCAGTGGAGAACTTTCAGAGGGAAATTAATAGGAGATAACTGATAACTGACATTCATTAGACATGGTACATGTAACTAGAACAGTCTACTCCAGTAAGCGAAATAAACGGTTTAGTTCGACATTCCAACCACCTAAAGAAGGCCGGAGCGTACAACGGCCGAAATGTTGTAATAAATATGGCGACAAAGATGAGGACAATAGTCCGAATAATATAAATAATGAATCAGTTGTGTGATATGATGATTTTCTGAGGGTAGCTTAGATGTGGCACAAGGTTGAAATTATTGGGCACTCAGTGAGGATCGAACTCACGACTCAGACGCAATAGTTCTAGCGAGACAAGCTTGCTAACCCATACACGTCGAGGTGACCCTGGTGCGTGATATGAATCGAAGTAAGGGGGATAGAAAGTGAAGGTTATATGGATTAGGAGGATAGATAGGGGTTGGTTCTTGACTTGACGTGGTCATGAGTAAATTATTAGGAAGCAGTGTCGTAGTTCTTGAGATAAAAATGATGAATTAAAAATTTATTTTTTAAAACATGCATTTCGAACACGGTGGAAATGCGGGTGATTCACCTCCCTGACTGTAGCGTGGTGTGTACCAGTTGTAACTTTCTGAACTGGCTGAATTCAGAAACAAAAAATTTGACATGGAAATAGCGAGAGTTATGCGTCTCCGGAAAACAGTTTTCCGGGTGAATTGCATGTCTCATTGCTCCATGGAAGATTGATTTGGCTGGGTTTCGTTTGTTTTACGGCATATCAAACTCAATAGGTTATTTAATGCCGACAAGATTTTTATTGGCGGTAATATTTTTTCCAAAAATGAATTGTTGGTAATATTTTTTTTTTTCAAAAATGTATTGCTGGTATTAGTTTTTCAAAAATGTACTGCTGGTAATATCTTTTCCTAAAATGTATTCCTGGTAATATATTTTTTCAAAAATATATTGTTGGTATTATTTTTTCGAAAATATATATTGCTAGTAATATTTTTTCGAAAATATATTGCTGGTAATATCTTTTTCAAAAATGTATTGCTGGAAACATTTTTTTTCCAAAAATGTATTGGTGTTAATATTTCTTTTCAAAAATGTACTGCTGGTAATAATTTTACCTGTTATTACAAACCTATTTTCATACTTTCACAATGTTTTGACCCCATCAGGGGTGGTTAAAATTTTGGCCATAGATGGGGCCCCGACAGGTGCATCCACCCCAGGCCAGGGTAAATCCGGGAACACCAGCAACCAGCATACTCTTCAAAACCTCCTATCAAAGACCTTGTTGCGGGATGCAGACCATCGTCTTACCTAGGACGCAGATGTAGTTTATCGTCATACCCAGGACGCTCCACGGAAGAGATTTTAAACTCTCTCAAGCTCGGATTATGCGACATCGGGCTAGATATGACAGCAGGACTCCATTTTTTGGCCTTTTGTAAAACCTTGTAGCATGACGGAGGAGAGATTTTGATAGTTGGTAAAAACCGAACATTTCCTAAATGTAGTTTATTCCAAATTCAGTTTAAAGGAGACCAAATGTACTTTTTCGCTTCTCTTTCTATTGACGGTTGATCTTATCTCCATTTCTTGGTGATGAAGGGGTAAACGAATTTTCCACATTACGAGTTAGTTCTTGTTAAAATCCAATGCATTCGACAGGCTTCTGTCATTATCTAGAAATGGAAAATTCTAGAAATGAAGAATTTACAGGAATTTCAATGTCTGTTGAATTATTTTGAATTTTGAATGCGAATTACGACACGGATTTGAATTTCATTGGATTTCTTTCTCTCTTGAAGCCAGTCAAAACTCAGAAACTTAATAAAAAAACTAATACGAATTTAGACTCTTATTGCGTCTTCAAAACCAATGTAGTGAAGCTAATTTCCCAAGAAATAAATCACATTAAATTTATAATAAAAACATGGCGCCTGTTACCTATATTGTGTCAAATACTGGATGTCACAGCAAAATTGTCGAAAATATTTCATATTTTTTGCTTTCATTTCGGGTGAAAATAAAGACAAAAATTGTCAAATATTTGGATATTTTTTTTTTATTCTTCTCCTTGATTTAAGCTTTCGGCTATCAAAATAAATATTCAAATGTTGGGTATTTTTTTTCTCTTTATATATGAAGTTTAGAACGGCTCACGACCAAACATAATAGACATTCATTGTCTGTTATATTTAACAATATATATTTAAATAATGATCAGCTGCCCCAATACTATATATATATATATATATATATATATATATATATATATATATATATATATATATATAGTATTTTGTGATTAGTATTTAACAATATATATTTAAATAATGATCAGCTGCCCAATACTATACTATATATATATATATATATATATATATATATATATATATATATATATATATATATATATATATATATATATATATATATGAGTGTAGGTGTGTGTAAGTTTCAACGGACCTCCTGATCATTAAAGTGTATATATATATATATATATATATATATATATATATATACTTTAATGAATAGGAGGTCCGTTGAATTCTCTACCTTTGTTTCAACCTTACGGTAGTCCTCAGGCGACTTTTATCAAATAACCAACTAACCCTTTATTTTATTTTTTTTTTAAATAATGAATGGTATATTATTATTTTCTAAAATAAATAAACAAACGCACGATGTTGGCTGTAATACAAAGGAAGAGGGAAGAAGAAGAAGGAGAAGAATAATAACAAGAAGGAGGAAGAAGAGGAGGAGGAAAAAAAGAAGAAGCAGGAGGAAAAGAAGAAAGAGGAGGAAGAAAAGAAGAAGAAGGAGAAGAAGAAAAGCAAGGATATTATATATGTATCGGTTGTGAGTTAATTGAAATGCATATTTTTTTTATTCTTAGATGGAGTATAGCTGAAGAAGAGAAAATTAATAAAACAATCAGGAGGAAAACTATACTGAATCCTAGCAGACGCGTTTCACCCCCCACCCCCCCACAAACACCCGACAGATTCTATCAAGATAAGACTTCTAACTCTCTTAAGATCGCTTCACTACACCGTAAGTCTTAGATAAGTTTGATTAGAAGACGTACCCTTTTTATTATTTTATCACAAAAGACTTTAATACTTCCGGACATTCTAATACGAGATTAACCAAAATAAATGAAGAAGACAAAAAAAAAAAAAATACCATACTCTAAACCATTTCTTCCATCTCGCCTAATTCAAATTTAAATCTTTGTTGAAGTTTGGAGAACAAATTCACTTGGTTTGCAACAGTGAAAATTTCGTCTCCCAAATGAAAGTGATAACAATCTGAATGACAGGCGCTGCCAATGCTTATATAAACATTGAAAGAGTTTTTTTTTTTTCTTTGCCTGACAACTGCAGACAAATTCAAAAACGGTGGTCATTCGATAAACTTCAGCAATTTTTGCGCTGATCTGAACGGAAAATCTAGGAAATTGAAACAGAGGTTTACAAAATATCTACTGTAGTATTGGTATCAAAGAGAACCTCGAAATTATATATATAAGTATGGTTCATTAAGACGGATGAAAGTTAGCAGTAAATAAATCATTGTTATTGGTGAAAATGTATTTATGTATTTATTGGATCATGTTATTTACGTCATGGCAATTATTTGTTAAAAATAATATCGCCCAAATGTCCGCCAAGGCTTCGGCGGCATACCTCCACTCGATGGTCAAAAAATTTGATGACGTCTCTGCATGGTTGGTCCTTGATCTCAACCATATGCCTTATTATCTCATCTTTCAGCTGTTGAATTGTTTTTCGCTTGTTGGCATAGAGCTTACTTTTTAGATGACTCCAAAGGAAGAAAACACGGCGGCCAACTGACTTCCGTGTTTCGAGAAATGATGCAACCTGGGAACTTCTCATTCATTTTCGTAATAGTCTTCGATAACATTAACACGTTCATTGATTTTTATTCACATTTAAAATCGGTCCAAGTTATTGGAACAACCTTATATATATATATATATATATATATATATATATATATATATATATATATATATATATATATATTCTAACTTATATAAGGAGGGTGTGTGTTTATTTTTTAAAAAAGAAAAGAGCTTCTTAATACACACGAAAATTAACATTTTTGTTTTATTTATCCATTTACGGCGATATTACACGTTTTGCGATTTTTCAAAGTGTGTGATGGATTAACGTGCTTTTAAAAGAAATTCATCCATTCAAAATTTTCTGAGGGTGAAACATCACTGTAAATATGTAAAATATATCAAAAGTGATAATTTTAGGTTTGTATATAAACAGCAAAGTTTTATATAAAAATATTAAATTAAAATACTACAATTAATTTTTTCTAAATCACTTTGCACAGCAGTAAAAAAAATTTGAATTTACAGTGTGAACACTTAACAAATCCATAGATTTGCAACCCCTGAAAATGGTCTCAGATGAGATCGAATGTATTTTGGAAAATAAACATTATTCGAAAGAAAATTTTGGAGTTTTTCTTAATCACTTTTCTACATCCACCAATAAATTAATTCGAAGATTGAAAGGATTAAAACTAAAAGTAATAGACATAATTGTCTCATTTATTTAATGAAACATGTTTTAATATATAGAAAACAGATAGATAGATAGATAGATAGATAGATAGACAGAAAGAAAATAGTTCTCTACCAGACTTCAGTATTCGTGTATTTAGCTAGATCAATGACTCGGAAGAAGGTAAATGATAA
>OZ010600.1:13129276-13161776 GCA_963932145.1 Acanthosepion lycidas
TGCTATCTTTACTCACTTGCCGTATCTTCATGTGAATGTGATCAAATTACCTCCCTTGATTAATCTTCATCAAACGTACAAAAGGAAAAAGCACTGGCGATAGGATCATTAATAGTCATCAGAAAGAAAAGAAAATGAAGACAAAACAAATAAGGATAAGCAGATATAATAGAATAAAGAAGAACAAGATAAAATGGAGTGAAACTGACGATGAAGAGGAGGGGAAAAGAATAGAATTTTACGATCACGGTGAAGAAAATCTGCTGTTCACGAAGCTTTCCCATTTGGTACCTTGAATTTAATTTATACTTTTCTACTCATTTTTTCATCTGCATTTTTTCATCTCTTTCTGCCAGGTATTATGTAACACCGATCCTTGCATATGTCACTGAATTCTAAACAATCTCCTTATATTTAAGAAGAAACTTGAGACAAAAAAAAACTGGTAACTCAATTTGAATTTCAGCTTAGTACTTGAATATCAGCCATGTATTATCATTTCACTGTTTAATTTGCTAACTGTAACCGTAGGTTCTATTTTAATGGCTCCTTCTTCCACACTTCTTTCCAACGGTAAAATATATTTCCTTTTCTTCTTTCATTGTCAACTACTATCTTAAAAAATTAAATGCAACGTCAATCACCGTGGCCAGAAATTTGGCCGAGAGACATTTGGCTGACGGACATTTCACCGAAGAATTATAAGTAAAAATTGTAACAAGCAATACTTTAAGTATTTTAATTAACAATATTATAAGATAGAATAGGATTACTAATTACCACGGAATTTCAATTAATTAAATTACTAAATTTAAATTTAAAGTTAAAAGATTCAATATTTGTTTATTGGAAATAGTATTTTGAAAAATATTTGAGTGTATTTGGGTAAAAAGGAGTACCTAATTATTTAAATTCGTATTTAACAGGAAGATAAAATCTAGTTCATCCCTTCAAGATAATGATCTTTAAAAGCGAAATTGAAAGATCTTTTATATCGTAAATGCTTAAGATTTTTGCTGTAGTGAAATGTGCTTTTTCTCAAAATACTTAATATCTTACAGTAATATTTGAAGAAAATATAATGTATAAAGAATCGATTTAAAAAAAACTGTCCAAAAATTATAAATTATTTCAGTAAATAAATATAAATGTATGTAGCACATTACGATAAAGAGTATGATATACATTTAAGTACACCACCACATTTTCCGTTAAATGTCCATCGGTCAAATGTCTGTCGGCTAAATGACGTCATTTTCTGTCGTTTCAAATCTTCTTTTTTTGTTCTTCCTCCAAAGTAAAGTTTATCATTATCATTCACTCTGTTGTTTTTTATCCCTTGCGTCTGAGTGGCATTGCTTGGGGTATAATAATTTAAAAAAAAATGGAAGAAACATGAAAAAAGTAATAGAGGAGGAGTTGGGTGAAGTAAAGGAAAAAGGAGGAGACCATTTAAAAGAGAAGATAGGAATAATATGGGGAGGAAGACATGGTGAAGAAGAAAAGGGAATTATGGCAAATAAAAAATATTGATGAAGAAGAAATGAAACGAATTGACGGGGAAGAAAAATAGCAAAAGGAAAAAAAAAAGATTAAGAAAAATGTTGAGAAAACAGAAGAAAAGAAGGAAATATGGAAAAAGAAAGAAACAAGACGATGAAAAAGAATGGAAGAAAATAAGGAAAAAGAAAAGAAACATTGAGAAAGAAAGGTGATGATGAATGAAAATGGAAAAAAATAGGGGAAAAGAAAAGAAAGAAAATTCAAGAACGAAATTCGATGATGAATGATAATGAAAAGGGGGACGGAAAAAGAAAAAAAATATTTTGTCGGAAAAAACGAAAATGAAAAAAAAAAATCCTGAAAATAATGAAAACTAAAAAAAAGAATTATTAATTACGAAAGAAAGACGACAATATAGGTGATTTTTTTTTATTATTTGTTTTCTCTTAGGGATAATCAACTCTTTGTAGGATATTTACAAACAGAAAATATTCAAATGAGTCCTACTAATTAACCCATAGCTGGGGGAGAAATGTTAAATTCATACATTTCCCTATCGTATTTACGCGTAAGTGAAAATAACGAACCCAACTCGAATTGGAACTTGGATTTTCGATTTCCAATCCCGAGCCATTACACCAGCGTCATAAGCGGTCACCCATCTTTGTACGGAGGAAACTCGACGTTGCTTAACTTTGGTGATCGTAGGAAAGCCGGTGTAACAAAATGATATGGCCGTAAGCCAATGTAGGCGAAACAAAAAAAAAGAAGAAATGTTGATTAAGAATAGAAAGACGACTAAGAAGGACAAAGAAACAGAAAAAGTTAAGGAAAAGAAAGAAATAGTGTTTAATAATGAAAGACGACGATGAAGGTGAAAGAAAGAAAATCAAAGAATGGAAAAGGCTGGACATTTTATTAAGAATCAAACGCGAAATGGAACGACAGGAAATAAGCAATAGAAAAGGAAGCATTGATTAAGTAAAAGATGAAGGAGAAGAAGAAGAAATGAAGTTGATGCATAAGAAGAAACGAAAGAAAATTCCGGAAGGAAAGAAAATGGCGAAAGAAAATTGAAGGAAATAAGAAAAAAGCGAAGAAAGAAGTCTTAAGAAAGAAAAACAATGACGAATGAGAATAGAAAATTAAATAAAAAAAGAAAGAAATGTTAAGAAAAAAAGACGATCATGAATGAGACTGAACGGAAATAAGGAAAAAGAAGTAAAAAAATATTGATTAACCTTTTGAGCCCTGCGTTCTTGAACAATTTTAACCCTACCTGAGCTCCTGAGTCAAAATTCGCAAATAATTGGTATGCAATGTTTCACGGTAGATATAAAAATAGTTACAAGTGTTTAGCAACCGTTCAACTGGTGGCTGGGCATGAAGTTATTTTTCTCTACCTCTGGTCAACCGGTAGCTTGACATTACGTCATTTTTCTCTACGACCGGTAAATCGGTGGTCAGGACTCAAAAGCTTAAGAATGAATAACGAAAAAAATGGAATAAGAAAAAGAAGCAGGAAAAGAAATGTCGTCTGTCTTTCCTAATCACGGAGAAATAAGAAAGAGAATTAAGAAATATTGATTAACACTTTGAGCCCTGAGTTCCTGAACAATTATAACCCTTCTACCTGAGCTCCTAATTCGCAAATAATTCGTACGTAGTTTCAACCGGTGGCTGGGCATATGTCATTTTTCTCTACCACTGTTTAACCGGTTGCTGGGCAGTACGTCATTTTTCTCTATCCCCGGTTAAGCGGTGGTCAAGGATCAAGAAGGAAAAGAAGCAAGAAAAGAAACAGTGTCTTTCTTGAGAGAAGGAAGAAATATTGATTAACCCTTTGAGTCCTGCGTTCCTGAAAATTTTAACCCTTCCGCCTGAACTCCTGAGTCAAAATTCGCAAATAATTGGTATGTAATGTTTCACGGTAGATATAAAAATAGTTACAAGTGTTTACCCACCGTTCAACCGGTGGCTGTGTATTATGTCATTTTTCTCTACCTCTGTTGAACCGGTGGCTGGGTTTTACGTCATTTTTCTCTACCACCGGTAAATCGGTGGTCATGGCTCAAAAGGTTTAAGAAAGAATGAGTAAAACGAATGAAAGAAGGAAAAGAAGGAGGGAAAGTAATGCCGTGTTTCTTTCTTGACCACGGGGGAAAAAGTAAGGGAAAAAAAAGAAAAATACTGATGAAGGAAAAAGTCGATGATGATGAAGTATTAAAGTTGATAACGAAGAAGAAAATAATGACTTACTTGCATTATTTACATATTCAGACTATTATCCTAATCTTCATTGCCATATTCATAACGTTTTGCCGTTGTACGCTCTGGCCTTCTTCAGATGATTGGGATTTCGTAACGAGCCCTTTATTTCGTCCAACGAGGGAAGGTTGTTCTAGTTCCATGTGCCATGCCTCTTCCGGATATCTCAGTTATTTCCCTTTAACACAACTCTCCAAGTTTTTGGTTCACCACTGCTGTGGCCTAGTATTTAACTGACTGTAGTCACTGGATCTAACCAACGTCTTTATCCACTGAGCCAGGTACCCTGAAGTAGGCTGGAGCGTACAACAGCCGAAACGTTGTGAATATGGAACTGAAGAGAAGGATAACTATCCGAATAATGTAAATAATGTAAGTAATCATAATACCTCATCTCAGAGATATAGATGACGAATCGTTGTGAATATGGCAATGCAGATTAGGATAACAGTCCGAATAATGTAAATAATGCAAGTAATCATAATACCTCATCTCAGAGATATATATGCCGAATCGTGAATATGGCAATGAAGATTAGGATAACAGTCCGAATAATGTAAATAATGCAAGTAATCATAATACCTCATCTCAGAGATACAGAGGCCGAAACGGTGTGAATATGGCAATGAAGATGAGGATAACAGTCTGGATAATGCAAATAATGCAAGTAATCATAATACCTCATCTCAGAGATATAGAACCTGAAACGTTGTGAATAGAGACAATGAAGATGAGGATAACAGTCCGAATAATGTAAATAATGCAAGTAATCATAATACCTCATCTCAGAGATATAGATGACGCATCGTTGTGAATATGGCAATGCAGATTAGGATAACAGTCCGAATAATGTAAATAATGCATGTAATCATAATACCTCATCTCAGATATATAGATGCCGAATCGTTGTGAATATGGCAATGAAGATTAGGATAACAGTCTGAATAATGCAAATAATGCAAGTAATCATAATACCTCATCTCAGAGATATAGAACCTGAAACGTTGTGAATATGGCAATGAAGATGAGGATAACAGTCCGAATAATGTAAATAATGCAAGTAATTATAATACCTCATCTTAGAGATATAGAACCTGAAACGTTGTGAATATGGAAATGAAGATGATGATAATAATCCTAATAATGTAAATAATATAAGTAATCATAATACCTCATCTAAGAGATATAGACAAGCGAATGACTAGATTGAGACACGCCGATAAAAAAAAGGAATGCTATAGTGAAGAATCAATAAAGAAAATGAAAAGATCCGGTGGACTTAACCGTAGCAAAATCCGCTATGTAGATAACACAGTTTGATATAAAACTTAGAATGTAAACCGAAAGAAATTTGAAACAAGGCAGTACACGAAATCAAGAAGAAAAGTCTATTCATTCTCATCCGATAGAATTGTGTGCAAAAGAGATAGCTCAAGGTGTATTTAGGCATTTCTCGTCTGAGTCCATCTTTCAAATCTACAAATCAACCATTAGTCCTTGCATTGAATACTGCTGCCATAAATTGTCTAGTGCTCCCGCTGTTCATCGACAAAATCCAGAGACGGATGTGCAATGGCATAGGTCCTGTTCTGGCATCTCGTCTACAGTCACTTTCTCACAGATGTTCTGTGGCTTCCCTCTGTCTTTTCTACAAATATTTTCATAGCAACTGTTCTGACAAGCTACTTGCACTGTTTCCTAAACTGCATGAATTTAAGCGTGCTACTACGTTGACATCTCGGTCCGACCCTTTCACTGTCGAAACAGTTAAATGTAACCATCTCTTCTACTCCAACAGTTTCTTCTCTCGCACTTCCAGACAGTGGGACTCCCTTCCTCTTACTTGCTTTCCTGAGAGCTATAATCTTCAAATATTTAAATGTAATGTCACTCAACATCGTGTAATGCCTTGATCTTGATCCTCGTCCTTCTCTATATCCTTTCATAAAACAAACTTCTTTACTCTTACTCTCACTCCCTGTAGCCCCTTGCGTGTTGGTTGCATTTGCGACTTGCTTGGAGTTATATGCTTAAAAATTGCCAGAATCTAGAAGCTATGAAAATAGTAACTCTCAGAATAATGCAATAACAAAAGTGTGAAATTATTCTACAGAAATAAAAAAAAATAGCGAAAGATGTCTTGTAGAAACGAAGCAATGTATTAAGAGATTGAAAAATACCGTTAGTAGTAAATAAAAAAAGTGCTGAATTCTATGTAATATCTCTCCTTTTATAGGGCAGATAATTTTAAACAAGACCCTTGAAGGAATGACTTGAAACGAGAAATATGTCGTCTACAGACATATGCGAAAAATACAATGGGAAAAAAAATGTATTTTTAGATTTTTTTTTTTTACGTTTTAACAATCAGTTTTATATTTTTCAATTTTCTTGCGATTGAATCTCACATAAACATTGTTTTTTTTTTTGGCATAATAATGATTTTTCCAGATACATGTTCTGACTCTCGATTGGTTTAAAATCTGGAGAATTTCCGTGCCTGTCTATAGTACTTTTCATTGGCTCACTGGTAAGGCTTGCCATTGTGTGGTATAATTTTTTTTCCTTGGAGTAACGTCCAACGCAGAAAATTGTCATTGGACAACTAATCGATAGTCGAGACAATAGTGTCTGGGCGTGATAAAAATTTGATGCAATCACGGCTGACGCAATATTTTTCAAGGCCAAAAAATTTCATCATACAGATTGAAAATAGACTCATATTCCTGTATACCACTGCAAATGACCTAATCTGAGGAGAAAATAGAAATCAATTACACTCTGTCACCCCAGTGGGTCTAAAACTGACCGTATGATGAAAGAAAGGAAGTTGAAGGTGTTGTTTCAATTAATTTGCACAAAGGTGTACCAGGTAAGACATTTAGTAGACTATATAAATATATATATCTGTCTGTAATTTATCTCAAGAAAGTTTGGTGAGAAAAATATTTAATAAAATATTTCATCACGGTTTAGGTAGATACGACCAAAGCCTTTGTGGACATAGTAAAAGATATATCACGTGGCTTTTTAGGGGCAAATAAATAATATAGTTCTGGAGCCAGTGTTCTTTACGAAAAAGTGTATAAAACTCACATGTCGCGAGCTACTGAAGAGATTTTTCCAATTTTGGCTGTGCAACTTTAATATTGCATTACTGTAATTTTATCAATAGTACTATCTCTTGGCTCATCTAGGGCCGCAAATAATGAATATTATTATAAAAATTCAACTGCGGAAGATGACGATGACGTTTTAGTGTCTTCTATTGATTCTCCCCTTTCAAAAAAACTAATCGACAGAAAAATGGTACCCTACAGAAATGAGTACCATTGTGAATAGTACCATAATCTAATGTGATTTCAATTATCTTCTGTAGTTAATATGGAGATATGTAGGCAGAATAGCTATCAGCGGGAAAACGAACCAAAGAAAAGATTATATTTTCCCGCCAAGTGACTAACCCTCTCGTGTTTCATCTATTTAGACCTAACGAAGCGTCTAAAAGACGTGGACGGACTTCCCAAATATTCTAAAGAAAAACGAGGATATACTGACATTATTTAGATTATTCGGACTATTGTCCTCATCTTTGTCGCCATATTTATTACAACGTTTCAGCCGTTGGACACTCGGTCCTTCTTCAGGTGGTTGGAGTGTCGAATTTAACACTTTATTTCGCTCACTGGTGTAGACTGTTCTAGTTCCAAGAGCCATGTTTAATGAATGTCAGTTACCAGTTATTATCTCCTGATAATTTTCTCTCTGAAAGTTCTCCACTGCCTTAACCAGGTATTAAACTCACACTCTTTGGGTCCTGTCACTGAATCTAACCAACGCCTTTATCCACTGTGCCATGTGTCCTCGAGGACATATCTGACATCCATTAAACATGGCACTGATAACTGTCGTGTTTGTGTATGTATGTGAGCAGTAGTGCGTGTGAGTGGACGTCTACAACCGCCTACGGGCTACGTGCGCGTATGTTTGTATGTCTAGAATGTCGTCGTTTTTCTTGTCTTTTTATATACTTTCTCTCTACACACACACAAACAGACACACACACACACACACACACACACACACATATATATATATATATATATATATATATTAACTGATTTAAACTGATTTTGGTCTGATGAGACGAAACCGAAGCATCAGTTTTGTCAAAATAAATTATTACCTTGGCTTTCTAATTTGTTCTGTTCTTACACCAGGACCTCTCTCGGGATCTATATATTCTTTATAATTATTCATACGGATTATTAAATAATATTATCATTCATATATATGTATATATATATATATATATATATATATATATATAGATATATATATAGAGATATATATAGATATATATATATATATATATGAATAAAGGTGAAACCGACACCTTTCGTCTTCTGATGGACTTTATCAAGGCAAATGTAAGGATTTTATTTTGCTCCAAGTATTTATAAGCAGGAGTAAATGTTAGCTTTTCAGACCTTTTTTTCATTTAAGATCCTTCATAAGTATACATCAAACTAATTGATAGTTTCTATAAATTATCCAGGATGATAAGGAATTAATTCTTTGCCAAATAAATATAAGTGTGTAAATGCTGATTTTTTTATAATGTTATTATTTTTATAGTATTTTAATTTGATAAATTACGTTATAAATAATGTATATTTTAAAAAATAGAATTTTTCTTTAATTTTTATTGTCTTGTATATTTATAGTCCTGAGTGTCCGCCAAAATTGTACTCACTCTTTAAATAATAATACAATCTGTGTTTGTTGATGTGAAAACAAAATTATTGTCTTAAATTAAGATATATTAATGTTTATATATAATTAATATATATCAATGTTCAAAGGCCTTAAGTATTCTTTTAGCATGAAACACACAGTCGCCTCTGTGTTTTGAATCAATGTACACTTTTATTTTACATAAGCTATATCCCTGATATTGAGCACTTTAAACCATAAATATAGCATATCTTCAAAACTATTTCTTCACACACACACACACACACACACACATATATATATATATATATATATATATATATATATATATATATATATGTGCGTGTGTGTCTCTCTGGGTGTGTATATTTATGTGTGTGTGTGTGTTTATCTAATTTATATATCTAACGAAAAGGAGGATATAAAAGAGACTACAGCAAGTAGCAACAGTAGTAATAACCTTCGTCTTGGCAGTAGATGTATGAAGCGACTTGTGAATACCAATTAATACAATTCAACATAGCATGACAATTGCGTCGCCGATAGGATATGTTTTATCTCGAGAAAAACCTGACTTTGGTGTATGATAGCGTGCGAGGCTTTCCAGTAAAAACAAGAAGGAAAAAACAAAAACAGTCAATAATGTTGATTAAATGTTTTTCGGGACACTGTCAGTTGCATTTAAAATTATATATCTTGTGATTCTATTCCATCAAAACTGTTTCTTCAATTTTGGATTTGTTTATTTTCTTTTACGGCATATCAACATTCAATGGTTTATTTAATGCCGACAATTTTTTTAGGATAGTTTCGTATGAACAGAATATGTATTCTTTTTAAGAAATCAGTTTGTAGATCAGCTTTCATTGGGGTATTTTTGGTTTTGATTATTTTTTCATGGCATATCAACACCTGACAATATTTTTAGGATAGGTTCGTATGAATAGAATATGTATTCTTTGTAAGAAATAAGTTTGTAGATCAGGTTCCATTGACATATTTTTGCTTTCGTTTATTTTGTTTTACGACATATCAACACCTCAATGGTTTATTTAATGCCGACTCGATTTTGAGGATATTTTCGTATGAATAGAATATTTATTCTTTGTAATAAATCAATTTGTAAGTCAGGTTTCATTGACGTATTTTGGGTTTGGTTTATTTTGTTTTAGGGGATATCGATACCTCAATGGGTTATTTAATGCTGGCAAAATTTTTAGCATAGGTTCATATGGATAGAATATGTATTTTTTAAGAAATCAGTTTGTAGATCAGCTTTCATTATCGTATTTTGTAAAGCTGATATTCAGATATAGTCAAATGTACTGCTGATAATTTTTTTTTTTTTTCGAAAAGGTATTGCCGGTAATATTTTTCCCCAAATTTATTGCTGTTATTTGTTCTATAAAAATCTTTTTTATATATACTTTCATAGTATTTTGGGGGTTACATATTTGCCCATAGTTGGGACCCTAACAAATGCTACCACCTGGGGTCTGGATGGGCCTAGGAACAGCAACAATTAAGATGGCTTTTATGCTCCTCCAAACCTGCCAATTAGACGACTTGCTGCTGGATGTAGTTAATCGTCATACCAAGTACCGGTTTTTTCAATTGAATAACTTGCTTTTACAACAGGAATTGTGGTCAGTATGAAAAACTCTGTCCTCTTCAGAAAGTCATTTAACGAGATTTTCCGAATGTAGAGTCGGTTTCCATTTTTAACTTCCGCTCCTTAGAAAAAGCTACACATTTTCGACATTATTCAATGACAGTACTTGGCATTTGGGTGGAAAATATATTAGGTTGGTGCAAAAATAATGACGTAATAATGTCGTTTTTTGACGTTAAAAATACGTCAAAAAACGACATTATTACGTCATTATTTTTGCACCAACCTAATACAAACTCAATAAAACATGAATATTATTTGTCTCCAAACGATTCTAAACTCATTTAAATTTTCATTTTACTCAGTGCATTTTAAGAATTTAAAACACTTGCTCGCTAAATTCTTTGTAATAAGTTAAGTCATAATTCATTTCCGGTTTCGAAAAACTATTGTAATGAAGCATGATAATCTTAGTTCAAAACGTTGGGTTATTCACGCTATTTGAAGACATCGAATTTCTCAACAACTTTTTTTTCGTTTCTGTCGTCTGCTTCCAGTCAAATTCAAAGTCTATATTGTGTTCAGTTGCAATTAATTTTGGGTTTTGGGATCCAGTTGTAATGATTAATCCACCATCCTAACTACCAATCATAAGAAAACAGAAACATCTAAGGAAAATGGCCATTCAGATTCGAAATGACTTCTGATTGCAGATAATATCAAATGTTTTTTTTTTTTAAATTGATGGTCACACTTCATAAGGTCAAAGAGCCACTCGAGGTAGACACTTACAGATTAAAGTGAACAGTTTATGTGGATATGTGGGGAAAATGACACTTAACCCTAGACTTGAACGGCTTAAGATTTTAGTAATCGGGGAAGCATCCACTTGGGAGTCGGCTCCATAATGCAACTTCGAAGAACTTGCTCAAGTGGAACTTGCATCTCACCACTGGGATACGAAGAGAATGATGCTGGTTCCCTAAAAAATGTCAGCATGACATGAACGTCTGTACTGGTGGAACTAAGGAAGGAAGGTCGTCTGAACATTTTCCATGGAAATAGCAGTAAAGTAGAGACAGACTTGTGACGTTTCGTCTGTGGGAAATGGATTGAAAATAATTCATCACCCACAAGGAAGCGAAGGCGTTTTTGAATTTCATCGAGATTGGAAGACTAGGCAGCTGCAGTCTATATATACTCCATTTTCTGTCTGATATGGCTCTTGTTTTCTCCGATTTAAATATATCTGGTATTACAGCTAGACACCTTTCCTAAAAATCTTGTCGACATTAAATGACCCATTAAGATGTTGATATGCCGTAAAACAAAATAAACGAAACCAAAAAAGCGTCAATGAAAGCTGGTCTACAAGATGATTTCTTAAAAAGAATAGATATTCTACGAATACGAACCTATCCTAAAAATTTTGTCGACATTAAATAACACATTGACGTGTTGATATGACGTAAAAGAAAATAAATCAAACTTAAGACGTCAATGAAACCTGATCTAAAAATAATTTCTTACAGAGAATATATATTCTATTCATACGAAACTATCCTAAAAACAATTTCGGCATTAAATAACCCATTGAGGTGTTGATATACCGTAAAACAAAATAAACGAAACCAAAAATGCGTCAATAAAACCTGATCTACAAACTGATTTCTTAAAAAGAATACATATTCTATTCATACGAAACTAGTTTAAAAATCATGTCAGCATTAAATGACCGATAAACGTGTTGATATGCCGTAAACCGAAATAAACTAAATCAAAAATACCTCAATGAAAGCTGATTTATAAACTAATTTCTTAACAAGATTACATATTCTATTCATACGTACCGATCCTAAAAATCTTGTCGACATCAAATAATCCATTGAGGTGTTGATATGCCGTAAAAGAAAATAAATCAAACCAAAGACGTCACTGAAACCTAATCTATAAAATGATTTCTTGAAGAGAATTTATATTCTTTTCATACGAAACTCTCCTGAAAAATATTCGGCATTAAATAACACATTGAGGTGTTGTCATGCCGTAAAACAAAATAAACCAAACCCAAAATACGTAAATGAAAGCTGATCTACCAACTTACAAAGAATACATATTCTATTCATACGAACCTATCCTAAAAAAAAGAAACTTGTCGGCATTAAATAACCAATTAAAGTATTGATATGACGTAAAACAAAATAAACCAAACCAAAAATACGTAAATGAAACCTGATCTACAAAATGATGTCTTAAAAAGAATAGATATTCTATCCATACGAACCTCGCTTAAAAATCTCGTCAGCATGAAATAACCCATTGAGGTGTTGACATGGCGTAAAACAAAACAAAACAAGACCAAAGAAACAGTTTGGATTAAATAGAGTCACAAGTTATATAATTTTAAATGCAATTCAAACTGTGTCCAGAAAAACAAGAAAAGTTGACGGGGATAAAGAAAAAAAAATGAATTCTGAAAATATGGTGCGCTTCCAAACGTGGAAAAATGTTATTTTCTCAGGATATATCCTAAGTGGAGATTAATTTGTTTAGTATATAGTGTGGACATGGCGAGTTAATCAACCGTAAACTATTTTCATAATTGTACAACCATGTTAGATCAATCAAGTCTGACGCTAGACCTTGTGGGAAAGCAAAATAATTTTCTTTGCAGAATATGTGAGGTGGGGAAAAAAAACGAAAAACAGAAACAAGATCGCAAAATTCTTTAAGTTGTTTATTTCATACTTTGGCACAGATAGAATCTTCGCATCGACCTTTGCGGACAAAATGATCGCTTCCGGCATCTAAGGGCAGAGAGTAAGTCTCGACTATAGTGCAAGGCATATATATATATATATATATATATATATATATATATATATATATATCAGTACAGTATTATCTTGGAACTAATACTTCCTGCCTGACTTTGTTTTCATAAAATTCTATCAATTTATCGATCCATCGATGTTGACCTGAACCTTCCCAGTACGTTTTCTCACATATATATATATATATATATATATATATATATATATATATATATATATATATATATATATATATAAAGTAGATACACCGCACGTATATATATCAAAACTCTTTGGGCTCTTTTGACTTGGTGTAATGGTTAACAAGCGTGTCTCGCTCGAATAATTACCACCGAATATCTAGAAAGAGAATAGATTAGTGTCGTTTTGTATCAGCCCAACTGTCTTCTCAACTGAACAATGGTGAGAAGAAAAAATCATTAACGCCTTTATTAATGGTACAAACATTCATACTTTGGCTTTTATCGTCGTAGTCCTTTCCATGAATATTCAAGAAAACGGTGAATAATTTAAAAAAGAGGGAAAATATAGGCGAAAACTGGATCAGTAGATCACAACAGGAAGAGTGATCATCATTTTAACTTAGAGCTAAAGCGATTAATTAGAAAAGATCCAACTCAATCCACAGGAAGTTTGACACGAGGGGAGATTCACCCATGACAGTAAAAAAGAGCTGACCTTGCCCAACGCTTCCAGGTGTCTGATGACAAAGCCAGACATCACCTACACCAGATAGGGAAGGCGTATAAGTTGAGCAAATGGGTACTGTCGGAGGCTATCAAGCAACGAGTGACAACCTGTTTCTTCGCAACGTACCCATATTTGATTGAATGCACAGCAGTGGCGAAAAGTGGATCCTGCATGACATTCCCAAGCGTGGCAGGCATTGATTGTCACAACCGGCCACTATCTCTACATCGACGCATGGTCATGTTCTTCATTTGGTCAAGTGAAACATTGTGAGCTGCTACCAACGGGTTAAACCGTCACTGCCAACTTGTAGCCGTAGCAGACTGAACCATGCGCCAACTGATTACCCCACTTCAGAATCTCTATAATATTAACCATCAAGGAAGGGCTGCTTGACTCATGCCTTTGCTCGACTCAGACGACATTAAGAAAATAAAAGGAATGGGTTAATAGCATGCTCAAGAAAAATCTGTATTTTTGACAAGATATAATCTTCTTGGATGTTGCGTCTTTAATTGATTCGTTTTCTACTGATTATCAAACCCAACCCAGCTTATTTAAAGCCAGAACATATTTTGAGATTGTAAGATTTTTTGTGGGGGGATAATAATGATTTAGGGATAAAACTCGTACCAATTAATCCATAGCGAGGAGGAGAATAGGTGGGTTCATCCATTCCCCTATAGTATTTCCGCGTAAATGAATATAAAGGACCCAGCTGGAATTGGAACTTGGTTCTCCGATTAACAATTCCCAGCCATTATCCATTAAACCAACCACGCGTAAAAGCTGACAGCACCTGTTATTCACATGTGGCCACCCGACTAGGTATCTACCAGGCTCGGGAACTTCTGGGAACCGGTGTTTCAACGTGATATGGCCGTAAACCCCATTTTTTGCCCAAATCTCTGTCAAAGGACGTTAACTGGGTCTGAAGAAAGCCCACTTGGGAGTTTTCCAAGAAACGCGTGAAACCGAATATCTAATACGTTGTGTTTTTAGTGACAGTCTGAGGGAGGTTTTGAAGCATAGTCCGTTTGGCTTTGAGAGAATACAACGTTTATGCTACAAATTATATTTCGATTCTCGAAGAGAACGTTTTTTTCCTTTGTTTCAGACAAAAGACAGCAAAAGACACTATATATTTCATGCAAGACTACGCTCTATGTCTAGCTGTAGAAAAGTGACCCAAGCATGACTGGAATAAAATTTGAGTTTCACTATGGATACCACCCGTGACTAATTGGTTCAACTTGGACAAAAATTTTCCAGTCGAAGATTACAGAAATTCTCATAGTCATTTAGTCATTTGTAAAATGCTCTGGAGAAATTCATGTTGCAAAATATATTTTGATGCTTCAAGAAAGAATTCTTCCCAGCTTAATGTTCTAATAGCATGCCCTAAAAAGATTTTGGATTTTGGCAAATTGTAATCTCGGATGAATCATGCTTTGCCCAATACTCTGCCGTTGGATGTTAAATGGGTTAAACCCCGTTAAGAGTTTTCCAAGAACCGCCTGCAATCAACTGTCAAATGAGTTAATTTTTCGGTGAGCGATTGTAGCATTGGTCGCTCGACCTTTGTGAAATACACTGGAAATATTAATGCTGCAAAATATATTTCGATGTTTCAGGAATGTTATTTTCCAGTTATTAGATGGCCACGGACGCCGTCTTGCCTGAGATATGTGACATATTTTAAGCGAGACGACGTTAAATTCCATGTTGCAATAGTAACTCTAGGTTGGTTAGGGTAAAATAAGGTTCGAGTTCTACCTTGGTTAAATCACAGGAATCCGATTGACAGGGAATAGTAGGCCATTGTATAAGAAACAAGTGAAACTTGATTCCTGTGAAGAATCGATTGAACGCCTGAATTCAACTTCGGCACAAATTCTTCAGTCGTAGATTACCTGAACTTTTCTCTTCTATGGTCTACAGAGGGAATGCACTCAGGGACAAGAAGTGAGCATCATTAAGTATTAACGGATATATTCATTAAATAAACAATATTCTTTAAAACTCTAGTTTAAGATTATCCTTGGTTTCCAAAGTTTTTGGTACGTCTATTTACTTGATGACATATTTCTCTATCTATCTATATCTATATATATATAAATACACATTTTACACATATATATTATATATGTTTAAATATATATATATATATATATATATATATATATATGTATGTATGTATATATATGTAAAATGTGTATGTACATATATATCTACGTAAAATGTGTATGCATATATATATATATATATATATATATATGTGTGTGTGTGTAAAATGTATATATATATATATATATATATATATATATATATATATATATATATATATAACACCCTAAAATTGAGTTACAGCTGCTCTGAAAATCTAGAAAGTATAATAAAAAAGCACAAGGATAAAATCCTGAACAAAGCCCCATGCCTGAATAGTATTAATAAAAACCATACACTTAAATTAGACAATAACAGTGAAAAATTGTGTGATTGTAGAAACCCAGAAGTCTGCCCATTAGAAAATAAATGCTGCGTCAAATCTGTGGTATACCAATGTACTATCTCATCCATTGAGAGTCCTAATACTAATATGATATACATTGGGTCTACGAAGAATGAATTTAAAGCCAGATGGAGGCAGCATAAGTGCTCTTTCAACAATATAAATAAAAGAAATCAGACTTCTCTATCTAAATATTTTTGGCATTTGAAGGAAATAAATAGGACACCTAAAGCAATATGGAAAATTATAAACAGGACTAGAACTCGTAAAACTTGGGATGACCCATGCCCTTTGTGCCTCCATGAGAAACTGCACATTATTAAGTTTCTAAATAATAAAAATCAATTAAACAATAGACATGAGTTAACGGTTTTTTGCCGACATCATCAAATCTTTGCATTGAATAATTAGCTTAAAAACAAACATAGAATAAAATAATTTTTATAATCCATAGCCCTAATAAATGGTTTAAATACCCTACAAAAAAAGATAACCCTTTATAAAGTTGTCAAAAAACAAATGTTACGGCAGTTTTTATATACACAAAACCCTTTCATAAAGAAAAAAAAAATCTCCATAAACACAAACCAGACTAGGCGAAAATATCTTCCGTTTTAAATTTAGACACACCCACCTTACCGTTACTTGACATCTATGAATGTAACTCTATACTGATACAAATTATTAACACGCAACACCCCTCCCAACTGAAACAATCGCCCTGGCTGTTATCATGGAAATTTTGATTTCAATTATGAATATGCTATTAAAATACGTAAATTTCAGAAATAAGTTATTCCCCAAAAATTTCGCTTGAAGATGGAACGGAGCTTACTTTAATTCAATTTAATTCAAATAATTATATTGAAGTTTTCAGCGCTGTTTTGAAACAAGAGACCTCTTATGTAGCGTGTTGGAATCATATTTTTAAATAAATAATTATATATATATATATATATATATATATATATATATATATATGAAAAATGTGCATGTATATATATATGTATGTAAAATGAATGTACATATATATATATATATATATATATATGCATATAATGTAAAATGTCCATGTATATATATATATATATATATATATATATATATATATATATAGATAGATATATGTGTGTGTGTGTGTGTGTGTGTGTCTGTGTGTGTGTGTGTGTGTATAAATAAAAAGAAAGAACAGTAAGATATATAATCCGGTGTTCTTATAGATAATTTTTATTTTTACATAATAGTGCTCAATGTAAATTTACAGAGCATTAATACTATAAATTAATTGATTTAAAATATGGTTAAATCAATTAATTTATAATATATATATATATATATATATATATATATATATATATATATATATATATATATATATATATACAGATTATGCTGACCGTTTTTTGAAAATAAAACATTCCTATGACTGTATATATATATATATATATTCGATTGAAGGTAAAAATAAATTCATCCTTGATAATGGCTAAAATAATAGCCGAAAGCTCTCAGACATAGGGAACATTTGGGCAATTTCTGCATAATTTTTGTGCAGAAAAGAAAAAAGAAAATATAAGAAGGCAAGAAGAACTTAATTAAAAACTTAAGCGTAGTTCCTTGTCAGTCGTTTTTACTGAAACTTGTACACACTCATGTGCGCGGATACAGACACTCACGCACGCACGCACGCACACACACAGACATATATATATATATATATATATATATATATATATATATATATATATATATATATATATATACATATATACACAGGGTGTCCATAAAGTTCACGTGCCCTTTAAAAAAATTATAACTTTATTTGTATTTGCGATAGAAATAATCTGTAAAAAATGTTTAATGTACCTAGTTTTAACTATAGCTAAAATAACTACTGTGATTTCAGGCATTACTGTAAATCAGCTGGCAACTGTTTTCCGTGAACTGCAAAATCGTATTAACCTTTGTATTGCTAATGATGGAGGACATGTGGAAACTGAAATCAAATTTCAATAAAATGTTAAAAAATATGTTGAAATAATGATCTGCTGCTCCCATACATTGTATATATATATATATATATATATATATATATATATATATATATATATATATATATATATATATATATGAAAGTGAACATAGAAGTCAACACTTAAAAGCGACAGTCTGTTTCATGCTATATGTAATCGTCAGGCCACGTGTGTTGTTATTTTTTCTCGGCTATTTATATATACGGGTCTTTGGTGCATTGTAGGTAGTCTATTTTGGTGGTTATTTTACCGGAAGTCGTTTATTTGTTTATTTATTTATTTGGGTTAAATTATTTTGCTTGTTTTTATTTATTTTTTATTTTTATTTTATTTATTTTTTACCTTATATATTTTTTTCTTTTTTTTTCTTTTAATCGGTGTTTTTATTTACATAGTAAAAATTCGTTAATGCCGCTTATTTAATAGTTTTGTTTTGTTTTGGTTTGGGAAGATAATTAAAACTATTTATTCAATTTTGGGATTGACTGGGGTAGTTTATTCTACCTATTATTTTGGTGGGAACAGTTTTTAATTTGTTTATTACTTCATGTATTTATTTGGATTGATTATCTTTTTTGTTTTTCACGGTTAATTTATCGGTATCGGTTTGTTTGTTTATTTATTTATATGGATGAATTTAATTTACTTGTTATTATTTATTTGTTATACAGTATAATTTTTCTTTTTGGTTTTCGATTTTTAAGTAACGAAGTATTTTTTTTCTTTTGTCGTTATATAACAGTTATAGCTATTTTTTTCGTCCGATTTTTGGTTTGATTTTTATAGTCTAACTAATATTTTGGTCAGAATAGTTTGCTAATTTCATTATTATTTATTTTATTTATTTGGGTTCAGTGATTTTGTACACCCTCTCTCTCTCTCTCTCTCTCTCTCTCTCTATATATATATATATATATATATATATATATATATATATATATATATATATATAGCATAATGAGAAGCCACGTACACTTTCTTAATATGTACATATAGAAGAAGTTTCAAATAAAAAAATAATAATATTTTTATGAAAGTATTTATTTATATATATTTTTTTACATATATTTGATATATCAGATTGACCTCAATCTTTCTTCACAAATAACTGTTCGTTTACAATAGCCTCCGTCGCGAGATGCGTACGTCACGTGATATGGAACGCCACTGTGTTCGAATATTTCTAACGTAAATCTAACTGAAATAACATCTTAGATTTTTTTTAATTTTTTTAACTATATCTAAAAAAATGTTTAACTATTGAAATATTTATAAAGATTTAAAATACCCAAGTCTTTATTGAACCTTAGTTTATATATATATATATATATATATATATATATATATATATATATATATATATATATATATATATATATTGTGCTATATCTTGTGTGTGTGTGTGTGAATTGGGATCAAATAGAAATCAATTATGGTTTGAAATCCGACAGAACAGATTAAGGAAACAGATTAAGATTAAGTTTGGTTTTTAGTAAAGTTTTATCAAGTAAAGAAATATGGAGAAAAAATTGTGTTATATTTAATTTTGTGTTGTTTGTTTTTCATTGGTTAAACAGATTTCACGTCCATCTGTCTTGTCAAGCAGCGTTTGTGCGTACAATTCATTTGTGTATGTGTAATATAATATTTGTTTGACTATGCCTGATTCGGATTATAATATGTATTCGTTTGTGAGAGTGTCTAGCACACCTACGCGTCTACTAATTATTTTCATTCGTGCTTGGTGCTGAGGGAGAAATACTTTAATTACATTAGTTGTAGCAGTTGGTAGATATATTTTAGATTTTTTAAGTTTGCATTTTATATTAGTTGGTGATACAATAATTTGTCTTTGGCGTGAGTTTATTGATCCTGAAATACTTAGAATTCCCTCGAAGTATTTCCTGTGTAAAGACTTATGTTCTTTTCTAATTTGGGTGGCATTTATAAAATCTAAATTATAGCTTTTTTTTTTTTTTGTATTACAAAGCAAGTTTAAAGTGAAGGTACTTTTATATAAGTAGATGGGGAATTTTAAATTTCTAGAGGTTTCGCCAATGTCGTTCTTCCTACATTGCAGGAATTGTATGTTATTAATCAGACACATGCAACACGATCATTTGTTAGATGGAATATGATCATAGAATGCATAAAAAAGGAGAGTGCGAAACAATGTTAAACAAGAAACTCCTCCATTGAAGATCGCATATACATGAAGAAAAGGTTGAAATGCTAAGTAGATGTCATGAGAGATGACAATCTTTCCACTTAAAAGAGATTATCTTGGGGAAAAATATGGAAGAAGATGGCCAAAGGCTCAGCGACCTTAAAGCCACATCCGGTAATGAGACAGACATTGATAATAATGATGGCAATACGAATGGAGATTATGATGAAATTACAATGACTTTCCGCACTTTTTTTTTTTTTTCATTTGGCCACTATGCCAAAATGTTCTTTGCAAGCAATAAATTATGTTTAATGATATTTCGCTTAAAAAAAAAAAAAATTGAGCGTCGGTTTACTGCAAATTTAACAGCGAGAATTTCTTTTCTTTGTCATATAATGAGATGCAAGGCCATAATAATTCCTATTTTTTCCTTAATTTTCGGCGGTAGTCTCTGCTTCAATACAGCAGTTGTCCGGCGGAACTATAGTTTGTTCATCCATGAAAGATTTACAGACATTCAGAGTAAACAAACACTGTTTGGAGCCAAATAACTGACAATAGAACAGAAATACGACTGTCCGAATTGTTTGGACTCGGGTAGTGGGGTTGAACAGAGGATGTCGGGAAAACAGAACACACTACTCCCACACATACACACCCAGCATATATATATATATATATATATATATATATATATACATATATATATATATAAACAAAAACATATATGTAAATATATTCGTATAAGAATAGTCAAAATGTGTATATAAATCGTGTAAATAATCTAAGTGCATATAAGTAAATATATAATAATAATAATATGCATATATATAATAAATGTGTGAACATTTGCGTATTATTGCTTGATATATATATATATATATATATATATGTGTGTGTGTGTGTGTATGTGCGTATGTGTCTGTGTGTGCGTGTGTGTGTGCATACAATTTTCCAGTAAATCCCACCCACCCATAATTATACGAAAGCGGCTATATATGTATAAATACACTGCTACAAATATATTTCATAAACGTATGCAACATATCGATTTTTAGACATTATTTGTTGCAATAATTTACACCCTGGCTAAGAGCCACTCGAGGTAGAGGGCCACTGAATAAGAGGTAATGGCAAAGTTCATGGTTATATATCGGGAAGATAACAATTAACCCAGACGGGAACAGGATAAGATTGGAATGATCAGGAAAGTATCCACAGTCGGTTCCATTTCCATTAATGCTTAGTCGACGCCCATTTCTTGTCCGCATTACACGAAGGGAACGAGGGTGTTTCGGTAAATGGCCGTGGCATAGAGGAGGGTGTTAGCCGGGAAGGTTGGAACTGTTGGAAATAAGTAATGTAGTTCGTCTGAACACTTTCCGTGAATATAGCGGCGGAACAAAATGAGGCTTGCAACTTTTCGTCTGCGGGCAAAGTGGTGGTATGGTGGAAGATATTCTATCACGCACAATGACGCGGAGGTGATTTTAGATTCTTTTTATACAGTTAGTGGATCGCTTTTTTTTCATATATATATATATATATATATATATATATATATATATATATATATATAAGCAGTGCTCCATTTTCGGCCAGGTCTGACGCTGGGTAAATGGAGAGAATAGCAAGCGGAGTTAGGTACGCGAGAAAAAAAAAGGACACCGAAACTTAACAACAGAAAAAGACAGCATAAATTCCAAAATCACGTAATGAAGAAAAAAAGTCTTGGAAAATGTAACACTCATAAGACAGATTGAAGACACGAGGGAAATCAGCCCATAAACTACCTAACGAGCTTGGCAGAGCTGGGGTTAGGAGATACACCAAAAAGACAAAATATACAAAGAGCTAAAAAAGACAGGAAAATGTGGAGAAGAACGAAGATCGCCTACGTCCTGAAGAGACACGTTACAGAGAAGAATAATGATGCCATATATACAAATTTCATATATATGTATATAGTTTTGTACACTGTCTTCATGCATTTATGTTTTAAGTATTTTACTGTAAGGAATAGAATTTGACGTAGATAGAATTTTATATATAAGGGTCTTTACACTTATATGAATAAGGTGGACACAAAACGATGACCATTTCATAATTCAGACCACAAAACATGACCTGAAGGTAGCGTTCAAGCAGGAAACCACTACAAGGTTAACATCAGTGTCCACTTTCATATTTACATAGGCTCTATCCCGGATATTAAGCAAATTTTACCCATAAATATAGCATACCTGAAGGCTATAATTTTATCATATATATATATATATATATATATATATATATATATATATATATATATATATATGTAAAGAGTGAGAGAAATAAAGGAAGAAATTATTCAGTTGTTGGTTGGTAAATGACAAACGCTAAAAGTGGAAAAACTAGCGGCAGAATAAGATGTTTGAAATGTATAACGTGACAAATTATCGGATTGCTTAAATAAATGGGAATAGGTTATGATAGATAGATAGATAGATAGATAGATAGATAGATAGATAGATAAGAAAAGAGAGATATATGGATGGATATGAAAAGAGAGATGGATGGATGGATATGAAAAGCAATGGATAGATATGGAAAGCGTTCGATCGATCAATAGATAGATAGATAGATAGATAGATATAGATAGAGATGAAATGCGATAGATGGATATTTACAGTGAGAGATAGATATGAAAAGAAATAGAAAGATTTGAAATGAGATAGATAGATAGATAGATAGATAGATATGAAAAGAGATAGAAAAATAGAGATGGGCGAGAGAGATCGATGAATATGAAAAGCAATAGATAGATGGATAGATATATAGATAGATAGATAGATATGGAAAGCGATCGATCGATAAATACATAGATATGAAATGCGATAGATAGATATGAAAAGTGATAGGTACAAAGATAGATATACATGAAAAGAGATAGATAGATAGATAGATAGATAGATAGATATGAAAAGATTTATATCAATAAACTGAGACAGATAGGAACAGAGAGACAAGTTCCATCTTTGATAGATATTATTATTTCTATTATTGTCATTATTATTATTATTATTATTATTATTATTATTATTATTATTATTATTATTCCCTGAAGAATTACACACACTGACAGGCATTCACGAAAATATTTCCATAGATAGATAGATACATAGATATGAAAAGGATATATATATATATATATATATATATATATATATATATATATATATATATATATATGAAAAGCGGTAGATAGATTGATAGATAGATAGGAACTGAAATATACATTGCTAGAGGAATCACCTATTATTATAGAAAAAGTAAAACGCTGTTGATGACATTCTAGATAAAGTCCTACGTAATCGAATAAATGTACTTGATAATTAGATTAAATGTAATAGCGACATTTGTAAACAATAACTTTCATAATATTGTTCTATACATTCGCAAGGACAAAAAAAACAAGAAAACATTTGAAAGGTGATTTTTCTAACATGGTCGAAATCGTCCGTATTTCAAATGAGGAAATTTCTTGGCGTTTCTCTCAGTTATCGCTGGCCCCCTTTTAACTGTTTCTAAGCATATACTACACAGCCCAGGAGTTGAACTCAGATAATGCCACAAAATTCACGAGCCATTGCTTTCAACTACATCCTTGTACAGTGGTGGATTTGTGGATTTGATGTCACAGTAATCGGATGCTCATCAGACCGGCAGATAAATCGTAAATTGAAAGAAGGCGAGCAATAACAGATTATTACTAAAAAGACCAACATAAAATATGAACAACGGACTGAGAACACTATATATTGTAGATTAAAGAAAGAGCTGAGATCGAAATTCCCTAAAGGTTTCCAGGATCGGATGAGATCTGAACAAAGATGAAGGACACACTGACAGAAATGATGTGATCATAACAACTCATTGTTCAGTATATATTCATACCTATCTTTGTACGTACACGTCTCTCTCTCTATCTCTATTTATCTAATTTCCCTGAGATTTTCAGATGGCTTACCTACCTTTTCTTTGCTTCTTTTTTTCTCTCTCTCATGACGATTTCTCTCTAAAAAAAAAGGTTTAGAAAGAAGTAAATCTATATTTTTTAAGGTTTTATTGAAATTTTATTGAAGTTTCCACATGGCTTCCATCATTAGCAATACAAAGGGTAATAAGATTTTGCAGTTCAAGGAAAATATTTGCCAACTGATTTACAGTAATGCCTGAAATCATATTAGTTATTTTATTAGAAATAATGTCGTTTTCTCACATAGTAACATATGTGAGAAAACGACATTATTTTTGCACCAAACTAATAGATATACTTAACACTAGGTACATATATATATATATATATATATATATATATATATATATATATATATATATATATATATACATATATACAGTATATATATATACTTTATTACATCCTTTCCAGATTATTTCTATCGCAAATACAAATAAAGTAATACATTTTTTAAAGGGTACACGAACTTTAAGGACACACTGTATGTATATATATATATATATATATATATATATATATATATTCATGAATTATTCATACATAAAACAAATACAAAGGTTAATGATTAATTCAATAATATACAAAAACCCCGAATCCGTTTATGAATGGGTTTTTGCATATTATTGCATTGTTCGCGAAGATGGATTTCTCACCATTTAATCATTAACCTTTGTATTTGTTTTATGTATGAATAATTCATGAATTTGTAAATTAATTGCACCTTTATTGAAATTAATTATATATATATATATATATATATATATATATATATATATATATATATATATATGTAAGCAAATATATGGATATAGATCCGACAGTATGAAGAAAAATATACGGAACAAACAAACAAAAATCCCTATATGCAATTATGCTGTTTTAATGTTAATATAATGTCAACGTCGGACGTTTCGGTCTAATAAACCATCTTCAGGACATACTTATAAAATATAATTAACATGATCAATTCAATATGACAAAGACGATGGACATATCTAAACAGATAACTGAAAGTTTTATAAGATCAGCGTTCCCCCACGTGACGACAACGTGTCCATGTTTAAACGGAACATTTTCAAAAACAATAGATAGATAAAAAATTAACTGTGCCTTTGTGACAGGCTGATTGTCGGGAGTGGTGAAATTCCCCGCGAGGAAAATTTTAAAGATAAAGTCACCTACGAGAAGAGACATTTGAAAATGTTGTTTTGATAAATGAAGAATGGGGAAAATTCTTATGGCCATTGTCATAAAGCTAATTGACAAACACCAGGTGGTTACAGAGTTTTAAATAGATAAAGGTTTACTTGTGTCATGATGCTGTCTGAAAACAATTTAATAGGTCATCTGTTGACCACACACAAAGAGAGTCATCTCTATGTTTGGTCTTTGTCGATGGGAGGTGTCATTGAGAGAAAACACATCTGGGCTGTGTTGGAATTTGAATATGACA
This sequence comes from Acanthosepion lycidas, assembly GCA_963932145.1. NCBI lineage: Eukaryota > Metazoa > Mollusca > Cephalopoda > Sepiida > Sepiidae > Acanthosepion > Acanthosepion lycidas. The sequence continues at coordinate 13,155,110 of OZ010600.1, forward strand.
GCGAAATAATATTTCGTTGGCGCCGAAGAATGAATGTGTCTGGTTGACTAGCCACTTGGTGCTGGCGAAAATCTGATTGAAGAATTCCATATGCCGTGACGTTAGGATAAGAATTGAGATTGTCACTCTACGGGTGGTATTGTCTTCTTGGCGGCCAGAGAAGAAGAGAGAAACAAAAGAAAGAAAAGGAAAAGAAAAAGATATATATTTTTTTTTCTTTGAACAAAATATATATTTTTTTAAGAACAAGGCTAGTCTAGTCACGCCCACACTGTTGATCGACCATTGGTTGAACGCTAACCAGCCAGGCGGAGGTGATCATGTGACGCAAGGAGGCAGCCGCAGTGAGTAAAAGTATGAGGGATTACTACGAAGAAGTGGGAAGATGTCCATATGAAAATAAGAGAAGGTGGGAATAAGAGAAGACTTCCAAAAATGGAAATAATGAATTTTTCCTGACCGAAAACAAAAGAAGGGGTTTATGGATTTAGACTTATCAAGGAACCCCAAACCCCGACGAGCCCACTCCCGGTTTTGAATCGGCGTCCATATAAGCAAATTCGCAGCGAGCAAAAATCAGTTTCAGTAGAGTTTTAGTTTTGAGTTCGAGAGAGAGTTCCAGTTGAGAGCTCTGAAGACCCACCACGAAGAGCTGACCAAGATTCGCGCAACTTCCGAACTCACCTTCAAACCAAGATCAATTTATTTTTTTGAAGAACGACTTAGACTCACACCACCAAAATAAGTTTTGTGAAGTTCGCCTGAAAACCACGTGTCACAATCCATATAGCGGGTCGGGAGATAGACGCAGTTCTATGTATCCAGCAACCAGATATAAAGTATTGTTATCCTTTTTTTGATACCATTTTCGACTTATTATTTTATTTTATTTTGCCCGTACTTGTGCGATACCGCCCTCATTCGAACTCGAGCTGCAGTACGGCCCCAACGCTGATTGATTTCGTCTGCCTAAGATCAATTCACAACGTGGGTAGGCAGACTGGAGATCAAAGTAGTTACTTCGGTAACCAGACGTTGGAAGCGAGTTGGGAACGACGAGGCTGATATCGAATCCAACCAGATTCCTATCCGAATCACTTAAAGGTTAGATCATCACAATTGGCGCCGCAACCGGGATAAGACTCTGGATCGGTTTTGGATGCCACCATTGGCGCCGCGACGAGGATAAGACCCGGGATCGGCTGACGTCACAATTGGACGTAACGGTTGGATGCCACAACTGGCGCCGTGACCAGGACAAGACCCGGGATCGGCTGACGTCACAATTTGACGTTGAGGTTGGATGTCACACTGCGGATCAATAGCTTTTTATAAACATAAAACATTAGGCAGCATATAATTTACATACAAAGAAATAATCATACATAGAATCAATAAGAAATAACAGTCATTAATAGCAGACATTCAAAAAACATCTTTCGGTCGACAAGCAAGTATTTCGTCTTCAAGTTTTTGATTTTATAAGGAAAAAAAACACATGTCTGATGATGAATAGAGGACTTTTCGTAAGTACTAGCATTTTAACATCAAATAAACTAAAAACTACAGACATCAATGGTTTCGACGAGGATCACTTCACTCTATGGATTAACAGTATTTTAATGCATATATTATGTCTCTAGTGACGGATGTCACCATTAATGGCATTAATATTTCTGATTGATTCTATGTGTGATTATATATATATATATATATATATATATATATATATATATATATATATATATATATATATATATATATATTGCGGTCACCCATATACATACTGACCAGGCTCGACGTTGCTTAACTTCGGTGATCGTACGGAAACCCAGCTCCCTGATTAATAAACCCGAGCCATTATCCATTACACCACCCGCACATCCAAGCTTAAATCACCTGCTATTTCTAAGCGGTCACCCATATACGTCTTGACCAGGCTCGACCTTGCTTAACTTCGGTGATCGTACGGAAACCCAACTCCCTGATTAATAAATCCGAGCCATTATCCATTACACCACCCGCACATCCATGCTTAAATCACCTGTTATTTCTAAGCGGTCACCCATATACGTATTGACCAGGCTCGACGTTGCTTAACTTCGGTGATAGTACGGAAACCCAGCTCCCTGATTAATAAATCCGAGCCATTATCCATTACACCACCCGCACATCCAAGTTAACAGAACCTGGTATTTCCAAACGGTAACCCGTTTAGGTCACCAGGGTTGACATTGCTTAACTTCGGTGATTGTACGGGGACCGGAATTTCAACCTGATATAACCGTAAGCGCTTTCCAGTTGATAGAAAATAAAGATGACAGGAAGGCCTCTACAGCAGGAACTGGAGCATTAAGGAGAATGCAGCCAAGCACGACAAACAGAAGCAATTGCTGTAAAAAATTTAGGGTTTTTTTTTCTGGACCTCTTCATTCTTCGAGGAACATAGGTTTGCAATAACATTTCTCCAAAAGATGGGGTTCCGGGCGATCCTCTTCAGCTCGGACCATGCCGGCTGCATTCATCTTTGCGTCAACACTTCTGTTGATTCGGCAATTGATGTCTTCATCTGCACCCCCAATCTTTACTGACGATGCTTCCCAGGTAGATAAAAACGAAAGATGCCTTCCAAATAAAAATAGAATAGAGCATAAGACAAGGGTGTGTCTTCTCGCCGGATTTATTCAAACTTTAAAACCTGAAAGAATTAGAAGTCCTACCAGGAATTATTAATTGTGGCCACAATCTTACCAGTATAAGATATGCAGATGACGTAATGTGGAGAAGCAGAAATTAAACTACAAGAACTCCTACAGATGATAGTGGAAGAAAGTGGGAAGAAAGGACTAACCATCAATTGCCAGGCAGTATGTATTATTGTCAGCCAAAGGAACAGCTCAAATTAGGAGATTCCAAACTCAAACAAGTTAGTTATGCCTTTAGGGGAATATAGGGCAGCAGCAACATCTCTCCAACGGACGCGGTTACGAGCAATTCTCTTCAGCTTGGCCCATATTTTTCCTGCCGCGTTACCAGTTCGTCAACACTTCAGCGCCAAGTCTATTTTAATCAGACCACGTTACGCTTCCCTTTTGGATTCCAGTTAAGGGCCTGCCTGGTGACACTAGAAGCAGGCTTGCAGAGTGTGTGGCCGATCCATTCCAGTTTCCGTTTCTTGATGTTAATCTTCATTGGGGTTTGTCTGATCCTGTCCAACATTTGGTCGTTGGAGACGACTTCCGGCCGCCTGATATTGAGGATGTTCCTGAGACATCGGTTGGTGAAGTTTGTGGTTGTTGGTCATGGTCACCCGTCAGGTTTCTGAGCCTTAAAGTAGGACCGACTTGACGTTGGTTTTGAAGATCTGAATCTTTTTGTAAAGTGAGTGGGCTGTTGGTCTCCAGATTGGTCGCAGAATGTTGAAAGCGTTTCGGGCTTTGTTGATTCAGCACTTTTAGGCTTAATGTTCCAATTTTCCACTGTAAAACCTAATGGATTAAATAGAGTGTTCATGAATGTTGTGTACACTCCCTTTGCTTGGTAATGATTACGGAGTGAGCAAATCCTGAGTAGAGTTCAATAAGAATTATATGATATATCCCTAGACATGAGTAGAGAATGAGAAAAAGATATAAAACCCTTGTACCAATTAATCGAAACAACTGCTTTAGTTTCCTTTCTTTCACCATACGGTCAGTTTTAGACCCGCTGGGGTGACAGGCTGTAATCAATTTCTATTTTTTCCTCACATTAGGTCATTTGTAGGGGTGTACAGTAATATGAAGCTATTTTCGGGGTGTATGTTGAAAGTTGTTTGGCCTTTAAAAATATTGCATTATCCATGAGTGAAGAAGATTTTCATCACGCCCACATACTATTGTCTCGACTGTCGATTAGTTGTCCTACTGCCAATGACTGTGATGGACGGTACTCCTAATAGAATACAAAAAAAAGTGTAATACTGCACGAACACACTTGTAAACCTTACCAGTGAGCAAATCAAAGTACTATCGACTGGCTCGGAAACTCTCCTGATTTAAATCCAATCGAGAATCTGTGGTCAATGTGCAAGGAACGACTTCGTGGAATGGACATACGAAGTACTAACGTGTGCACTAGGTCATGTTTCATTTTTAGAAATACGAAAAAAAGGAAAATAATAGCAGAATTATTCGTTTTGTTTCAATTAATTTGTACAAGGGTGTATGTAGATTAAGTAAAGTTTCCACTTCAAAATTTCCCCACAGTTCGCCGGTTCGACGAGTACACGACGAAGGCCGGGATACACAACGGCCGTGACGTTGTGATAATTACAACAAAGATAAGGAAAGTAGTCCGCACGCAAATAATGCAAGTACTGATAACTAATCATAAGAGAAATTGAAACGGTTGATGTTATTACTATTATTTTTATGTATTTGTAAACATTTTTCAAATACTTTCTCATTTCTTTGTGAACGCCGGTGATGTCTGGTTTGATTGCCCCAAGGATGCCGTCTGACTGGATGTTGAAATCCCACAAGATCGTTTTTGAACACGTTCTCTCGCTTGTGGGGCTAAAATTTCTCGTAGACTTCAAGTCTCTATTTCCTACATAGGCACTTTTATTATTATTATTATTATTATTATTATTATTATTATTATTATTATTATTATTTCCTTTGATTTCTGCCGTATACACTTCCGGGTCTCAAACAGATACTTAAGATCAGAAATTACATTATATTATATATTTTTTTTAAATCGTTTCACCCCAAGCCAGGTGACAATGCCACTAGAACGCAGGTGGGGAGCGGGTTACCGGAAGTGAAAGTGAAAAACGACGAGAATAAGAAAACTGAGAAGGGGAGGGGTTGGGTAAAGGACAAATGAGGAAGAAGATAACAGAAGATAACGATTGACGCTTGATTTATATTTGTGTAAAAAAAAGAAAAAAAACCAAGATCACACACATTTTACATAAAGCTCTTCCGAAAATGTGATATGTTTTTGTTGATGTTGTTGTTGTTGTCATTATTATTATTATTATTATTATTATTATTATTATTATTATTATTATTATACCCTCTTCATTATTATTTGTTTATATAACTTGCATGGAATTTGTCTATTGCCTCCATTTTTACTTGTCATTATTATTATTATTATTATTATTATTATTATTATTATTATTGATGTATTTCTGATAATATTTATTCTTTTGACTGGTTTGTTACAAACATCACAATTAGTTTTAAAATTCAATTTTCTACTCGGGGAAATGCTTATTTTCAATCGATTATATAAGAAAATTGGTAAAACATATCGAAAAAAACATCGAAAGCAGACAGGTCCATTCCTATTTACATTCGAAGTTCGTTTACCAAACTTTCCAGATTTATTCTCTTTTTTCCATTTTCCTTTTTTATACGTGTATATATATATATATATATATATATATATATATATATATATATATATATATATATATATATATATATATATATATATTCAAATAATTCTTTTTTGTGTGGTAGAGAATTTGATTCTAGATAGGAAAAGAGAAAATTTATGAGGCGTTTCAAAAGAAAAAGTTAAAAAAACAAAACAAAAAAAAACAGTTTCATCCCAGGACTTATCAAGTTTATTTTCCTGGGAATAGAAAATTTAAAAAGCGTGTAAATTAATGAAATTAACGAATTTTGATTTTATCTAGGTCCCACTCTACATTTCACCTCAATATTCTAGATTCCTTGTATATTAGATCCCATAAGCCTTCCCTCTGTAAACAGAGTGAATACTTACTCAGTCTGAATGTTATTGGATTCTAGTTTCTTCAAATTCAATCTTTTTCTCTTCTTTTCCATTCGTTAATTTAAATTAATTTACTGCTTATAAATTTTTTCTTCACAAAAAAATAAACTTGGTTAGTCCTTGGACGAAACCGTTTTTTTTTAGATTTTTCTTTTAAAATGCCTTATAAATTTTGACTTTTCCTATCTATTATATATATATATATATATATATATATATATATATATATATATATAGAGAGAGAGAGAGAGAGAGAGAGAGAGAGAGAGACGTGTGTTCGTTTTCTGATCGTGTGAGACTCGGGTCCATTTATCAGGAAGGCAAATTCCTGATGTTATCGGTGAGGGGTCGGGACGATCCCAACGAGCGGCACCTTTATAAAGTAGCTTAAAGCACTTGGGAGACCATCGATAACTGTGCTAGCACAACGTCACCAGTCACCGTGACAGAGTGTTTGATGGTGCCGGTGTTGTTCAGATTGCACTCTCCCAGAAACTGTAACAAAGGTCTGTTAACCCTAGTTGCAGTATAAACCAGAGGTAGGTTCTGTGGGTGTTAAACAAACACAAATGTGCCTGAGCGAAAGTCTGTAATAGGGATTGTCTAGCCGCCCATGTATATCCTGGAATAAGAGTAGCCAGCTAATATATATATATATATATATATATATATATATATATATATACACAACAGAATCCAAACTTATGTCATATGGTTGATCAGTTTTAATATTTATATTAGTACGATCCACTTGGAATATATACCAAAGTATTTATTACCTGTACTATATATATATATATATATATATATATATATATATATATATATATATATATATCTGTGTGTGTCTGTCTCTGTGTATCAGTATCTATGT
>OZ010600.1:13166776-13169276 GCA_963932145.1 Acanthosepion lycidas
ATCAGATAACAGTTTATCCGGAAAGAAAAATGCAGTTATTAATAAGAAGTGTTGAAATGAAAGCATCCAAGATTACACGGCTCAAGTATCACTCCTTCGTAGTCAGCTCACTTTCGTACATGGCTCTTTAATCAGTTCCACCCCCTGAAAGGCAGTAAATCCCCAAAGACAAAAAGAGTTACTAGGCGTGGAAGAATTAGGAACAGAAACATTAATAATGAGCGGGAAGGGGCAAGAGTAATCAGGAGTACAGTCGATAGCGATTGACACTGCATTTAAATTTTTGCAGGTTAAAGTTGGCTGGAAAACATAGAGCTGGAAACGAGAAGTGCTAGAAAAGAAACTTTTAGCATAGTATTTATGGTTACATCTAACCAGATCAAGTGTAAATTAATGAGATTTCGACGACAGTCTAGTACTGCACTTATATTCAAAAAGTCTAGGTACCATAGCGAAGAGCGATATTTATTTCCGCTTGTTTACAGAAAATGTGGCATAAGGCCAAAAATGGGGAATGGGTAAAAAGACGATGAAGAAATAAGCCTGGAAGAATTTGACACTCACAAAACATATTAAAAGCAAAAGGGGCAGAAAAAATCAGGGCATAAGATACCAAATGAGCTTGTGTAAATGGATAGCAGAACAGGGATTTGGAGGGATAGTGAAAAGACAAATTTTAATAAAGGCTACAAAGGATGTTAGTTGTGGAGGGTAATGGTCGTCAATGCCCTGAAGGGACATGGCACAGTAGAAGAAGGCTTTTTTTTCTTTTTCATAAGAAATAAAGCTCAAACTTGTGAAGTTGTAAGGCATAAAAAAGTTCAGCTAAAAGTACCTGATGTTAATAATAAAAAATAGGGTATTTCAAGTGCAATTATTTAAATATAAGCTATGATCCCATTATTATTATAGGGATGTATCAAAAGCATTTTCATTTTTTGAAGACCTTTACTCTAAATCTTATTTCATGTACACATGGAGAGACTATTATTAACTAGCTTAAAAGCTGCACTCCATTTGAACTTTTAATCTAGCTCCTGCATAGGGCTAATTGGTTTTCTAAAAAACTAATGGGACCTCTATTCCAGCTTAGAAAATAGCTATGATAATTTTGAAGAAATAACTTCAAAGTTCTCAATTCACTATATGGAACTTGAAATTCTGTCTTAAATTTAAACTTAGCTAGCCATAAACACTGACCACAAAACATACCACGATACTCCTAACACCAAAACAAGGCATTCTTACTTACCTTTCTTACTACAGTCACCATAATACCTCTTGTCTCTATGAAAAAAAAAACAACCTAGTTCCCATATGTACAATTCATTGTCTGGGGTGGAGAATAAAACAACAATTTAAAAACTAGCCCCAATGAATATTTACAATATGAATACAATCTGTTTACAAGAAACTACACAAAATAAAGTTAGTAATAAAAAAAAAACACCAGACTTACATTATCTGCATAATTACCATAAAAGTAGTCATAGGAAAGAGGCAGAGAGGCAATCTTACGGCAGTAGAAAAGTGAGTGAAGCCGAGCTGCCATATCAGGACTGATAATATAGCTGATTCTTCTTTGATCCATATCAAGGAGATCCAGGTAAATAGCAGTTTCACCTGACCATATGTGGCAGCAATATTCTAAGCATAGACGAATGGTAGACTTATAGATATGCATGGCAGATTATAGAGGGAAAAGTGCCTCGCACCTTACAGTGAAGAAATATAAATTATGGATTTAATATAGTCTCTCAACACTATGTCAGCTGAGATCATTAGCCTGAGAAGGCTCAACAATTAATTTTACTGCAGGTTAGCATCAGCCATGTTGATGGAATGAAGAGAGGGGTCTCTCAGATGATTAAAGGATAAAAATTTAGTTTTGAAGGCTTTAAAATGAACAAGCCATCTTTTGCTCCAGTTAACAAAGGACTTGTTTTGAGCATAGGCTTTTCATTTTGATGTTGTGGGACTGATCAGCATTACTATTGAAGCAGGAGTATTTGACGTTTAATGATTTAAAATGCAGCATTCGTACTAAATCGTAAATATAGCGTTAATCATATAAAAATATAAAATGGCGAAAATTTATCCATCGCACCCTGTATATAAAGGGAAAAGAACTCCTCGTGTTAATATTATTATTGGGAACACTGTCCAAGGTTGTATAACTCTAATAGCATATCCATATGCGATATTCCAAATACTTGAGCGTAATTCATGTCTAGATAGATAGATATGAACAGACTAATATATATATATATATATATATATATATATATATATATATATATATATGTATATATATATATATATGTCTATAATTGGTAATAGAAGCCATTGGTTTATACCAACGGCTTCCCATACTTCTACAATTCACTCACATGTGGTCATGTGTGACGTCATGAGATGCGGTGCGATTTTAGCTTCTAGCGTCTTATATGCACGGGTTTATCGTTACTTAGAAATCATGTAAACAATGACAGGCTGTAGC
>OZ010600.1:13171776-13206776 GCA_963932145.1 Acanthosepion lycidas
CACTGATTATATATATATATATATATATATATATATATATATATATATATATATATATATATATATATATATATATATATATATATAAATATATATATATATATAGAGAGAGAGAGAGGCCATCTATATTGTATCATTAAATCCTTCTCTTTTTAAACAGATGGACTTTAGCCTCCAACTAATTACCATTTAAATAATTTTTCCTCCCAACAATACACTTTCTCCATTGATTATTATTATTATTATTATTATTATTATTATTATTATTATTATTATTATTATATAATTTAATCTATTTACCGCAATTTAACTCTTTTGAGCGAGGTATGAAACCGGTTAGCTAACCCGTTTTTCATTTTTACTTTTTATTATCATGAGTGGTAATAATTTTTTTCTGTTCATGGCAGTCATAAAATTTTGTACCACTAAACATATATATATATATATATATATATATATATATATATATATATGTGTGTGTGTGTGTGTGTGTGTGTATTGTGAGAGTGTGTGTCTGTGTGTGTATTGTTTGTGTGTGTGTCTGCGTGTGTGTATTGTGTGTGAGAGTATGTGTATTGTGTGAGAGTGTGTCTGTTGTGAGTGAGTGTGTGCGTGTGGTTCATGTTAAGTGAGTGAATGCCTTATTTTTTGCGAATAAAATAAATTAATATGAGCACTGAAATTGTTTCAAATCTAACTTCTATAACAATGCAAAATAAAATTCTAGTCAGAGCCAGGATACCAGGGAAGGTACTAGATACTTGAGAAGACTTATTAAGATTCAAATCCCGGTGATAATCGAAAAGAAAATGCGTGAATTCTAAACGAAGCTGATGACGATAAAGCAGAAAGAGAAAAAAAAAAGAAGAGAAAATGGTTGTTATATAAAAACTATTTCCACTATTAAATTATTGGATAGACAGAACTCTTGGGTTGCCGTCGATAGCTGTCCTAACACGAAGTCACAAGTCATCGTGGTCGAGGGCTTGAGCGTGCTGGCCTTCTTCAAATTGTTGATGGCGCAAGATAACACGCTCTTTTTTCCAGAAAATGTAACTACGGTCTGCTCAGCATAGTTGCAGTATAAACCACAATTGGGCTCTGTGGGTATTAAGAAAAGACAAATGTGTCTGGGCAAGCGTCTGCAATAGGGATTTTCTAGCAGCCCTAGTAGACAGGTATCCTCGAATACAAATGGCCAACTATTCTACTCCTCTACTACTAATACTAGCATTAATAATAATAATAATAATAATAATAATGATAAAAATAATAATAATAATAATAATAATAATAATAATAATAATAATATTGAAGGTGAAAAGAGGGACAAGACCTACAAAAAAAAAATGAAAATAAAAGCTAAAATTACGAAAAGTAAATGCATGAAATCTAAATGATTTTACTTATGACGATGAAATTAAAACAAAGAAAAAAAGAGAAAAGAGATAATGGTTATATAATTACTATTGCTACTACTAGTAGTAGTATTAATAATAATAATAAAGGTAATAATAATAATGATGGTGAAGAAAAGGGAGAAGAGCTACAAAGAGAAGAAAATCGAATAATATCATTGAAAATGTATGAAAAATAATCGAAGACTCAAAATAAAATTGCACACTGCAAAATGGACTTGTTTTCCAGTATTACCAAATTTTATGCCAGTATGCTCAATCTTAGCAGATACAAAAGCAATATTATTTTCCATACTATTCACACTGCCTGTGTCTCTAGGTTTTGTTTACTTATTGTTTGTTTGCCTGATTTTCCGCCATATTTTGCTACCATGATCATGGCGGCGATTGGGGAAAACTGGCCTGCGCCAGCAATGATTCAATCAGTTCGAACGCTTTCCACAAATAATCTTATTAGTGCGACCAATTTGTAAGCAGATAAATTCTTTAAAAATTTCATATAGAATAAATTATTAAATGAAAAAATTGTGTGCTTTATATAAAGTCGCCTTTAGAATTTATGGGGAAAAATAGAAAAAGAAGAACGTGTGAATAGTTAATGCGTTAGAAAAAAAAATGTTTTTACAGTACACTAGAGATTTAAAAGAGCAACACTTGCAGTTCCCGTCGAAATTATTTTTTAATCCCAAGTGAAGAGCAAAGATTTTTTTTTTTTTTTGGCTGATATAGATTTAAAAAATAAAAAAATTAAAAAAAATTAACGAAATGTTTTTACTTTTTAAAACACATTCTTTTTTTACTCCATAGTCTTAAAATATATTAGTGAAACACACTTTTTATTATATTCAGATTAAAAACAATGAATTGTTAGCGAACGAAACTATCTTTCAATGGCCATCGATTTACGAATAATCAAAGATACTACAACTGAAATTCCGTTGTTGAACGCTCGCAGCTTCTTTTTCTTATCACTTCACGTTTTCTTTGATGTCGCTCGTCCTGGGTATAAAGATAAGCTACATCCGACTGCAGGGCTTCTGATCGGGAGATTGGGGGGTTTGAAGAGCGTGGAACCACCTGTTAATTGCTAGTGTTCACAGGTCCACTCTAACCCGGGTATGTACCAACTGTTAGGGTCTCAACTATAGTCAACAACGAAACTAGGATACAAAACACTATGAAAGTATAAAAATATATATTTTATAGTAAACATTTGCCAGCAACAGATTTTAATATTAAAAAGAAAATTATCAATGCCCCCAAGGAAATTAAATTTTGGAATTAAATGACCCATAAAGTGTTGCTTGTTTTGTTTTACGGCATATCAACTTCAATAGGTTATTTAATGCCGACAACTTTTTTCCCTGGTAATATTTTTTGCCTAAAATCTATTTCTGGTAATATTTTTTTACTCAAAAATGTATCCCTGGTAATATAATTGTCAAAAACCTATTGCTGGTAATATTTTTTTTCAAAAATATATTTCTGGGAATATTTTTTTTTTCTTCAAAAATTTATTTCTGGTAATAATTTCTTACAATGTATTTTTAGTATAAAAAAACTATTTTTGACACTTTTATAATGCTTTTTACCTGAGTTTCGGGGTTAACTATTTGCCCACAGCTGGGACCCTAAAAACTGCTACCACCCCGGGTCAGGGTAGACCTGGGAAGACCAGCAATTCCATTCCATGGTTCCACGCTCCTTAAAACATCCTGTTCAGAGGCCTTGCTGTTGTATGTAATTTATCGTCATACCCAGGACGCGGATATAGTTTATCGTCATACCCAGGACGCGGATATAGTTTATCGTCATACCCAAGCCGCCATAAGGAGTTGATATGCCGTCCAAAAACCAAACCAAATGTAAATGTCGCTGCCGGAAATTTTGTTGACACTATCCTCTCTCTGCCCAGCTGCAACAAGTAAACAGGCGTAACACCCCAAGATTTTGCAAAAGAGTCCTGAGTATGATAAACTACATCCAAGAGCAAGGCCGCTTATCAGGAGTTTGGAGGTTTGAGCGTGGAACTACATTTTAACTGCCGTTGTTCCTTGGTCCTCACTGACCCGGCGTGGTAGCACTTGTTATGGTCCCAGCTGTGGGCAAATAGTGAAACCTCCACGAAACATTACGAAAGTAGAACAATAACTATTTTTAGAAAAATGACCACCAATACATTTTTATCTATAATTGAGGGCGTGCTATTGCGTTTAAAATATTCAGCTTCAGCGATAAAATTGAGTTCAGAATATTTAGATTTCGGCATTAAATAGTTGCTATGTCGCTAAAAAAAATCAACCTAACAGCCAACATGAAAAAACTCTTTCATGACATTAATCCATATCATATCGTGAAATGTCTTAAAGAAATCAAATTGCATTCGAAAATATACCTTCAACAAAACTACAACATAAAACACAGATTTCACCGCCTCTAGCAATTATGTCCACACAAATATGTATATGCACATAAGTTTCATCTACCATGTATGCAATTGTGAAAGTAGAATGATGTCATGTTTTTATAACTTCAAAGCCCACACTAAAATTAAATTTTGGCATTAAATAACTCATAACGACTTCAGATACTGGTAAACAAATAAATCAATCAATCGTAAGGGGTCTTACATTCTTCTTCTATGAGTAATGCAAGACTTACGAGGGTAACTAAAAAACTATCCGGAAATTCGCCATATCATATATTTATCTATGTCACACTGCCTTCTCTTCATGCTTCTTCATAACTGGTAATATTGTCGTCACGTGATCAAAGCTTAAGCTTGGTCCCGGCTAGTTTTATTGCTGCTGTCACAGTGTAAACATGCCCGCTCCGTTAGCAGTGTGCACCAAACAGGAACAATGAACAACGATACAATTTCTCTGGGCGGAAGTTGTGTCAGGGGCTGCAATTCATCGGAGGCCTTTAACAGAATACTGCGACCGCGTGGAAATGTGTATGAGCGGATTGAGTTTTCAAAGTTTTCTTGGTGTACACTGCTATCAGAGCGGCCATGTTTACACTGTAACAGCAGCAACTATATGTACACATGATCAGAAGGCAGTGGGACACACCTAAAGATATTTTATGGCGAAAGTAAGGTCAATTGTTGATTAAAAACCACAAAACTTGAACATTTTCAACAAAAGCAACAATAAAAAAAACCGGGGGTGTATATGTAGTGGGAAAAGAAACAAAACACTCTACGATGCTCAAAAAGTTTTGATGGAAACTACCGTCAATAATAGAAAGAGCGATAACAGTTAGTGGACATGAGGAAAAATTGTGCATCAAGAAAAAAATTCTCTGATCGGGCTATTCTTTGTCTATGATTTCAACCTGATCCCACAGAGGACGGTGATCTCCCTTTTCTCTCCATATGTGGAAAGAAATATAAGGGGGAGACAGGTCGCCCTCTTAAGATAAGGCTTCAAGAACACCAAAAAGCTGTAACACGAGGGGAAGTGGAAAAATCAGGCGTGGCTGACCACATCTATCTATCTATCTATCTATCTATCTATCTATCTATCTATCTATCTATCTCTTTATATATATATATATATATATATATATATATATATATATATATATATATATATATATACTCTCTCAGTCTTTCTCATTCACTCAATATCAATTACTGTATCTATCTATCTATCTATCTATCTATCTATCTATCTATCTATCTATCTGCCTGTCTGTGTTTATTCTCTCTAGGGGAGAGAGAATAAAGATTGATTTCGCTTTCACACAATTAATACCTACTGATATATTTTTTATCTGTCTGTAGCTATTTATTGGAATATAACTCTATTTCTACCATAAAATGACTAAATGCTGATGTCTGTATCATATATATATATATATATATATATATATATATATATATATATATATAGGGATTTTAAAGGTAACATAAATTATATATACATATATATATATATATATAGTAATATGACTGTTGTGTTTCTATCTATCTATCTAATAATAACGGTCTGTGATCCGTTCTTGCGTGGTGCGCTGTCCGTCCGGTGCATATTAATGATTTACGTTTCTTTCCACGTCTCTTTTAAGACCTGTCTCTCTTTCCAACTTTCTCTCTCTCTCTCTCTTTCCACCTTTCTCTCTCTCTTTCCACCTCTCTCTCTCTCTTTCCACCTCTCTCTCCTTCCACCACTCTCTCTATCTCTCTCTCTCTTTCCACACCTTTTTGATTGTCTGCCTCCTTATTTATATTTCAGCCTTTCTCCACGTGATCGCTAAAACATTAGCATACCGTGATGAAAACATGTTCCAAGACGTAATGAAACCTGGTTTTATCGTCAAAATCATTACGTTATTATTAAGGGGAAGGATCAAATAGTTTTTTTCAATTAATTTTTTTCTCCCTTTTAGAACATTTAAAAATTTTGATTAAAAATTTGTTTTTCTTGCGTCAGTGGTTTTTCTAACTTTTAGCCTAGCAAATTTTCACCTTCTTTTTGCGGTGACAGACATTAATTTTAAAATTCTTGCAAAAATCAAATCAAATAATTGTCGGATTTAAATAAGATTTTCAGAATTTATTCACGAATTAAATTATTTTTTAAATGTTTTATTCAAAAATCTTGGTGAAAATATTTTTTTTTATTTTCCATGTGTTTCGCTCCCTTAATTAGTTTTCTGAAAATTTGAGAAATTCATCGAAATAATTTTTAGTGACTTTATTAGTTAAAAACAGAATTTTTTCATGAATTTAAATGTAACAATATTTTTTCGAAAAATCGGAAAAGGTCTTAGAGAAAATTTGTTTTGAATTGAAAAATGAAAAACGAAATAAAACTAATAGATTGTTTTAATTAGAGAAGCTTTTAATTGCTTTTATGAATAATACATATTAAATATAATATTTTCCAGAGAAAAAAAATCCGATGAAAAATGAATTTTTATAAGATTTTTTTTTATTTTTTTACCATTTAAAATTGAATAATTTATAAAGTTTTTAATCTTGTAAAGTTCATTTTTAATGAGATAATACTTAGGGAATATTCTTATTAAGTAAAACTATATTTACCAATCATATATTTTAAAGCTTATTACAATCTGAAGACACCGACTATTTTTAAAAGCATTTCGATTTGTTTTTATATACGGATATAGATGCAGAATTTCTGAAGTATGGATGTACAAACCGATAAATCAATTCTTAAAAGCGCACGGACTCTAAGGTTTATTCCCCCTTATGAAAGAAACAAAACCTTAGCAAAATTGTTCTTCTGTGATATAAATATAAATGCTCTAACATACTTTACTATAAACACATTCGGCGGTCAATCTGTCGCCAATAAATCGATAACACGTCAGAAAAACAAGACTCGGTGGTTAGGAAATGATTGCATACAACATTTTTTTTTTTTGCTATAAGTAACATTTGTTTAAAATCAGGTTAAATTAGCTTTAAATTTGGTAATTTTTTCTACTAACATTTCAGAGATTTATGTTTTATTTTTGCAAGATTTTAAAACGAAAAATTAAGTTTTGTTTACCAATGTCTAAAAAATTGCTGACGTTATGAATTTTACTGAAAAAGTGAAAGTCTATTTCAATCTATATAATTCCTGTTGGAAATACACCAAATTATTTTGCTTACCAGATATAGTACATTTAATCCTTTATCTCTCATTTAAAGCTAAACTGAAAGCTTCAAGAAAGTTTTCTCATTTTTAAAAATCAATTTTAAATCTTATGTAAGCCCAGTTCGTAGAGGTATCTATGTAAACAAACATTATTTTAAATATTTAAAAAATACAATTTGCCATATTAAAAAAATATTTTTAATTGAATATTATTCAAAAAATATTTTCTGGCATATAAAGAACATTTTTTTAATTAATCTGATTTAAAATATATTTTAAATGCATAAGATTTGAAAATAATTGTTTATAAAATAAGTAATTTTAGTTCAAGTTTCTTGAAACAGACAATTTTCTTAATGTTGTAATCAACTTCAATATTTCATAAACCTAACCGTCAGTGACCGAACGGGTTACAGGTATTCTAGTATATATATATATATATATATATATATATATATATATATATATATATATATATATATAGTAGCGCTATATTCTTTATCATACAGTATTACATTAGAACACATGTAAACCGCTGCGTAAATACATTCGGTTCGATCCTTATCGCATCGGAACATGAGTGCGTTTAGGTAGTAGTTGTTACATATCTTTTAATGTAATACCTGATAGAAAATTATATATATATATATATATATATATATATATATATATATATATATATGTGTGTGTGTGTGTGTGTGTGTGTGTGTGTGTGTGTGTGTGTGTATATGTGTGTGAGTATATATATATATAAATATATATATATATATATTCATGAATCATTCATACAAAAAACAAATATAGAGGTTAATGATTTAAATGGCGAGAATACATCGTCGCAAACAATATAAATAATATACATCAACCCCGAACCTGTATATGAATGATATGATCCCCGTTTATAAATTCCAGTTGCATAAGGTCTTTTTAATTTTACAAGCTTTCGTTTGTTCCTACAGACATCATCAGGTATGGAAGTAGATTTTGTTCTTGTTTTTACTTCTCAGTAATAAGAGGACAACGAAAATAGAAATGTAATCCGAAAAAATGCTATGAGAAATGTGTTATTGTTTTGGAACGTGCGGTCGCAACGCTCAATTTAAATTTTATGGTTGTGCGTTTTAGTACAAATATAGCAATAAGATAATTCTTTTTTACTGGTAGATATTTGTTTTTTGTATGAATGATTCATGAATTTATAAATTATAATTGCACCTTTTAATTGAAATTAAAGTAACTGATTCAATGTGCAACTCTCGGATAATAAGTGTAACATTACTGTAATTATTGAACAATATAGTTCATGCCATATTCACGGAATATATATATATATATATATATACATAGTAATGAGGAGGATTTGATAATTATATTAATTGATTCATCGAGTCTGATAGAAACCTCAGGAAGCACTGGACGGCCGTTTCGTCCTATATTTGGGACTCATCAGCAGTGCGCATCCACTACCGAGGGAATCGAAACCCCGACAGTTAGGTTGGCAAGCGAACACTATACCAACTGCTCCGCCGGGCCTCGGTGACGAAGAGATTGCAAATCAGACTCTAAGAAGCCCCGCTCACTCCCACATTCCGTGGTGGAACTCTACTGAGATTCTCTCTGACCTAACTGTCGGGGTTTCGATTCCCTCGGTAGTGGATGCGCACTGCTGATGAGTCCCAAATATAGGACGAAACGGCCGTCCAGTGCTTCCTGAGGTTTCTATCAGACTCGATGAATCAATTAATATAATTATCAAATCCTCCTCATTACTATGTATGTTTATCATCGCTTGAACCAGCTTCTAATGCTCCAGTTGGAGCGGCTTGGTGAGAGTAGTCGTGGCTCCAGGAGGCTCAGTCCTATGGTCAGAGAGAATCTCAGTAGAGTTCCACCACGGAATGTGGGAGTGAGCGGCGCTTCTTAGAGTCTGATTTGCAATCTCTTCGTCACCGAGGCCTGGCGGAGCAGTTGGTATAGTGTTCGCTTGCCAACCTAACTGTCGGGGTTTCGATTCCCTCGGTAGTGGATGCGCACTGCTGATGAGTCCCAAATATAGGATGAAACGGCCGTCCAGTGCTTCCTGAGGTTTCTATCAGACTCGATGAATCAATTAATATATATATATATATAACGGAAATTATCCATGTCCTGAAGGGATACTGCAGATAAAAGCAACAAATCTCCCTCTACAACATTTGTTTATCGTTTTTAAAATTTTATTGAATTTTTCCCCTTTTCAGAGACCCGTCCTGGGTATGACGATAAACTACATCCAGCAGCAAGGCCTCTGATCAGAAGGTTTTGTTGAGCGTTGAGCCACTTCTTAATTGCTGGTGTTCCCAGGTTCACCCTGACCCGGGGTGGTAGCACCTGTTAAGGTCCTAGCTATGGGCAAATAGTTAACCCCCAAACTGGTGTAAAAAAAAAGGTTTAAAAATAGGTTTTAATACCAGAAATTCTTTGTGAAATAATTTATTACCGGCAATACTTTTTTTGAAATACACAAAAAAAGAAGATATTACCAACTATATATATATATATATATTATTGAAAAAAAAATATTACCAGAAATAATAATTGTCGGCATTAAATAACCCATTGAGGTTCATATGAGGTAAACCAAACTAAACCAAACCCTTATCAGAGACATGCTAATGCCGTGCCAAACAGACAAAACATAAGAATTTTCGATACCTACACCAAGTCGTTAATTTAGCTAAAAATGCTGTTTAATAAATTGATTAGGCAGTTCTACAATTCTGACCGTATTTTGTTGATGTAGACTCATCAACATTATTTACATTATTCGGACTATTGTCCTTATCTTAGTTGACATATTTATTATAACGTTTCGGCTGTTATACGGTTCGGCCTTCTTCAGGTGTGTCCTCAAGGACACATGGCACAGTGGATAAAGGCCTTGGTTAGGTCCAGTTACAGGACCCAAAAAGTGTGAGTTCAATACCCGGCTAAGGCAGTGAGGAACTTTCAGAGGAAAAATTAAAAGGGGATAACTGATAACTGACATCCATTAAACATGGCACCTGGATCTAGAACACTCTACCCCAGTAAGCGAAATAAAGTGTTGAGTTCGACATTCCAACCACCTGAAGAAGGCCGGAGCGTACAACAGCCGAAACGTTGTAAATAATATGTCGACAAAGACGAGGACAATAGTCCGAATAATGTAAATAATGTACATAATACGTCTTCTCAGAAATATAGACAGATCCTGAAAGGCCGAAACGTTGTAATAAATATGGCGATAAAGACGAGAACAATAGTCCGAATAATGTAAATTATGTACATAATACCTCATCTCAGAAATATAGACAGATACTGAAAGGCTGAAACGTTTTAATAAATATGGCGACAAGGATGAGGACAATAGTCCGAATAATGTAAATAATGTACATAATACTTTATCGCAGAAATATAGACAGATACTGAAAGGCCGAAACGTTGTAATAAATATGGCAACAAAGGTGAGGACAATAGTCCGAATAATGTAAATAATGTACATAATACTTCATCGCAGAAATATAGACAGATACTGAAAGGGCGAAACGTTGTAATAAATATGGCAACAAAGGTGAGGACAATAGTCCGAATAATGTAAATAATGTACATAATACTTCATCGCAGAAATATAGACAGATACTGAAAGGCCGAAACGTTGTAATAAATATGGCAACAAAGGTGAGGACAATAGTCCGAATAATGTAAATAATGTACATAATACCTCATCTCAGAAATATAGACAGATACTGAAAGGCCGAAACGTTGTAATAAATATGGCGACAAGAATGAGGACAATAGTCCGAATAATGTAAATAATGTACATAATACTTCATCGCAGAAATATAGACAGATACTGAAAGGCCGAAACGTTGTAATAAATATGGCAACAAAGGTGAGGACAATAGTCCGAATAATGTAAATAATGTACATAATACTTCATCGCAGAAATATAGACAGATACTGAAAGGCCGAAACGTTGTAATAAATATGGCGACAAAGGTGAGGACAATAGTCCGAATAATGTAAATAATGTACATAATACTTCATCGATGAAATATAGACAGATACTGAAAGGCCGAAACTTTGTAATAAATATGGCGACAAAGGTGAGGACAATAGTCCGAATAATGTAAATAGTGTACATAATACCTCATCTCAGAAATATAGACAGATACGTAAACTCTTCAAACTATCTCTCTCTCTCTCACTCTCTCCCTCTATCTCTCTCTCTTTTTTTTTTTTTTTGTTCAGTTTCCAGCAGTCTACGATGTGTTTCGTTCAACAATGACGTTATATGGAAACGTATTTCGATGAATTCATCCAGTCGAGGACACGACAATTACTACGGACATGTCATTGTTTCGCAAGTGAAACGTTGCCAAGAAGTCGTGAACAATAAAGTAGAATATATTATTATTTGATTTGTTGATGCTGATGATAATAATAGGATTGAAATAAATAAAATAAAGAAAGATTGTATTTGCCAATCCAGTAAGAAATTTATTATGAAACCCATTTGCTTTTCCTCATAATGTTATGTTGAAAGTCAGTCAGTTATATGCCATGAGTGATACACGCTTAGGCCATCATTTATCTTTCGATACATGACTGAGGAGGCAGATTTTTTCCCGCAATAGGTTGCCATTTCTTTCTGTGATAGACCAGTTACCATCAAAGGCTATATTACCCAATCGGTTCTACTATTTACACATATTTGGGGGGGGGAGAATAAAAGGATTCATACCTTTCCCAATAGTATTAGCACGTAAGAGAATGGACTCAACTGGAATGGACTCCACTAGAATTAGAACTCGGCTTTCCGATTCCTCAAACCGAGCCGCTATACACTACTCTACCGTGATTTCTGTCGAATGTATCGACATTATAATTCAGCCGAAACATCTTCATAAAATCTTGGGAAAATTAATTGAAACAAAACAAATAATTCCGTTATTAGTTACTTTTTTAAAATATTTTTCCAATGAAATATGAACCAGTGTGCATATTAGTACTTCGCATGTCCATTCTACGAATTCGTTCCTTGAAGATTGTTCACAGATTCTCGATTGGATTTAAATCAGGAGAGTTTTATGGCCAGTCTATCGTATATTGATTTTCTCACTGGTAAGGTTTGCCAGTATGTTCGTGCGACGTTACATTTTTCGTAGGGTTCCTTAGAGTAACGTCCATCGCAAAGAATGGCCATAAGATAGTATCTTGGCGTGATGAAAATCTGATGCAAGCATGGATGACGCAATTCGTTTAAACGTCAAACTAATTTCATCATACACACCAAAAATAGATTCGTATTACTGCACACCACTGCAAATGGCCTAATCTGAAATAAAAATATGAATCGATTACACCCTGTCACTCCAGTGGGTCTAAAACTGACCGTATTGTGAGAGAAAGGAAACTTATTCAATTATTACGTTGGTGCAAAAATAATGACGTAATAATGTCGTTTTTTGACGTTAAAAAGTACGTTAAAAAACGACATTATTACGTCATTATTTTGCACCAACCTAATATATAAGCGAGATATAAAGGACGGATAAAATCCTGCAATTTTTTTTTTCTCGTCGTGGTCATTCTTGCACATTTACAAATCTACCGTGCATTGAATATTGCTGTCATATTTGATCTATTTCTCCTGGTATTCATCTAGATTTACTTCACAAAATGCAAAGAAGTATCGGGAATGGCATCGATCCTGACTTGACGTTTCGACTTACGTCACTTTGTAACCGACGTTGTGCGGTTTTCCTTTGTTTTTTCTATAAATATTTCCATAGTAAATGCTCTGACGAGCTTTATTCCCTGGTGTCCCGCCTACATGAATTTAAGGGTGCCACTAGCTTCCCTATATATTAGGGTAGTGCAAAAATAATGATGTAATAATGTCGTATTTTGACGTATTTTTAACGTCAAAAAACGACATTATTACGTCATTATTTTTGCACCAACCTAGTTCCCACCCGATTGTTGAAACAGCTCAATGGAATCACCACTTCTACTCAGTTTCTTTTCCCGCCTTTCGAACTCGTTTAGATGCTTCCCTGATAAATGGCGTCTTCAAAAAATTAAATGCAACGTCAATCGCCATCATATGTTTTCGTGAACTCCGTTCATTTTTGTTCTTTCCTCAATCCTTCTTATACACAGACTTTTATCTCACTATCATTCCTTATCACTCCTAACGTATATCCCCACTTGGCGTAAAATGATTAACAAAAAAAAAAAGAGGCTAGATGAATGTTACGCGTGGCAGTTAATATAAACTGGAGTGCTAAACTACGAAAAGCTATCCCAACCTCGAATAAGACTTTTTAAAGCATATCACCCCAAGCAAGGCGGGGGTGCCACTAGCATGCAAGGGGTTACACATAGTGAGAGCAAGAGTAAAGAGGGGTGTTTGAAGAAAGGATGAAGAGAAGGACGGCGATCAGGATCAAGGCATCAGAAGATGTCGATTGACATTACATTTGAAGATTTGAATATTATAGCTATCAAGGAAGCAAGTGATAGGAAGGAAGTTCCACTGTCGTGAAGTGCGAGAGAAGAAGCTGCTGGAGTAGAAGAGGTGGTTACATTTAACCGTTTCAACAGTGAACGGTTGGGACCTAGATGCCAACCTAGTAGCACGCTTAAATTCGTGCAGTTGGGGTACCAGTGAAAGTAGCTCGTCAGGGCAGTTGCCATGAAAATATTTGTAGAAAAGACAGAGGGAAGCCACGGCACGTCTGTAAGAAAGTGACTGTAGACGAGATCAGGATCTAAGGTTAAATCTTGTCAGATATTGTTTGCGCCACCCAGAATGAAAACTCGTTTTATGGTACCCACGCATATGACCAAAGAACAGACCCGGACTTTCCCAGATATACAACTATGACGGGTCGGGACAATTGAAGACAACATGCAGAAGTATTGCGATCAGAGACTTAGTTCCCACCCCACCCAAAAAAAAAAAATAAAATAAAACGGAAAAAAAGTCTATGATCTTCCTTTTCCTTATATCTTTCGTAAACCATTTTTTCGTTCTCTTTGTCTTTTCCCTCATTCTTCTGTTTCTTTTTCATTCTTTCTTTCGCTTCGTCTGTCTCCTCCTCATCTATCTGTACGTTCTCGTTCTCTTCAACCTTCTACCGCTTTTCCTCCTCTTTCTTATTCATTCTTTCTTTACCTTTCTTCTTTTCCCTTTCTTACAGTTATCTTTCTTTTCGTCTTTCTCCTCCTACTCCTTCAATTTTTCACTCTCTTCCTATTAATATTTCTCCTCTCACTTCTATCTCACTTCTTTTTATTCCCCTCGTTCCCTTTCTTTTCATTCCGTTTCTTTTCCATCTTTCTCCGCATTGTTCCTTTCTTTCCATTCTTCTTTATTTACCTTCTCTCCCTGTCTTTATTCCCTTTCTTCACTTACTTTCATTTTCTTTCTCATCATTATTTCCCTTTTATTTTATTTTCTTCGCCCAATTCCTTAGAATCTATTCATCTTCTAAAATAACCCTTCTCTCTGATTTCTTCTTCTTCTTCTTCTTCTTCTTCTTCTTCTTCTTCTTCTTCTTCTTCTTCTCTCTCGTTCAGTTCCCTTTTAACCTCTTCCTCCTCCCTCTGCTTCTTGTTGTTGTTTTTGTTGTTGTTGTTGTTCTTCTTCTTCTGGTTTTGTTGTTGTTGTTGTGGTTCTTCTTCTTCTTCTTCTTCTTCTTCTTCCAACATCTACACAATTTTCTATCCACCTTTTCTTTTCTACCTTGTACTTCCTTTTTTCCTTTATTCCCCGTCCCCCTCCCCTCTTTCTTCTTTGTCGTTGTTGTTGTTGTTCTTCTTCTTCTTCCAACATCTACGTCATTTTCTATTCACCTTTCCTTTTGTGCATTGTGTCTCTCTTTTTTCTTTCTCCTCCTCCCCTCCATCTCCTTAACTTCTCTGTGCTCTTCTTCACCCCCTATTTCTCTTTACCAATGCCGATGCTCCTTACTAATTTTCGAAATTAAAAACGATCTAAATTTAGTTCCCGATAATTTCGCCGTTAAAACAAAGTGAATCGAAGGAAATAAAAACAAAAAAAATCTGTATATATAAAATTGAAAATAAAGTTCATTTTAAATTTCATTTTCTTTACATCTTCACTGAGATTTTATCAGAAATCTTTAATCATTACATTTTCGGCGAAAAATCGATCCAAATCAATATGGCGTCCGTTTGGAACATGAACAGCAAATCGATACCTTCTTTATATTACTAACTATTAGTGAATTTACTCAAGATCCTCTGATGTTTCCTGATCGATACCAATAATAATAATAATAATAATAACAACAACAACAACAACTGGTTTTACCCGTCAACATTTCACGGTTTTTCTGATTTAAATTTTCTGACGAATCTTAAGTCTTAAGTTAATGACTGAGTAGGCAGATGGCGAGTTCTACTACAATAAAATATCCGTAAAAAATTCCCAATCACATCGTTAAATATTTAAGCTTAAGAAATTTAATGAAATATTGCAACAGCAATCATCAATATGGATGCTTTTCGTTATTATAAGGAGTATATCAAAATGGAATAGTCCATTATTTATGAGGTATTGGTAAGAGACTTTAAGCGCTTCTTTCTTTCTTTCTTTCTTTCTTTCTTTATTTTTTCTTTCTTTCTTTCTTTATTCTTTTCTTCTTTCTTTCTTATTTTCTTTTTTTTACTTTCTTTCTTTCATTATTTATTCTTTTTTTATTTCTTTCTTTCTTGCTTTCTTTTTTTCTTTTTTTTTTCTTTTTATTTTATCTCTGAAACGAAGTAGTGTCTTATTCCCTCTTTCCAGAAATCAAAATGTAATAGTCCTTTATTTATGAGATATTGACAGATGTTAAATACTTCTTTCTTTCTTTCTTTCTTTCTTTCTTTATTTATTTATTTATTTATTTATTCTTTCTTTCTTTCTTTCTTTTTCTCACTGAAACCAAGGCACGTATTCCCCCCTCCAAACCCATGATCATTATTTATGAGGCATTGGCAAAGAGACGTTAAATACTTCTATCTTCCCTTCATTTTTTTTCTTTCTTTCATTTTTTTTTTCTTACTGAAACAAAAAACTGTCTATTCCCCTCTTTCTACCCGATGAAAACGATCTTTATTTATGTTTTATTAGCCAGACGTAACGGTCGTGCAAGCTAACGAAGTGAGAGACATGCACAATCATAATAAGATAGTAAAAGATAAGGAAACAATAAAATATAACAAATTTTATAAGCAAATAACATCAATAGAACTAGTAACAGTAAATATCCTGTTGAGACATGAAAAATTCGAGAGAAACTGTAGACAGCAATTTTCCTCGTATGAAAATCTTATTTCTTATTCACCAATTTCGTCTTAAGTAACGCCAGAATTTTTTTTTAATCATTTTACTCCAAGCAAGGGAATAAAACCCATTTGGAATTGAAGGGTTACTGAGAGTTAAAGAAACTGTGAGGATAATACTAGAATAGTACCCCTGAAGATAGAAGATGGTGATTGATAATACCTTTAAACTTTTCAATATCACGGTTGACAAGAAAGCAAGAAGCTGGAAAAGTTTTTCATAGGCGAGAAGAGCGAAAGATGAAACTAGCAAATTCAAACAGTGAAATTATGAGACCTAACTGCCAATCTAGTTCTACATTTAAATTCCCGAAGTTGAGGTACCACAGAAGCAAGATTATTAAAACAATTACCATGAAAATATTTATATACATGTCACAGGGAAGCTACTGTTGCGGACGTGTGATGTGTGTTGGAGAGGAATAGAAGGTTTGAAATATCAGAAGGTTTAAAATTGAGTCTGCTCAATAATCTTCCATCTACAACAATTAATACAAGATAGAGAAATAAAGATTCATAAACATCTTGTTTCAAAACATAACAATTGAATTTATTAATATTTGATATACATGCATGTGAACTAAAAAGTTAGTTGTGTTTCTTAGATTAGGTAAATATTTGTACCTAAGTTCATAAAGTGAAAGTAATTATTAAACTTTAGTTTAGAAGAATAATGTTTCTTTAGAATGTTTGGAATTGGGTATTGTACAAGTTGGTAAAAGTTCAGATGCGATTTCAGAGTTCGTACTTGCGTGAATGTTGGCAATGGTTTTAACGTCTGACCGCAAAGGCTAAGACGGGAGTTCTTGAAGATTACATCTTAGCAAATGAGACGTGAGAGAGAGATGAATGAAAAGAAACTACTCAGGGAGCTTACACGTGTTCCGTTTTTATAATGGTCGTGTATCACGTGGGAGGCTCCAAGCATATTGAGCAGGAAAACAGATTTGTCTCGTACAGGCGGTTTGATTGGTCGGAACTGACCAATCAGCGAGTTAGACTGAAGGAGATTAACCAATGGATGCTTGTTATATATTTTGTAAGATGGTGATGGTGAAAATTATAACAGGAATAGTGCATTTCCTAGCAGGGGTTAACTAGCTTGTTGTGGAAGGGTCCACGCTATATTATGGCGATGGAAAAAACCGACAACGTTGTCGATTCTTCTTTGGCTTTTGTCAAGATTCTTCTGACACATTACAAAAACACCACAATAGATGTGGCAGCGATGTACTTTACATGGTCGAAGAGTAGACTCATAAATAAGGAAGATACATTCTTGTGCGACAAATTGTCTACCATGATATAAAACCCCGAATTTCCTAGCGGCCGTAGTAATTCAATATAATTTTATTTCGTTTCAGCGTAAAATGTCAAACTAAGAAAGCACAATGAGTTTGTCTATTGGAGGTTAGCATCAGCCATGCTGATGAAAGGCAAAACGTTTCTTAAAGACGATTAATAAACAGCAGTTTCGTTTTTAAAGATGCTAAAATTAACAAGAGACTTCTGACCCCAGTTTGCAGCAGATTCATCTGTATCGCCATATTTATCACAACGTTTCGGCCGTTGTACGCTCCGGCCTACTTCAGGTGGTTGGAATGTCGAACTGAACCCTTTATTTCGCTCACTAGGTTAGACTCTTCTAGTTCCGCGTGCCATGTCTCATGGATGTCCGTTATCAGTTATTTCCTGTTAATTCCCCTCTCCATGTTCTCCACCGCCTTAACCAGGTATTGAACTCGCACACTTTAGATCCTGTCACTGGATCTAGCTAACGCTTTTATCTGCTGTACCATGTCTCTTTGAGGAAATCTGTGTATGAATTTCTGGGTATTATAAACCTACTGTATTCAGCAACATTTTTTACCAGTGCTCATATTGCACTTTTTGCTGTTATCATTACATGTTTTTACCAGATCTCATATTGCAATTTTTGTTGTTATTATCGCTTTTCTCTGGCCCTCCTTATTACTGGTTCCCATATTGTATTCATTTCTATGCTTGAAAGGCTGAGGAGATTTTTATGGCCTAGCATATGTGTTGATTCCTTAAGTTTACGAATTTTCCAATGATGTTCTTTGTCTATGATTTCAGCTTGATCCCACAGAGGGCGGTGATCTCCCTTTTCTCTCCATATGTGGTCAGGCAAACCTGATTTTTCCACTTCCCCTCATGTTACAGCTTCCTGGTGTTCTTGACGCCTTACCTTAAGGAGGCGGTCTATCTCCCCTTTATATTTCTTTCCGCATCTGCACGGGATAGTGTACACACAGTCTTTAGTCATGTTCTCCTCTATCTGCGAACAGTCGCCCAGCTTTTCAATGTTCTCCTAGTGTTATATGGACCGTAAACCCTTTGTATTTTCTCTGATAACCCCTTCATATAAGGCAGACAGACTGTTTTCTGAGTGTTGTTGTCCACTTCTTGTACCCGCCTATCGCAGTTTTTGGGGGCTGCTGCCATGTACCCAGGGTAGTTGTTACGTTGTAGGGTACTATTTATACTGACCAATTATTTATCTAATGTCTTTTGCTCGAAAGCAGCGGACGATCCCTTTCTTTGCGCTTTATGGATGGTGGGATTTGAAATTGAGGTACTGTCCGATGAATGTCGGTTTACGTATACAGATGTCTTGAACCCATGCCCTGTTCGAGATATTACTACATCCAGGAATGGGAGTGTCTTGTTACTCCTTTTCTCCATTGTGTACTGTATCGAAGGTCTTATTGAGTTCACATGGTCCAGTAGAACCTGAACATCTTCCTGGTGTGGCCAGAGTATAAAGGTGTCATCTACGTACCCTAACCATATAGTTGGCTTTAGAGGTATAGATTTTAATGCCATTTCCTCAAAGTAATCCATGTATATATTCGCCATTGCTGGTGATCATGGCGAGCCCATTGCTAAGCACTTCTCCTGGAGATATGTGTGATCCAATTCCGAAGTGTTTTGTTTCTGTACAGAGAGTCAACATCTCCATCAGATTATCTATTGGAATACTGGTCCGTTCTTCTTGGGATGTGTCAGAGGCCAATCTCTCTCTGACTACTGACAGTGCCTCTTCCATGGGTACCTTGGTGAAAAAACTCACCACGTCCAAGCTAACCATCTGGTTAGATAAGATGGGCGCATGTCTGATTATTTCAACGAAGTGGGCGGAGTTTCGAACATATGAATGAGACTTTCCGGTCAATGGGTCAATTAAATCTACAAGGAAGCGTATTAGAGGGTGGCACACAGAGTCTTGGCAACTAACAATTGGCTTGAGCGGAATACCGTCTTTGTGAATCTTAGGGAGACTGTATATGTGAGGTAGCTTGGTGTAACGCTGCGATAACTGCCTATACATCTTAGGTGTGAAGTGATCCTTGTTCTTGATTAGGATCTGTGACAGTTTGCCTTCCGTTTTCAGTGTAGGATCCTTTTTCACTTTGCTGTAGTTACCATAGCTAATGAGGTCTTCCAGCTTTCCTGTATAATCTGATTTGTCCATCATTACAGTTGTATTGACTTTGTCAGCCGGTAGTATGATGATGTTTTCCTTCCTCTGTAGAGATCTTATCGCCAGTTTCTCCAGTTTCGTGACCTTTGACTTGGGCGGCTTAGCTTTCTCCAAGGTCTGTCTCACCTGACATGTTAGTTCATCCGGCTGAGCCTGATGGAAGTTCAAGGCTACTTACTCGATTCTGGCAATGAAGTATGGTACTCGCTTAATGGTTGTGGCGAAGTTGCGGCCCTTATTTAATATTGACTCGTCAGAGGCACTCAGCTGATATTGGCTGATGTTGATTACTGCTTTTGCTGGTGGGTGATAGACCTTGTGCATCACCTTCTGATCTTTCAATCTGTTTAATTTTTGTACTTAGCGAGCCTTGTCTACATCGAATTCATGTCTGAAGGATTTTTCCATGTCATTTTGGATCCTTCTCAGGTCTTCTTCAGTGGTAATTCTATTGAAGAAATCCTCGAGCATCTGAGAGATATGGGCTTGTAGTTACTGTTTTATCCAACGATTGTACTGGATTCTCTCTCGGACAAGAGCGTGTCCCTCTTTTTCTGCGACCAGACGGGCTCTCCTTGAATTGATGGGAAGTCTTGGTGCCAAGCCTGAAGGGATGAGTTGTAGATCTCTGCATCTGTTTAGGAATGTCAGATGGTTCTATATTCGGACTATAGAGTACATAGTATACAAAATGCCACATCTCAGAAATATAGACAGGTACTGAAGGATGGGTACGAACCCGATACGCCTAAAATATGGAGACAAACTGAAAAATCCTACCAGAAATTGGCACAAATATCGAACCATTTGACATTCCTACACCTATGCCGAATGTGGGAATGTCACATGGTTCGATATTCGACAAAATTTACCGTACAGAATGTCCGAGAAATCTCAAAGAAAATATTGTATCCTACCACAGGAATCGAACCTGCATTCTACATGAGACGACCATATAGCCCGACGTGCTATACCATTTAGTTACAGAAGAAGCGTCCGGTTAGCAAGCTTAATTACTATTTTTGGACTACAATCATCCAATGAATTCTCTCGAATACTCATATCTGCTTGTTATGGTCCAGGTTAGGACCAAGGAAGAACAACACGAACACAAGAGTAGAAATAACGAAGGTATATTACACGAAATAATAATACAAGATGTGGAAGGTGTTAGTATGACTGTCAGTCTGGTTTGGAGTGAACTACTATCGGCTCGACTCGATTCGACTCACTTTCTTAAGAGGCATAGTATACATAGTGTTAGGAAAAGTTCATTCTGTAGTTATAGGCAATGAACCATGACACCCCCTCCCAAGCTTCTACCTCGCAGGGGTCTTTAATTTTTTTCCTCTTCGGATTAATCATCAACGGCTCTGTAAATGTTCTTTTTCTGCTTGATTTTCGCGGTTCTGAAATTGCTTGATGCCTTTGCATATTGAATATTTCAAATATTGTGTCCATTACTTCCTCCTCTTCCTGAGGTAGACCGTTAGAATCCTCTAATAGCCTCTCTCTAATCTGATTTAAGTGCCTTTTATGCGAGAACTTCGGACCCTGAATTATGTAAATCATGTTCCCGATTCGTTTCTCTATTTTACCTGGCTCCCAATAGGATGTGTTGTTTTTGTACATTGTAAAAAAAAACTTTCTCCCTTGGGCTAAATTTTCTTTTTGGTACAAACGACGTTGGTGATTGCTTTGTCTGTTTTGGCAGTAATTTGTCGAGTACCGATCTAATTTTTCGGAGGAACATTACCTTCGCCAGCGATAATGCCGATGGCGTAGTACTGTTCGGTGTAATTCTATACACTTGTAAGAATTGTTGTAAAGCCATTTCTGTTGTTATGTCATAAGCTCTCCTTAGTGCTCTTTTTAATGTATCTACAAACCTCTCCGCTTGCCCGTTTGACCTTGGGTGATATGGCGGAGATTTGATTTGTTTCACCTGAAAAGTTTCACAAAATTCTTGAAAATCCGCAGATGTAAATTGTGTCCCTTTATCGGTGACTAAACAATCAACCACTCCGAAACCAGCAAACAGCTCGTGAAGGCAATTTATTGTCGTCTCAGAAGTAGGTTTTCTACAAAGAAATACTTCTAGCCATTTGCTGTAACTTGTCTACTAGAATCATGTAGTAGAAACCCTCTAATGGACCTGCTAAATCTACATGGATTCTCGACCACGGTCGATCTGTCTTAGGCCATGGCTTATGAGTGATCGGAGGTGCCTTGGCTGCTAAGGAACAAGCCTTGCATTTGTCCACCATATGTACAATATCTTAATCCATGTTTGGCCAGTACACGTAACTTCGCATTAAGGATTTCATCCTGTTCTTTCCTGGGTGACCCATGTGAAAATCCTTTGAAGCGTTTTCGGGATTACTACTCTTTCATTATATAGCAGAATATTATCACATAACGAAAAACTGACTGATATATGCTTATCTTTTCCTGCAATTTTTCTTTTCTTTTCCTTTATAAATTCGTCATTCACTGCTTCGTTTCTTATTTCCTTTAATGTGACGGGAAGGTTTCGAATTGTACTACATAATGATGTTCTAGTATCTTTCTCATGCCCTAGAGCTGCAATTACGGAATCTTCTAATGGTTCCGTTTTCTTTGGTATTAGTCTCGAAAGACCGTCTGCATGCCCGATTTTGTTTGTTGGAAGATACTCCAGTTTGAAATTATAATTTAATAAAATCGTCCCCCATCCTAGTAATCTATTAGCAGTGTAGACAGGTACACTTTTCTTTGATCCAAATATTGTTAGTAACGGCTTGTGGTCAATCAGCAAGGTGAAAAATCTACCGTAAATATATCTGTGAAATCTTGTAATCGAAAAAATAATCCCCAGGGCTTCTTTTCCGATTTGCGACTAATTTTGTTCAGCTGGTAGTAACGTACTTGACGCATGCGCGATGGTTTTTAGAGTACCATCCGGCATTTTATGAAGTATACATGCCCCAACACCACAGGCACTCGCGTCACTCGCGACTATTATTTCCAATTTTGGATCATAATGCGCTAAAAATAAATCTCATGTTAGAGTCTTAAAGATTTTGTCGAAAATTTTCTGACATTCATATGACCATTCCCAAACTTTCTCATTCTTCAACAGTTCGTTTAGAGTGAGCGTAATTTGTGTATGTTAGGAATAAATTCTTGATAATAATTTACTAAGCCCAAGAAGCTTTGTAATTCGGCTAAATTTTTTTATTGCCGTGGCTCTTTCTGGGTCTGGTCTTCTTCCTTCTTCGTTAATAATATGGCCCAGATATTTTTATCTCCTTCATAAAGAAGTCACATTTATTTTCCTTTACCTTTAATGCGTAATTTTGTATCTGCCTGAAAACCTCTTGAACGTGTTCCCAGTGTTGTTCAATATTTTTGTTATTTAAGAGGATGTCATCAAAGTATGCGATCGTAAAATCAAGTCCGCCTAGTATAGTGTCCATTATTTGATGAAATATCGCCGGCGCGACCTTGATCCCGAATGGTAATCTCTGAAACTTATATAATCCTTTATGTTATTCGATTCTATTCTGGCTAACGAGTAAAATTCGTGTCTCCGTTACCACTGTTATGATTGGTGTCCAAAAAGTTTTTTTTATCTTTTATCTTCGCGTAGAACTTTTTTTTTCCTCAATATCTCCGTCGCCTCTGTTATGGACGACCGATTGTTTTTTTTTTTTAATATATATATAGCGATTTTCCAAGCGTAGCTTAGATGCGGCACAAGGCCGAAATTATAGGGCACCCAGTGAGGATCGAACTCACTGCTCAGTCGTAATTGTTATAGCGAGACAAGCTTGCTAACCATTACACCACCTCGAGGCGTCCTAAAAAAAAAAAAATTATCAATCCACCCACGGGGATCGAAAGTAGCACAAGGCCTTTTTAATGTGGGTATCTCCGAGCCCGTAGGCCCAGCCAAAAATAAATAACCATCCAAACCCGCCGAGGCGGGCCAGTTCCGTCAACCTCCCCCAACGAAACCTTACCATTCGGCGGAGCTTCGTCCGGGTTCCTCTCTGCAAGCAGAGAGTTCGACAGACACCCGACCCGGCAGCTCACAAAGCGCAGATACTACGCTTTGATCCTAGCCACCGGGCCGAGCGGGTATTCTTATTCTCCGCGTAGAATTTGTTTCTTCAATATCCTCGTCGCCACTGTTATGGTCCCGGTTAGGACGAAGGAAGAACAACGCGAACACAAGAGTAGAAATAACGAAGGTATATTACACGAAATAATAATACAAGGTTTTAGTATGACTGTCAGTCTGGTTTGGAGTGAACTACACGGCTTGACTCGATTCGTCCCTCTCTCTTGAGAGGCGTAGTATACATAGTGTTAGGAAGAGTTCATTCTGTAATTATAGGTAAGGACCCATGACACTGCTCAAAGCGTATTTTAACGTAAGCAAATGCCATATTATGAAATAGACTAATTCAGACAATGATTTTAATATATTTTCTGTTTATGCGTTACTTATATAGTTACAGTCAGTATTTGTCCACACTGAGAAAGAATAACTTATATGGATAAAACAATTTGTGTTAGTAAGTAAAATCGAAAATTTTACCGGTAACATTTCTCGAAGAGAAAACCACCAGGCTGGTGGTGAGTTTTGTGTTTCTTTTTGGGACTATGTAGTTTGCATTTATTCTCAAAATCGCTACTGTCTTGTGCCTTTCCTTTTAATATTTTCATGCTAATTATTTTGATAGGCTTTCCTCTCGGGTACCTAGTGGTAAGATAATCTATTTGTATGTAATAAATTCTCTCAGTTCTGGCTTATTTAAATAAAAAATTTCAAAGAACTCTTTGATGTGGTCGGATCACCTTACAAGTGGACGTCTTTCATCCAGATATTCGTATTCATTGGTTGTTTTCAAAATTAAGCAAGTTGGCTGGCAAAATCAGTTGTTGTAGAAATCTGCTTCCTAGAAGTCCGTTTAATACCATTCTCTGACCTTCGTAAAACAAAACAAACGAAGCGAACAGTCATCGAATATTGCTGTTTTCGCTTAATGTGAATAATATCGATGCAGATATTGTGTTAAATCAATGAACTGCCTTCATTAAATTCTCTTATAAAATAATTATCAGCAATACATTTTTGGAAAAAAATTACCAGCAAATAAAATCTTGAAATTGATATGCCGTAAAAAGAAACCAAACCAAACTAAAACCAGCAATAAATTTTTGAAGAAAAAATATTACCAGCAATACATTTTTGAAGGAAAATTTTTTTAGCAGCAATAAAATCTTGACAGCATTCAAATGACCCATTGAGATGTTGATATACCGTAAATCAAAACAAAGCAAACCAAAACCAACAATGAATTTTTGAAGAAAAAATATTACCAGCAATACATTTTTGAAGGAAAACATATTAGCAGCAATAAAAATCTTGATGGCATTAAATAACCCATTGAGGTGTTGATATGCCGTAAATCAAAACAAAGCAAACCTGAGTGATGACTATAACTCACCGCTTGTTTCTTCGTTGTTGGGAGCCGCTTTTTTCATCGCCCACAATTGAAAAGTGGCCTTATGCAGGAACAGAAGCTAAGTGACACTAGTCATTTCTGTTTGATTGAGCTGCTATCCACACAACAAGAATTTGTAAGGTTCGTTGTAGCAGATATAATTTCGTCCATGACATTTCGAAGAATACGAAGAGCTATCACAGACGGATAACATCTTTTATAGTTACTTCAAGGAAAATTTTTCAAGATCAGTAACTAATCCTCCCCATGAGATTCATGCATTTATCTACTGTTTGGGTTTGGGGTTTAGAAATTGAAAATATTCTGACGATCAAGAATTTCCAAGACAAAACAAGCAGGAAATAACGGATATCGACATTCATTTTTCAGAATTTATGACTTCTTTTCTTCTACGTGAGGTGTCCTATCAGGACGTTGGCGATCTTGGCTCTCCCCATTTTTCTGTCATTTGTTCTCAGTAAATTTTGTCTTTTCGCTAACCCTTTTAAAACGTGTTCCGATATCCATAACGACGTTTCGGCTATTCTACGGTCCGGTCTTCTTCAGTGCCTATCTATATTTCTGAGACGAGATATTGTAACTATTTGCACTATTCACAATTTTCGGATAATTGCCCTCATCTTTATTGCCATAATCACGACGTTTCGGCCATTCTACCCTCCGGTCTTCTTCAGTAATTGTCTATATTTCTGAGATGAGGTATTGTAACTAGCTACACTGTTTACATTATTCGGATAATTGCCCTCAACTTTATTGCCATAATCACGACGTTTCGGCCATTCTACGCTTCGTTTCTCTTCAGTACCTGTCTATATTTCTGAGATGAGGTATTGTAACTATTTACTCTGTTTACCACATGGCTTAGTGGATAAAAGAAGACAAATCGACAGAAGAACAGATAAAAAGACATTGACAAAATCTGAGGAAACCTTAGGAACTAAATAGAATCGCTGTTAATAGCGATCGAAGAAATTCCATAACAAATATATATATATATATATATATATATATATATATATATATATATATATATATATATATATATGCCAAGACCCATATTACATAGCAGATTATGCGTTGTTATTTTGTCCGGTTTACTTTCAATCTGTTCTGTATGTGTCACGAGAAACCATAACCTGATTTTGCAGCGAAGACACAGCATTTTCTTCTTCTGTATTCCATTTGTAAGGAGGAAGGTCCTTCTAAGTACAATGTCCCTTCAGGACAATGGCGATCATTACTCTCCACAATTCCCTGTAATGTGTAGCTCTTAATATGCTTTCTCTAACATAAATGGTTCTCCAACATCCATTTATTCAAGCTCGCAAGAAATGCCCTGCTTTCCTCTGTCCCATGTGCCTTCACTCTGTCCTGTGTTGCAGAAATTTAATCTGTTTCTTCCTGCTATTAAGTGTGTCTTCGATTCCATTTTCTCTATAACTTCAACGTTGCTCACATGTTGGCGCCCCAGTTTTCTCAGCATCCTTCTGTAGAATCACATCCTGTTGCCTCAATATCTGTAAGAAGATTTCCGAGCATTCAGTTATAGGAGGAATAGGAGGATATATATAGTTATATATATATATATATATATATATATATATATATATATATATATATAATTCATCGAATCTAGAAGAAGTCTCACCAGAATGCAGACAGTACTTATACTTGGGGCTCATCAGCACTGCGCGTATACCACCGATAATTGAACCTGGACCGTTACGATACAACACAAGTTTCATACCATCCATACAAGCTGGCATCGGTGGTGAGTACCAATTATAGGACGAAACGACCGTCCAGTGCGTTCTGCATTCTGTCCTTGACTTGAGGAATTTCTTTATTATGATTATCTCAAATCCTCCTAATAATTTCTATCACTGACGCACAGACACACACAGATTTATATATATATATATATATATATATATATATATATATATATATATATATATATATATATATATATATATATTCATTAAATAATATAGACAAGTTTTGTCTATTTATTTTAAGTAAGTTCCTTTGATATTGTCTGATAAGCTTAATAACATTATCATTGAAAGACGAAAGGAAATCATCATATTGACAAATGTTTTTAATTCTATCTAACCTTTCGGCTTCCATAAGACATTAACAAAGAACATAGAATGACAAAGGTTTTTGTTCGGTGGGTGCCACGACTTCTGACATCTGATCAAAACCGCACCAGGCTGATCGCATCAGAGAAAAATCTGGCATAAAACTATATCTTGCCGAATTCACTGAACATTTACAACCCAAAATAAGTGTTGGTGTCATGATTTTGCGCCAGAAACAAAGAGAAAATTCCATGTAGGGTAAACGTACTTCACCAGCTCCAAACATGGCGAGGGTTCTTTCCTCTGCAGGGAAGGTCATGGTTTCAAGTTTATTGACTATCATCAAAAAGGTCACGCCGTCACTAGAGAGCAGTACACTAAGATGCTGGGGTTGTTACGAAAGGCTTTCAAGACGAAACGCACAGGAAAACTGAGAAGAGGTCTTGTTCCATCAGGACATTGCTCCAGCACACAAGTTTTAATAGCTACTTCCTGTAACTGTGGTTTTGAACTGGTTGATCACTGTCCCTATTCTCCTATCATATGTTCCCTAACAAGAAAAGACACTTGGGTGTCTATCAATATCGCCTGACTCTTCTCCTGACTATCATGCGTTCCCAAACATGAAAAAAAAAACATTTGGCTAGGTACTAGTAATGCCTGACTATTCTCCTGACTATCATCTGTTACCCAACATTAAAAAAAAAAAACACAAAAAAAAAACGTTTGGCTAGGTACCAGTATCAACTTACTATTCTCGTCACTATCATCTGTTCCCCAACATCAAAAACATTTGGCTGGGTACAAATATGGCTTGACTATCATCTGTTCCCCAACATGAAAAAATATTTGGCTGGGTACCAGCATCGCCTGACTATTATCTTGACTATCATCTGTTCCCCAACAGGAAAAAAATATTGGTTGTGTACCTGTATCGCCTGACTATTCTCCTGACCACCATCTGTTCCCCAACATGAAAAAAACATTTTGCTGGGTGCCATATCGCCTGACTATTCTGACTATCAACCGTTACCCAACATGAGAAATATTTAGCTGGGAACCAGTATCATGCCTTACTATTCTTCTGACTATCATCTGTTCACCAACATGAAAAATATTTGGCTGGGTTCCAGCATCGCCTAAATATTCTCCTGACTACCATCAGTTCGCCAACATGAAAAAACATTAGGCTGCGTACCAGTATCACCTGCTTATTCTCCTGACTATCATTTGTTCCTTAACACGAAGAAACATTTGACTGTGGACCAGTATCGGAATGATGACGCCATATCTTCTGTTGATGATTTATCGAACAACAAGACGAAAGTTTCTTCATGAATACGATTCAAGCACTGCAAGAGCGATGGAAGTAGTTAACTAAAAATTAACCTCACCTGGTCATATTCCATGAGAGTATCTTGGTTAGCCAATGAACATTTCAACCGACCTTCGTTTATGGAATTAATAGATTCCTAAGGCTTTAATGAATATTCTAACTTTATTTCTTATTGCTATCATATTTATATTAGTGAGTACACTTGTATAAGTAGATAGCACTGTTTTTAAAATGTATAACTGATGTCTATCGAAATTGGTTTATTGAGTGTATTTAATAAAGAACTCATTGACAAAGGACATATTTACTTTTTCAAAGACTCTGGATAACCGAAGCCGGTAGACATCAGTTAAACAGTTTAAAAAAAACAAAAAAAAATTTGTTCAGTTGCTTTTTATTCGAGTTTGGTACGTTTTGGCGTAGGTCATTTGGCGAGGCTGATTCGGCGTCAGAAAAATAATTGTACTATTCGGCGCAAAAAATTTAGGCGTCAGAAAAATATTTGGACTGTTCGTCACAGCCTCTTAGGCGTCAGACTGTCTCGAAAGTCACTGTCTTTGACCGGAGGTAACCAGACCAAAAACAGGGAGTAAAATCATTTAAAAAAAAAAACAACTTTCAATATGATGTTTTATTCATTGAAGGAATTAAGGATACTATTAAAATCTTAATGCAAATTAAAAACTTAAATTAAAAATATCGTATTTCAAAAAAATGAAAGGAAACTTAT
Source organism: Acanthosepion lycidas (assembly GCA_963932145.1). Lineage (NCBI taxonomy): Eukaryota > Metazoa > Mollusca > Cephalopoda > Sepiida > Sepiidae > Acanthosepion > Acanthosepion lycidas. The sequence goes on from OZ010600.1 coordinate 13,201,362, forward strand.
TAGAGCTATTGCTCGTTGCGTCAACAGTAAAAAGTTATCCATTGTGTATAAATTTATTTATTCCACGTTTTTATAAAATATTGGCTTCCATTTGGGAATAAAAGGGCTTTGACGACTGAAAAAAATTAAGCTAGACTGAAGGAAATTTAATATAAAAATATCTACAAATAATTTTTTTCGTAAATATAAAAATACCTCTAACTACATTTTTTCTTAAATTTGACGAAGTACTAATGTGACTACTAAACGAAAGAGAGAGAGAGAGAAGCAGAGAGAATGAGAGAGAGAGAGAGAGGTAGAGAAAGACAGACTGACAGATAGAGGGCAATTTAACTATAACGACAAAGTAGTAATCTGACGCCTAATCGTCCACTTTCGAAAAATTCCTATGTCGAATCGGCCATGCCGAATCGGCCATGCCAAATCGGCCATGCCGAATCGGCCATGCCGAATCGGCCAAGCCATAACGGCAACGCCGAATCGACCACGCCGAATCGACCATGCTGGATCGACAACGCTGAATGGACCACGCCGAATCGGCCACGTAGTAACGGCAACGCCGAATCGGCAACGACAAATCGACCACGCCGAGTCGCCAACGCCGAATCGACCACGCCGAATCTACGATGCCGAATAGGCCACACCGAATTGGCTTTTCCGAATCATCGACCCCAAATGGGCTATGCCGGAACGTCCCATTCCCTTTTTGTTCAGCGTTATATCAATGCCGAAATCTAAATATTTTGTACGCAATTTTATTTTAGATTTAGACATACTAATGGTTTAGTAATGCAAGATTCACTAATTAAGCCATAGCCCTATATAGGTGTAAGAGAATATAACGAACCCAACTGGAACTCAGCTCTTCAATTAATAATTCCAAGCCATATTCCATTACACCACCCGCACATCTAAGCTTACAGCACCTGACATTCCCAAGGTGTCACCCATATAGGTTTTGACTAGGCTCGACTTTGCATGACATCCGTGATCGTACGGGAACAAGTGTTTCAATGTGATAGGGCCGGAAGCCTAAAAAAAACAAAGATGTTTTTTGTTTCTTTTTTAACGCTCATGGTTAAACTTCACTTTTGATATCCTGCGTAACTAGACGCCTATCCTATTAAACTTATCTTTTTAAATTTTTTTTTTATTGTTATTGTTTTTAATTGTCCCACATTGCATCAGCAGCATTTTGTGTGAAAAGGAGATACGCTGTATGCATGTGGGCTTAAATGTACCGTAGACAATTTAGAAATTAGTAAATTTCCAATAAGTGTCCCTTTAAATGTTTAATGAAGACAGCACTAAAGAAGAAAAAAGGCCCATTTTAATATCTACAAGGTATGATCAAAAAAGTATCTGTACTTGTCGTCGTCGGCTTTATGTCGTATCCAAGAATTTGATTTAATCTTTGCTCATCGCTTCCTTTATAATGTTATTATTGATGACTAACTCGACCAATTGGTATTCTCTGTATAGTAGAGTAGAGAGGTTTGCCTATCATCCGGTTCACACTCCTCCCCAGTCTTTTGAACACGAGTAGAGGTTCACCCCTTTTTTCTTTTTTGGGATTTGGTATCCTGGTCTTTCTAAATTTTACTTCAACTCTGAACTCTGAACGCATACGCCAGAACTCTGAAATTTTATTCGCTAACTAAATCTTGACCTCATTATGTCTAAAATCATCTGTCTATTTTTTCCTATTATCTAGCCCTTTCTTACGCTAAAACACCGCCATCTTTCTCTCTTATCGTTTGACTTCTTTCTCTTTTCTGCTTGCTTCAAAATTATCGGTTCCGATTCTAATGGAACATGGCCAATTGGTACGATCCCGTGCTTGTGTTTCAAAATATTTAGGAACAAATCCAGTGGATTTCAGTGTTGTTTTGAGTTGGTCCTTGTATCTTTGAAAAGGGCAATCCCCTGCTTTTTTTCCCCAGAAGTGAGCTCATCGTATAAAACGTGACGTGGAAAGCTCTATTCTTCCATTCTTGCTACAGGTCCTGGCCATCGAATACAGAATTTAATGATCAGCGATTCGATACTTTGTCGTTGGTTCTTTCTAGGGCTTTGGTGTTGGTCGCATAGTAATTTCATTTGATGTACAAGATTGAAATAATCTTTTGCAGGAGAAAGCTTTCCAAGGGTTGGCGGTGAAAATAAATGAGAGTAGAAGAAAGTGACAATGGCGTGAATTTGTTTATGGTTGACCTCAACTGGCCATACATGATTTCATAACCTTCCTCTGCGCCACATATGGAATGAGACATGTAAAATCATGTTATGAAAGTAAAACGAACTGCCACTATCGCATTTATAATTTCGAGTGGCGCCTACTATAGCATGTCCGGCATGTGTAGCCCTCTTCATGAATTTAACGGTTTAAACGGAGAATATATCCACATCTTTCAGGACATAAATTACATAAAAACTATCCGAAATTTTTCCAAGTGTTTTCGGCTATATTTTTACCACTATCAAGAATTAATTTTAATTTACTTTTATCTGCATATATTGATTCTTTTGTGTATATATCTAGAGTTATAAGATTTTTTTATTTTTAAAAGAGTTCAGCACATTTTTCATTATTTATGCCGAATCTTGCATAAGTAGATATTGCTGCCCAAATACACAATACACACACACACACACACATACATACATACATACATACATACATATATATATATATATATATATATACAACCTTTTACAAATTAATTGAAACAGCCGCTTTAGTTTCCTTTTTTTCATCATACGGTCAGTTTTAGATCCACCATTTTTCCTCAGATTAGATCATTTGCAGCAGTGTGCAGTAATATGAATCTATTTTTGGAGGTGTATGATGAAATTTGTTTGACCTTGAAAAACATTGAGTCATCAGTGATTGCAGCAGATTTTTATCACGCCCAGACAATTGTCTGCGATGGACGTTACTCCAAAGAAGCGTGCTAAAATTGTAACGCTGCATGAACAGAATGTCAACCCTTACCAGTGAGCAATCAAAGTACTATAGACTGGCTCGGAAACTCTCCTGATTTAAATTTAATCGAGAATCTGTGGTTAATCTGCAAAGAACGTTAGTATCTTATTTATATTGTTTGCGAAGATCTTAACCTCTATATTTGTTTTTTGTAAGAATGATTCATGAATTTATAATTATATTTGCACCTTTTAATTAAAATTAAATATATATATATATATATATATATATATATATATATATATATATATATGTGTGTGTAAGGCTAAAGAGTGAGTGTGAAGTGGAGAAAAAATGCGATGGAAACGACAAATAATCACGAAACCCCACACGTGCATACATCGGAGAAGATGGGAGCATGGGCGTGAACGGACACATGCACACATATACTATAAAAAAAAACAATGTCTCGGATCAATGATAACTGTATATAAAAAAGAATAATCGAGAAGTCACGTGCAGAGTATACGGATGGGTACGTCTCCGAATCTCTGGGGGTCGAGATCGCATCAATCAGCTGATTATTGACAAAACTTTTGACTTGTATTAACTCTATCTGAGCACGATGGAGCCGAGTTCGAATTCCAGTCGAGTTAATTACCTTCACTTACTTGCTAATACACTTAATAAAGCCTGATCTTCTCCTCCCAGTTATGGGTAAATAGTAATACACACTGGGTTCTATAGCCTTGGGTTGCAGCCTGTCTAAGATAAGGAAAACTCTGAATTCAAAACCTGCAGTGGCTCGTTTGGGAACCTTCAGGCCTACTATTCATCAGTTCTCTGTATTTGACTTTTCCAAGAAATGTTGTTGGTTCGGCACAAGCCTTCACCAATATAATCGAATGATATGTGTGGATAATTTGGCTGTGGGTCTTCATGCAGCGAAAACGACAGGAGAATCCAGTATGTCATATGCATAAATTGTCGTCTAAATTACTCAAAAATGAAAACAACCTTGACATCTCATTTTTACAGATATATTTACCAAAAAGGTATCTTGAAATACTAAAGAGCAAATTTATTTAACAAAATCGCTATCAGCTGCAACCATGGCCTCTGGACAAATTCTGAATCTCTTGCAAAGGGATGTAAGGGATGATCTGGTCGCAGGAATTGTCTGACAGGTATAACTTGGTTCTCTTGCTTGTGTGACATGGTGCAGTCCTTCTGCCAGACATAGTGTTGCAGTAGCCAGCCTCTTGATTCAGATCATTGCTACGTCCTCAAGCCACTTGATGTAGGCATCTGTGTTGAGTCTAAGGTCCTCACGAACAAATTCGGGAGCTCTTTTCTTATCAGAACTATCAGAGTGACATTTCCGAGTCGTCGTACCTTCGTAATCACCGTTAGACTCATCGAACTCTTTCTAAATCATCTGTACTATACTCAGCTTGACACCAAAAATTTTGAAATGTGCGTATTTTGCTTCAATTACGACTCTCAAACGACATTCCAGAATGCCGTAGTACTACCATAAATACGATGTGCGATGGATAAATTGTCGTCTAAATGACGCAAAAAGGAAGATAATACTGACATCTCATTTTAACGGATATTCTGGGTGCGATGGATAAATTGTCGTCTATTTAACGCAAACATGAAACTAATACTGACCTTTCATTTTAACATATATTTACCAAAATTAAACAAAAATGTCTTGAAATACTAAAGAGTAAATTCATTCAATAAAATCGCTATTAGTTGCATATATGACCTCCAGACAAATCCAGAATTTTCCTGCGAAACTTCTGTAATTTTGGAGACCAGATGTAAGAGGTTATGTGGTCACAGAAATTGTCCGACAGCTATTATTGTGTTCTCTTGCTTGTGTGGCATGGTGCAGTCCTTCTGCCAGACATAGGTTTTTCCTTAATATTCCTTAAGCGCGTCTGATAAATAACTGATTTCAAATGGCCCCACAAAAAACAAATCAAAGTCTGTGAGGTCAGGTGACCTCACGTTTCTCCAAATAAGAAAGCGTCCTTGGTATGACGATAAACTACATCCGCGTCCTGGGTATGACGATAAACTACGTCCAACAACAAGGTTTCAGATAATGTTTTCGGAAAAATAATGTTACCTAGCTATAAGTTTTTTGGAACAAATAATGTTGCCAGCTATACGTTTTTTGGAAAAAATAATGTCGCCAGCTATACGTTTTTTGGAAAAAATATTGTTGCCAGATATGCGTTTTTTGGAAAAAAAAAATATATATATATGTATGTGCGTGTTTTTGTTTTCCATGTCGACATGGGTACGTTTGTGTAGAGAGATTTTATATTGACTATATCTGTGGGGATGTTTTTGTTTTCCATGTCGACATGGAATATATATATATATATATATATTCCATTTTTTGATACATATATATATTTTTTTTTAATACACACAAACACACACATATATGTGTGTGAATGTTGCCAGAT